>JAPXFY010000013.1:14037222-14042222 GCA_030674185.1 Monoplex corrugatus | reverse complement strand
ATTGTTTTAAGAGTATGGATAGTCTGCAAAAAGCAGGAAAATCGATGCTCTCACAGAAAATCTCATCCATTTTTCTGAACGGGATGAACCAGCCCCAGGCACACTCACCTTTGTGATTTATCATTAGCCTTGACTTTTATGAGGACGTCATGAAAGGAAGTAATATCCGTTTGTTGCTGATGTCAATGATTTTTTTGGGTTTATTTTTCGTTTTGTTTTGTTTTGGGATAAAAAGTTTGTAACAACATATTTTGTATGCTTAAAATAAAAAAAAGAAACATAAACCAAAAGTTACTTTATCATTGTAACTTTGAAATGTTCAGCTTAACTGCGAGTCTGACAACATTTCTTTTTCGGCCCAGCTGTTCTTTGTGTGTGCGCGTGCCCGCACGTGCATACGCGCTGAGTACGTGCATACCTCCACAAACTTAATCATACTCTTTACATTGCATTCATCACACCCATTCCAACATCTCACCTCCCCTCCCACCCCCCACCCCCACACAGAACCCTCACACGTCTCTCCAGAAATTCATCAGCAGCTAGAAAAGTTGGACCTTATCAAGCAAGTAATTCAGTCAGAGTCCAGTGGTTCAGTTTAATACCCAACCCTGTCTATCCATCCCCACTGTTAAACACGGTACACGCACCACGGGAAATAGCCCACAAGGCTGACACAGTGAAAAGGAGGTTCCCGCCAGTTCTCTTCATAAAGTGGCGGGTCCTTGCAGGAGGTAAAAGTGTCCCTGCCCCAGGACATCCCATAGTCTGACAAGTTGAGCCAACACACACAACAAGACCAGATTGTTTACAGCCCAGTCTGACCTCTGAGAGATACGTCAATCTGTGGGAATGAGTTTTCCTGTAGAAACCATCAGACGGACGTTTTTGACGGCTTGATGACAGCCTGTGTGATTATACGTATTTATGGCAACATACACTTTTCTCTGGTGTGTGTGCCAGGGGTTGAGCATGGATACTTCTAATAGTATGAATCTTTTTTTTTTATTACTGAAATAAAAAAAAAAAGACATGTACTGTACTCATCTTAGAACTTGAAGAGTTTCAGTTTCAGTTTCTGTTTCTCTAGATGACGTCCCTGCGCTTGGAACGAATTCCATATGCCTTAACGTCACAGGCGCCATGTGTATGGTGATCATGGCATAAGCCTTAAGTCTGCACATAAACCTATGAGCTGGCCTTGTCCTCAGGCCCTAACAGGCCTTTGTTTTACCTGGTCTATATTTTTATACAGAATTGTATCGGCCTATCATTGGAATTATCTTGTTACATGTAAATGACATGTGGATCTGTGTATCTTAAAAAAAAGGGAACATATATATATATATATATATATATATATATATATATATATAATATATATAATAATAGAGAGAGAGAGAGAGAGGAGAGAGAGAGAGTAAATAAGTTAATAATTAAAGTTTGAATCACAACACAACTACATGCTCTGTATAAACTCGTCTCACATGCCAGAAAGCCTCCCCAACTGCCCAGCCAATGCACAAAGCCGCAGTTGTCTATCAAATAGATGAAAACAATATTTCCTTAATCATAACTCCACCAGTCTGTCATTCACTTCTGAGAAAGAAAAAAGGAAATAGATAGGTATGTGAGTGAGTGAGTGAGTAAGTAAGTAAGTAAGTAAGTAAGTAAGTAAGTAAGTAAGTATGTAAGTGTGCAAGTATGCAAATAAACAAATAGATTAATAAATTAATCAGTTAATAAATAATCAATAATTAATTAACAATAAGTAAATAAATAAGTGAATGAATAGATAAATAGATAAATACATATATGAAAATACAGAAGTATGTCGATAGATCAAAGAGTAAAAAATGAAAATAACAAATAACAGTACATACATGCATATACCCACATGCCTGCACACAGATATACACACACATATACATTCATACATACACCCATATCCACACAGCATGATGGCCGACAACAACAGCAACAACAACAACAACAACACAACAACAACGACAACGACAACAATAACAACAAAAACAACAATAACAACAACAACAACAACAACAACAACAACAGAACTCAAGCAACACTGCTGAAGTCCTCAGTTTGGAACAGCTAAGGTCTTTTCCATTTTGAAATTTTCATCTCACCCATCATTATTCTTCTTTTCGTTGTCATAAAATTTCTTCTTCAATTTGTGCATGGAATACAGGCTATAACTTGTCATCTCTGCTTGTGTCATTTGCTTTAGTTTATAAATTTTGTGCGTGCAAATTTGTAGATTCGTTCGACCAGCAACATGTCTGCTGTTTTTGATTCATGGTGTGTGTGTGGTGTGTGTGTGTGTGTGTGTGTGTGTGTGTGTGTGTGTGTGTGTGTGTGTGTGTGTGTGTGTGTGTGTGTGTGCTATGTGTGTGTGGGGGAGAGAGTGTGTGTGTATATGTGTGTGTGTGTATGTTGTGTGTGAGTGTGCATGTGTGTGGCGGGGGGGGGGGGGGCAGAGAGTGTATATATATATATATATATATCTGTGTGTGTGTGTGTGTGTGTTGTGTGTGTGTGTGTTGTGCTAGAATCATACATAGAGACACAGACAGACAGACAGACAGACAGACAGAGAAGGGGGAGACAAAGGGAGAGAGAAGAGAGATAGAGAATCGCACACGTGCTACTCTTCTCATTCGATTTGTCTTGTCGAGTAGACCGTCTTGATTTGAAGGGACAACACCCTGGCACCTTTCCAACAGTAAGCGGTGGGTATTAACACGCTGAATTCACCCTCACCATGTGAAAGAAAAAAGAACAATGGACAGACAGAAGACAACAAAGACAACAATGAAATGGAGGAGGAAAGGGAAGAATAAGGAGAAAGAACGAAGAGAAAGTAGACAGAAAAAAAAAACCGTAACGGTTGAATTATAAATGAAAAACAGACAAAACCAAAAGAAAAAGCGCGGAAATTGTCAAGTCATCCTCTTCTCCCACTGGACGAAGCAGCAGAGAAGTATTGGTCTTTTTCTCCTAATTTCTGTATTTGGTGTTTGTTTGTTCGTGATTTTACATTTACGCGTGACAATAGCCAGTTGGCCGAAAATTTGCGCCTGTCTTGTCTTGGTTTATATTAAGTAGGCGTTCTGAATCTATGTTTGTGTTTTTGTGGTTCTCATTCTAATATGCTGCGTATCTATAAAAAAAAGTCACCGAAAATCCAGCTTTTGTATTTCTCATGGTCACTGTGACATAGAAGACGTTTCCGTCAATGGAGCAGAATGGTAGATTGTCACAACAGTTGAAATAAAGTTTGAATTATTTCAGTTGTTCAAGGGAACGTGCTGATTTAGGCACTTTTTTGACTGTTAGATCTTGAACTTGTGAGCTTTAAGTTCCAATCATATCTTGGCCATTCCTGAATAGTCTATAGCTTTGACCAAAATTTGGATAAGATCCACAAGAAACGAGCTAAGAAAAGCTTGTTTACACATTATTCTTCTCACACACAGACGCACACGCGCGCGCTCTTCTGGTCGATAATATGACTGTTCAAAAACAGAAGACTAAAAAAATAGATAACAAAAATAAAGAAAATAAAAAGGAATAAAAGATAAAAAAAGAAACAAGAACAACTACAAAAATAAGGAGTAGGAGAGAAGAAAACAAAATGATCAAAAGCAAAGATTTTTTGTGGTTCCCTTTTTGTCAATGTCTGACACACATGCATTCGGAACCTTCAGCGTGACGATTCCTGATCAAATGCATGCGTTTGTGATATACATACTACAATATCCATACACACAATCCCTTGGGGGAAGAGGGGGAGCTTTGGTACAATTGTTAAAGCATCTGTCTTAGAAAGGGAAAAGTTCAGAACGTCCAGTTCGAATCCTGACCGATCCTTTGAAAAAGGTAGGGTTTCTCTTCTTCCTACAGTAATAGTCAGAAGTAGTTTTGATCACCTTGATGTATTGTTACGAGACCTGGACTACCTACCAACACACATTCAACAGCAAAGGGTTCCACCAAGATATCTATGCTAGATCTGCAGCATCACGAGGCGAGATCGAGTGTCCAGCTTTTAAATCTGAAGATGTGTGTGACTTGCAGCTATAGAGTTTCTCTATAGTCAGATTCAACTGATGTGTGTGACTTGCCAGCTATAGAGTTTCTCTATAGTCAGATTCCAATGATGTGTGTGACTTGCAGCTATAGAGTTTCTCTATCGTCAGATTCCAACTGATGTGTGTGACTTGCCAGCTATAGAGTTTCTCTATCGTCAGATTCCAACTGATGTGTGTGACTTGCCAGCTGTAGAGTTTCTCTATCGTCAGATTCAAACTGCGAAGACAGGGCATGGCCTGGCCATATGGAAGACAAACGGATCCCAAAGATGTTTCTAAATGAAGTGCTGAAGCAAGGATCTATGACCAGGGAAGACCACTATAGTGATACCAGGATACTCTGAAGGCCATCCTCGTGTGCTGTGGCGTCAACATCACCAACTGTGTATGTTTCGGTGACAGAGCAAGTTGTCGATAGCAGTGCTTACAGAGCTCAGTCACATTTGAACAGCACAGTTTCAGTTTCAGTTTCTCAAGACGACGTCTCCACGCTCGGAACGAATTCCATATGCACTAACGTCACAGGTGCCATGTGATGGAGAAGATCCAGAATGATCACGGCACAAGCCTTAAGCTTGTACATAAACCCATGAGCTAGCCAGAGCCTGAGATCCTACCTAGATAGTTCCTTAATACTGAGGTCGTAGGGGAGTGAGGTGGCAGAGACCTCAACTTTTCTTGGGGCCAGCACTACGAGGGCGGCGCCCATCCCCGCTCCCTGCTTCAAATTCATATTCATATTCACATTTTTTTTACTAAGATTTCAGAAAGGCAAGAAGGGCAATTGGTCTCCAAGGGGTGGGACCCGGGAAATCAACCTATCTCTCCAATGATTTATATCAAAGCAACCGGGCAATGCCCTGTTCTTCATGATTTTGAACTGCCGTG
>JAPXFY010000013.1:14009722-14017222 GCA_030674185.1 Monoplex corrugatus | reverse complement strand
TTCAGCATCGTTGCTATCTCTGCATCACTTGTATCCATATCATATATCTATTAAATGAGTCATTTGATAAAATCTTATTACTATATTTGGTTACAACTGAGCTGACACAAAGGCTAAGCTGTGCTGTTCCTTTCGTTATGTAGGTTTGTCTCTATTTTTTCGTATTAAGCTCAGTTGCATTAGGGAGTTAAGATTGTCTTCTTTCAGTGAAGAGATCAGAAAATTCTATTAACAGTGCAACCAGTTAGCCAACCAAATTTGATTCAAAGGATGAAAAGGACATATGGTACTCAGATCTAACATAAGTGATGTTCATTATGAACTTTGAACCTAGCAGCTATGAATGACCAGCAGTGCCACTTTTCTGTCAGAATTTTGGTACTGATCTTTGACGTAATGTAGCACAGTACACACGATTTTCATACGCAGCTCACCTTGAAGCCCTGTATTTATTCTCTGAGTTAATCAGCAGTATCTACATATCTTTTAATTTAAAAGTGTTTGTCCTAATGGCGGAAAGTTTCCAAAGGCTAGCCAGTCCTTGAGATTTAACTAAGCCAGTGAAGTTCTTTAGAACCAACTTTTGTCTCAGTTGCAAGGTTAGCTCTTTTCTTGTTTAGACTGAATATTGCGGCTTTTCTACTATTCCTTCTTCTAAATAGCACATCGTATCTTACGTGCTTCAATCTAAGTTAAAGCTTTAAGTTAAGGTGCATAAGAAATTTATAAATGCTAGCGAAGCCAAAAACACCAAAAAAATATGAATAGAAAATGATTAAGATCCTGATGGACCTATAGAAACCTCTATTGGCAATAAACGAATACGCAAAGTTTCTTGTTTCACCCATGCCAACTAACTCTGAGGAAATCCTTGATGATACTCTGCAGCAGATCTGAGAAACGATTCGTCAGCCAGACCTCTATCAAATCTGAGACAATTTCACTGATATAGGTCTTGGCTAAAATCATTCCAGAGTGCAATATTAATAATAAAAATGCCTGCGGATAAAGATTATGAATTCAAATAGTGTTTGTTTGTTTTCTAAAGTAAAGCATACGCAAAATATCTGGAGACATCGACAATAAGTTCGTCTATATGAATATTGATTGCTACTGTTACTTGCAAACTTTTTGCCTTTTTCAACATGAGGGAAATAACTGAATCCTACTGTTATACACGTTAGACACACTAAAACACAAAAAGAAAACGATCTATATTTTCAATGTCTGGTGAATGTCTATGACTATTAATTAACAGAAGACATAAACCTAAGTCTAAACCTCGCCAGGAGATACTTATGCTTGTCAATGAGTAAAACATAAAGATGCTTTTCTCTTCCTGGGCATTTGAAAATGCTGTATAAAGAAACCCTGGTATTCAGGTTCCCAACCCACCTTTGATAAAAACATTCCCAGAGACACGACCATAGATGACTCAGAAAAAGACGTCTGGTTCTTCCAGATTAGACGCCTGAATTAAAGCCAGAGTTTCACACAGGCGTGTAGAAAATTTGTATATCATTTGAGCCAGGAGTCCAGTTCAAGAGCATTGCACTATGAGTTAATGAATTCTGGCAGACTGTGCCGTCATGTAAGCTGGCTTTGGTGGTCTGATGAAAGCCAAAATGAGGAGCTAGAGAGAAATAGCGCTGAGATCACCACACAACATCCATCTCTCTCTCTCTCTCTCTCTCTCTCTCTCTCTCTCTCTCTCTCTCTCTCTCTCTCTGTCTGTCTGTCTGTCTGTCTGTCTGTCTCTCTCTCTCTCTCTCTCTCTCTCTCTCTCTCTCTCTCTCTCTCTGACTCTCTAGTCACGTAGGTAAATGGTGTACATCTTATCAGTAGGTCCTGTTAGAACCTCCATATGGTGAGTAAAGAGTGGATATTTGTCCAATCTCCCAGGGCAGCACGTGTGCAGCAGACCTACCACTGCTTCAGTCCTCTTTGTGTGTATACGCATGCAAAATATCAAATATGCACGTAAAGATCCTGTAAATTATGCCAGTGGCTGGCTTCTGGAAACATGAAAACACCCAGCTATGCACGCTCACTGAAGATGCAGCTGTGCAAGAACTCAGTTGAATGTGATCAGCTCGCCAGACAGCTTGAGTTCATAGTGCTCAGCTGTGAAATTACGATTAAGAACAATGCGAAATGAGTCCAGACGACTTTAGGGAATGGCACTACAAAAGATCGATTTGTAATATATATACTTTTCATTTATCAGTTAAGACTGTTCTGATTCCTTTCAAATTATCATTTATTCCAACACATGGCTTCCGAATTGTCAGGTACATGATGGTAAGTTTCACTAAGGGCATGACAGTGCTATGATTTTAGTTCGCTGGGATACTTTTGTCCATTTTGTTTGACTTTCCACAAGTTAGTAGACTAAAGAATTTCTGTCGAAACTTTCTTCCCGTCAGGCAATACAGGTAAAAATTAACAGCACTGTTGGCATAAGCCATTAAAAGACTGACTCGTGTGAACAGGATTATACTGGCATACTCTTCATTGCTCACAGTTTGAAAATTGAAAGTGACAGCATAGAACAGGACATAGAGAACGCCACAAGGAAGATACAGGACGATGTAAACCAAGGACATCACGATGACAGTCAAGGTCACAGAGTTCGCTGTTCTGGTTCTGGTTTCGATCTGCTTCGCGTTTTTCTCAGCCAGATTCCGTTTTGCATCCCACACTGACGAGACAAGTTTCTGCACAGGAACACCGTTGCACAGGACTAAACAGATGGAAGGAAGCAAAGCAAGCAGCAGGAGATCTATGACAGTGAATATATTAGATGCAAATTCAATGTGCTCTGGGATCGCCATTAAACACATTGACGTGGAGTTGTCACTGGCAACCACATCGTACCCGTATAAATAGTGGGAATACAGTCCTTCAAACACACCAATCAGGACACAGATGATCACCAAGACTTTTCTACGTGAACAAATCGTACTGACACGATGGGGCCACATAACTGACAAGGTTCGGAGAGCGGTTAAACTGACCAGTATCCAACTACTCACTGTCGCTGTCGAGGTGCTAAGCCAGAAATAAACCTTACATATGAAACGGTTAGTGTCTAAAATGTACCTTAGACCAAAGGAAACCATCAACCATTCAGGAAAGGATGTGACGTAGATAGTGATGAGATCTACCGACGCCAGAGCTATGAAGAAAACGTTTATTGTGTTGTCTCTCTCTGACTTAATTCTACACATGATGATGATGGTCATGATGTTACCAAACGTTCCCAATATGATAATCACAGGAGGGATATAGTCCCAAACAAGATTTGCAATTCTGTAAGCTAAGATCGATTCCAGAGGAATGTCTTCTGACTCTCCAGACCCGTTTTCAGTCACAGCCAGGTTTTCCATTTTGGCATTAATTAAAGTCTGGAAATCAAGCACATCTGTAAAATAAATGAATAAGTGATTCTATTCAACAAAGCACTTGGTTATGTATAAGCAATAGAGATAACTAAGTAGCTAAATCACTAATCAGCTGACCAAGTAAGTAAGTAAATGAAGTGGTTGGCCTGCTGTCTTGCAGTACTCTCCAGGGAAAGAAAAGGCCGAGGCATAAAACAGACAGAAACAGGAGCTGGAGCCTCTGAGGCGTTTTGCTGCTAATTCCAGCTTCGTTCTGGTAACTCCTGGGGCATCGCTGATGCGAAGGTATACTGGTTCTTGCCTTTCCCGTTGACTTCATTGGCCTTGTGATACAAATAACAAAAGAAAAAAACTAAATAGAAAAGTTTTTAACTTGACAATATCAAACAACATCGCAGATTGGCCAAAGGTCAGTGGTGGTCATCTAAACTTATAGTACATTCACAGATTTTTCAGGAGCAAATAAAACAAGTTACAAAAATTATCTCGAAAATTAAAATTGACTATTATTCTACCCAGGTCCTTGAATCTACAACTTCAAAACGCCTGTTCTCTGTATTGTTAGAATTTTTGTTAAAAAGTTATCCCCACTTCCCTCTTACATCAGTCCTCCAGATCTCCCATTGGCTTTTTCAACTTTTTTCTCTTCCACGTTTAACGATCTTTGAGCCAAGCTAGACAAAACTTCTTTCTTTCTATTTCTTCCTGATCCTCCATTTACAGACTTCCCATTCACTGGATTTCAACCAGTATCTGAAACTCTGATCTTTAACATTCAGAAAATAATTACCATTTAATTCTTGTGAACTTAACCCTATACCTGCCTCTCTCTTTTCCCAAAAGAGCTGTACACTCCTTTCTCTTTACTGTCCGTTTGAGTCAGCTAGCTGTTCTGATCACACAACACTGAATCTGCTTTCGTTCACATTATAATTTTTTAACTTCCAGCTGCCTTTGGACGAATTTCACTAATTTTTCTTTTAGATCTTTCTGCAGCTTGTGACACCACTGACCACCCCATCCTCTCTAACGAGTAGAGGATAAATTCACAATCCAACTTAGGTATCTTTTAAGATTTATGTCATACGTGTCTGAACGCTTTCAGACATTTGTGATAAACCAGTCTAAATCCTAGCCATTAAACTTGCACATGGGGTCCCCTGAGACTCTGTACTTGGGCCAGTTCTGTTTACACTCTACATTCTACACCTTACCATTTGCCAACGTCACCAGTCATCACAACATCAAATATCATTTCTATGCTGTTGATTCCCAACTGTACAATAGTTCATCTCTTGAAAATCTTTCAATTCTTCTTTATGAAACACGATGATATGTTGAAATTCAGAACTGGTTGATGCAGACTAATCTACTGTTGAATGAAGATAAAACTGAAGCAATGCTCATTGGCACCAAGCACACGCTTTCCACCGTAAAAAAATGTTTGTTCAATCCAGTTAATTGACAAGACTATTGTACTTTCTGTTTCAGCCAAAAACATTGGCATCGTTCTTGTTCCTCAACTCTTTATGCTGAAATTTATCACCGTCTTGTTGTCAGCTGCGACGTTTCTGTTTCATTTGCCATTATTTTCCACTTTAGCAGCATCTAATCTTGCGACTTTTCTTATTTTGTCTCACATCAATTATTGTAAATTTGTTTTCTGGTTGGCTAAGCTACTCCTATTGTTTCATGCCTCTAGCGCATTCATAATTCCACAGCCCGTCTTGTCCTTCATAATAAGAGATATGACATGATCAGTCACTCCATTGCCTCACTTTCTCCACTGGTTGCCCATTCTCAAAGCATTTCATACAAAAATCAGTACATTATGCTATTAGTGTATCAATGGTACCGTAACTCTATATGTTTGTGACCATCTCTGAATGTATACCCCTCCCCAACCTTTTCCTTCTGCTTCTCATACTAGTTTTTTTTATACATTCTTGATTCAGATGATTCACAGTCGGTCGTCGATTTATTCCTGTGCCTGATCCATACAACTGGAACGAACGTCTCCGGTCTATTCGACAATTACTCAATGTCTTCCTTCAAGTCTAACTTGAAGACATACCTCTTTGCCCAGATGCGATTTCTCCCTCCACCTGCCCACCTTTTTGCCACTCAATTTCTGTCCTCTTTCTCCCAGCTGGTGTGTTCTTTGTGTCCTGGAGTTTGAGTTATTGTTGGGTGGTTGTGTTGAATGATGAGACTGCCTGCTTTGGTTTGATTCTTGTATCTAATATCTTGCATTGACATCTTACAGTAGTAAGTATTTGTATATTTTCAATAGAAGAACACAGCATACTAATAGATATGCTTGGACGTGAAAACAAAACAAAACAAAACAAAACAAACAAAACAAACAAAATCAAACAAGCAAACGAACAAACAAACAAAAAGTCAGCACAGGCAAACCTTCAGATTATACAAATAAAATACATCATAAAAAACATTGTGGAGTATATCAGCTCCTACCGGCTCCTACCCTGAGTTAAGCATACTATGGATTCATTGAGCAGACTAAAACCAAGCAAGTCAGTCTCATCTACTTCCCAGATATATAACTGAAGATGTTACTCATATTTCTGACCAGTATTAAAGGTGTCTATCCCTTTGGCTTGCTTTTGATGCATGATATATCACTGAAGTAAATTTACTGCACAGCACTTTCACACAGTCTCAATCCTATACAAAATTCCATCTCGCTGAAGCAACATCCCACCTGCACATTGTGAGCAAGATAACTTGCACAACTGCATCTAAACAAACAAATCACCATGAAAAACAATGGATAACATGGAATGTTGCATTCAGGTCAAAATACAAGACGGTTATTCATAAATCTGGCAGCCACACGTGGTCGCATTTGTAACCTCAGCTTTCTAAAATGAGTCTGTGCCAACCACGATGCTACCACATCCCGCATATGTCAATAGACCATTGTTCAAATATAATTTGAAACATGTCAATATCGACTGCCGAGAAACAAGCACAATTAGTTTATTTAGTGACACGACAGTAAAACAATACCTATTGTCACGGAGTACATTGATGGATATAATCATAAGGCATCGTTCATTAATAACATCTCTGTCTGTCTGTCTGACTGTCTGTCTGTCTGTCTGTCTCTCTCTCTCTCTCTCTCTCTCTCTCCTCTCTGTTTCTGTCTCTGTCTCCCTCCCTCTCTCTCTATCTGTCTGTGTGTGTGTGTGTCTGTCTCTATGTGTGTGTGTGTGTGTGTTGTGTGTGTGTGTGTGCGTGTGTTTGTGTGTGTGTGTGTGTGTGTGTGTGTGTGTGTGTGTGTGTGTGTGTCTGTCTCTGTGTGTGTGTGTGTGTGTGTGTATGTGTGCATTCCTGAGCTTGCAAATGCGTGCTTATGTGTGCAATAATGATAACCCACGTTTCGTATATATGTTTTGAGCATAAACATTAATAATAAAAAATCATATTCTGTGCATAACAACATCATAATGTAATCGTAAAAAGTGTATGACTCTAATAAACTGAAGTAATTATATGACACATGGAGCTTTCTCTCTTCAGTAAGGATTCAGTACGTATTTTGACAGTTCGTTTGTTAGTCAATCGGTTTGTTAATCAGTTAGTCAGTCAGTCAGTCAGTCAGTCAGTCTGTCAGTCAATTACTTCCTTACTTTCTTACTTACTCACTTAGATGGTTAGTTAGTTAATTAGTTGGTAAGTTGGGTTGGGTTGGGTTGGTTGTTGGTTGGTTGGTTGGTTGGTTGGTTGGTTGGTTGGTTGGTTGGTTGGTTGGTTGGTTGGGGTTGGTTGGTTGATTCGTTCGTTCACTCGTTGATTTCTTTGCTAGATGGTTAGTTCGTTACTTAGTAATTAATCACTCAGTCGATTCAATCGAATGAGCAATCAATCAGCCAGTTCTATTTAATGAACGTCAGCATTTGCTACATTTCATTATCATTAGTATTCTTGATGTCAAGAAGGCCCATAATCTCCATACCCATCGCCCAGGTGTGTGCCTCAGAGACGGCCATTCCAAAATCAATATGAGAGGCAGTGGTTATGATATTATGACTCCAGCCCACCTGAGGTAAGGTGTGGACGTTATGGGCTG
>JAPXFY010000013.1:13977222-13999722 GCA_030674185.1 Monoplex corrugatus | reverse complement strand
CAGCCAGTTAGCCAACCAAATTTCATTCAAAGGATAAGAGGACAGATGGTACTCAGGGCTAACGTAAATGATGTTCATTGTGAACTTTGAACCGAGCAGCTGTGAATGATCAACAGTGCCACTTTTCTCTCAGTGTTTATATACTCTCAGTGTTTATGTAGCATAGTTCACACGATTTTCTTGAACACCTTACCTTGAAGCCCTGTAATCATTATCTGACTTAATAAGCAGTATCTACATATATTTTAGTTTAAAAGTGTCTGTCTTAATGGCAGAAAGTTTCCATAGACTAGTTAGTCCTGGAGATGAGATGTAGGTAAGCCAATGAAGTGCTTTACCTTGTGAATATACTTTCCCAGCTGCCTCCTCTTTCTCTCCCATTATGTAACACATCAGTCCCAATTTCTGATTCAGCTAAAAACCTTGGTGTCTGCATTGACTCTACCCTGTCCATGAACAACTTTGTTTCTCAAACTGCCAGATCTTGCTACTATCATCTCCATCGTATAAGCCTGATCAGGAAGTATATCTCTGTCGAAACAACTGCAAAACTCGTTCTCTCCTTCATAATGTCTCGCATTGACTATTGCAATTCACTCCTGTCTGGTCTTCCTGCCTCCACCATTCACATCCTACAGCGCATTCAAAACAATGCTGTACGCCTTGTACTCAAAAAGAAAAAAGCTGACCACATATCTCCTCTCCTGGCACAACTTCACTGGCTCCCTGTATCAAAGCGCATACAGTACAAACTAGACACCATGTGCTACAAAAGCCTCAATAACGCAGCCCCCGATTACCTGTCAAGCCTACTTGAGATCTATGTTCCCTCACGTACCCTCCGCTCTGCCTCCGATCCTCTGACTTTTCGCTTTCCACGCACTAAGCTCAATACCTATGGTCCACGAGCCTTCTCTGTTTCTGGTCCACTCTCCTGGAACAAACTTCCTCTCTCAGTCCGTCAGCAACCTACTTTTGCCTCCTTCAAGTCCGCTCTCAAAACTCACCTTTTATCCTCTGCATAAAATCCTAACCTCACTCAACCCCCCTCTGCAGCCTGTCTCCGCTCGGAGGGGAATCACTTTGTTTTGATATATAATTGTATATGATGTGCTCTCTGTGGTTTTCCATTGCTTTTATTCTTGCTTTTATTGCTTTTATTCTTTTCTCCCCATTTGTGGCCATGCATGTGTGTGTGTGTGTGTGTGTGTGTGTGTGTGTGTGTGTGTGTGTGTGTGTGTGTGTGTGTGTGTGTGTGTGTGTGTGTGTGCGTGCGTGCGTGCGTGCGTGTGTGCGTGTGTGTCTTTTCGGCGCTTGGATTTGATTTTGTCGAGATTTGCGCTATATAAATATTGTAATTATTATGTATGCATGTGCGTACGTATGTATGTATGTATGTATGTATGTATGTATACGCTTAGATTTATGTATGTATGTATGTATGCATGTATACGCTCAGCTTAGATTTATGTATGTAAATATGTAAGCATGTATGTATGCATGTATACGCTCATATGTATGTAGGTATGTATGCATGTATACGCTCAGCGCTTAGATTTGATTTTGTCAAGATTTTGCGCTATATAAATAAAATATATTATTATTATTATTATAAATAGAAAGAAAAAATAAGGGGATGGAGCTAAACAGCAAGAAGACGGAAGTCATGGTGATCACATCAGAAATAGCCAGAAGAATCGGCCAAGCCAAAACAGCATTCAAGAAGATGAAAAGCACTCTTACCAACAAATTCCTGTCAATTAACATCAGGAAAAGAGTTCTTGAATGTAATATAAAACCGATAATGTTATATGCTTGTGAGGCGTGGACAGTCAACAAGCAAAGTCAGAACAAAATTGAGGCGGCCGAGATGTGGTTTCTAATAAGAATGTTGAAAGTTCCATGGACAGCAAAGATAACAACGAGACAGTGTTGATGGAGGTAGACACAAGAACATCATTGATAAGAAAGATTAGGAAAAGACAGGCAACATTTACAGGTCATTTTATGAGAAAAAGGGGATTGGAACACCTGGTCACATTAGGAAAGCTGGAGGGAAAGAGAGCACCAGGTAGACCCTGGGAAAAATGTTGGACGGAATTTCAGAGTGGCTGAAGACAGAGAAGATGGAACATGTGCTTGCAGCAACAAGGGATAGATACATATGGAGGGCGATAATCACCAACGCCATGTGGCAAGGCACTTGATGATGATGATGATGAATGAAGTTCTTTAGAACCAACTTTTGTCTTGGTTGCAAGGCTAGCTCATTTATTGTCTAGACTGAATATTGCAGTTGTTCTTCTGTTCCTTCTTCTAAATAGTACCGCCTATCTTACGTGCTTCAATCTAAGTCAAAGATTTAGGCTTAAGTGCATACGAAAATTGTTGACACCAGCAAACATGAATAAAAAACGATTAGGTCTTGATGGACCTACAGGAACCCCTATCGGCGATGAAGCAATACACAAGGTTTTTCGTGTCACCCACCACAACAAAGTCTGAGGAAATCCTTGATGATACTCTGCAAGAGATATCAGATATGATTCGTCAGTCAGACCTTTTTCCAGAATTAAGACAATTTCACTGATAAAAGTTTTGGCCAAAATCATTCGAGAGTGCAACATTGAATATAAAGATGCCTGCAGATGAGCATTGTTAATTCAAATGATGTTTTTTTCTGAATTCTAAAGCACACACAAAATATCTGGAGACATCGACAATAAGTTCGTCTATAAGAGTATTGATTGTTGCTGTTACTTGGAAACTGTTTGATTTTTGGACATGACTGTGGGAAATAACCGAGTCCTGCTGTTATAAACGTTAGACACACAAAAACACAAAAAAGAAAACGATCTATGTTTTCAATGCCTGGTGTCTTTACTGTATCAATATCAGTGACCATTAATTAATGGAAGACATAAACATTAATTAAAGGAAGACATAAACCTAAGTCTAAACCTTGCCAGGAGATACCAATACATGTTAGTGAGTAACACATCAAGGTGCTCTTCTCTTTCTAAGCATTTGAAAATGCTGTATAAAGAAAACCTGGTATTCAGTTTCCCCACCCACCTTTGATAAAAAACATTCCCAGATATAAAGGTCATAGATGACTCAGAAAAAAACAGCCTAGCTGTTCCAGATTTGATGCCTGAACAAAAGCCAGGGTTTCACACAGGCGAGTAGAAAATTTGTGTATCATTTGAGCAAGGAAACCTATTCAAGTAAGCGACAAGTAAGCTGGCTTTGGTGGTGTGATAAATGCCAGAATAAGCAGCTAGAGTGAAATAGCACTGGGATCACCATATAACGTCTCTCTCTCTCTCTCTCTCTCTCTCTCTCTCTCTCTCTCTCTCTCTCTCTCTCTGTCTGTCTGTTTCTTTCCCTCTCTCTCTCTCTGTCTCTCTCTCTCTCTCTCCCTCCATCCCCCTCTCTCCCTTTCTCTCACTGTCTCTCCCCCTCCCACCCTCTCTCTCTGTCTCTCTCCCTCCCTCCTCTCTGTGTGTCTCTGTCCCTCCCTCCCTCTCTCTCTCCCTCTCTCAACCTCTCTCTCTCTCTTTCTCTATCTAGTCACGTAGGCAAATGTTGTACGTCTTATCAGAAGGTCCTGCAAGACACCTCCATATGGTGGGTAAAGAGTGAAGATTATTCCAATCTCCCAGGGCAGAAAGTGCGCAGCAGACCTACCACTGCTTCAGTCCTCTTTGTGTGTATACGCATGCAAATATATCAAATATGCACGTATAGCTCATGTAAGTCATGTCCGTGCTGGCTTCTGGAAACATGAGAACACTCAGCTATGCACGCTCACTGAAGATGCAGCTATGCAAGAACATAATAGAATGTGATCAGCTCGCCAGAGAGCTTGAAGTTTCAGTGCTCAGCTCTAAAATTACGATTAAGAACAATGCGCAATGAGTCCAAATGACTTTATGGAAAGGCACTACAAAAGATCGGTTTGTAATAAACATGATTATTTATCAGTCACGACTGATCTCATTCCTTTCAAATCATCGTCTATTCCCCTGATCTGATTCCTTTCAAATTATCATTTATTCGAGTACATTGCTTCCAAACTGTCAGGTATATGATGATAAGTTTCACAAAGAGCATGACAGTGCTACAATTTTAGTTTGCTGTGATACTGTTGTCCATTTTGTTTGACTTTCCACAAGTTAGCAGACTAAAGAATTTCTGTCGAAACTTTCTTCCCGTCAGGCAATACAGGTAAAAATTAACAGCACTGTTGGCATAAACCATTAAAAGACTGACTCGTGTGAACAGGAATATACTGGCATACTCTTCATTGCTCACAGTTTGAAAATTGAAAGTGACAGCATAGAACAGGACATAGAGAACGCCACAAGGAAGATACAGGACGATGTAAACCAAGGACATCACGATGACAGTCAAGGTCACAGATTTAGCAGTCTTCGTTCTGGTTTCGATCTGCTTCGCGTTTTTCTCAGCCAGATTCCGTTTTGCCTCCCACACTGATGAGACAAGTTTCTGCACAAGAACACCGTTGCACAGGACTAAACAGATGGAAGGAAGCAAGGCAAACAGCAGGAGATCTATGACTGAATATGTTAGATGCAAATTCAATGTGCTCTGGGATCGCCATTAAACACATTGACGTGGAGTTGTTGTCACTGGCAACCACATCGTACCCGTATAAATACTGGGAATACAGTCCTTCAAACATACCAATCAGGACACAGATGATCACCAAGACTTTTCTACGTGAACAAATCGTACTGACACGATGGGGCCACATTACTGACAAGGTTCGGAGAGCGGTTAAACTGACCAGTATCCAACTACTCACTGTCGCTGTCGAGGTGTTAAGCCAGAAATATACCTTACATATGAAACGGTTGGTGTTTAAAATGTACCATAGACCGAAGGAAACCTTCAACCATTCAGGAAAGGATGTGACGTAGATAGTGATGAGATCTACCGACGCCAGAGCTATGAAGAAAATGTTTATTGTGTTGTCTCTCTCTGACTATATTCTACACATGATGATGATGGTCATCATGTTACCAAACGTTCCCAATATGACAATCACAGGAGGAATATAGTCCCAAGCAAGATTTGCAATTCTGTAAGCTAAGATCGATTCCAGAGAAACGTCTTCTGATGTTCCAGACCCGTTTCCAGTCACAGTCAGGTAATCCATTTTGGCATTAAAATTTGGCGATCAAGCACATCTGTAAATAAATGAATAAGTGAATATATACAACAAAACACTTGGTTATGTATAAGCAGTAGAGATAACTAAGTAGCTAAATCACTAAACAACTGATCAAGTAAGTAAGTAAGTGAAGTGGTTGGCCTGCTGTCTTGCAGTACTCTTCATGGAAAGTTAAAGCCGAGGGGTAAAGCAGACAGAAACAGGAGCTGGAGTCTCTAAAGCACTTTGCTGCTACTTCAAACCTCGTTCTGGTAACTCATAAGGTATCGCTGATGCCAAGGTATACTGGTTCTTGCCTTTCCCTTAGACTTCATCAGCCTTGAGGTACAAACAATAAAAGAGAAAATGAATAAGTAGAAAAAGTTTTTAACTTGACAATATCAAACAACCTCGCAGATGGGCCAAAGGTCAGTGGCGGCCATCTAAACATATAGTACATTCACAGATATTTCACGAACATGTAAAGAAAGCTACAAATACTTTACTTTACTTTTACTTTTTCCTTCCGCTTGTACCGGTGGGCGTCGCGGGGAGATACAGTCGTCTGTCAGCAGCAAGGCGAGTGGCCTGGAGAAAGGACATCTCGTGAGCTCTGAGGGTGTCTGCCACGGAGTCGCTCCATCGTCGTCTTGGTCTTCCTCTGGCTCTCCAGCCAGAGTATCTGGTGTTGTATGCCCGAAGAGCTGGATGGTTTAGGGGCATACGTGTGACGTGTCCGAACCACTTGATCCTCATATGTTCGATGTGTTGTAGGATTGGTGTTGCTCCTACCATGTCTCATATCACCTCATTTCTGATCTTGTCCCGCCTTGTCTTGTTTACTGCTTTCCTCAGGCATTTCATTTCACAGGTGACCAGTTTTCTCTCGAGGACTTTAGTTAGGGACCATGTCTGGCACTGGTATGTCATCGTTGGTAGAAAAATGGCGTTGATGAGTTGTGCCTTAGTGCTGGTGGGAATGCTGGGGTGTTTCAGGAGAGGGGCAAGTTGGTAGCTGACTGCGTTGGCTTTCTGACATCTGGTCTCGATTTCTCTGTCTAGTTTGCCATTTTCAGTGAAGATGCTGCCCAGGTATTTAAATTCACTGGCTTGCTTCAACTGGGTTCCGTTGATGTTTATATCCAGTTTGTTTGGTCTCTTACTGACAGTCATGACCTGGTCTTGCTGACGTTGATCTTCATGCTGTATGTCTCGTAGCTTTCATTGAGCTGGTCTGTGTGCTCCTGTAGCTGTATCTTGTCATTGTTCACCATTGCCTCGTCATCCGCAAACATGAGTTCATTGAGTGCCTCAGGGTCTGGGTTTGCCTCCTTCGTAATCTGATCCATATAGATCACGAAGAGAAGAGGTGAGAGATTACAGCCCTGCCTTACTCCCGATGTCACTGGGAACCAGTCAGATGTTCCACTGGCGGTGTGGACTGCACTCCTGCTGTTGGCATAGATGGCCCGGATGTTGTCTAGCAGCTGGCCCTTGACGTCGTACTGCTCGAGGACCTTCCATAGCTTGTCTCTGTTGATTCGATCAAAGGCCTTTTCTTGATCAACGAATACAAGATGGAGATCTCAGTCATATTCGATCGCCCTCTCGCACAGTTGTCGGAGTGCATAGATTGCATCGGTGCACCCTCTTCCTTTTCTGAAGCCAAATTGGGCGTCACTGAGGAGATGTTCTGTTTTCACTTGAGTGCGCTGCTCCAGGATCTTTGCGTACATTTTCCCTACATGGCTGAGTAGTGATATGCCTCTGTAGGTACTGCAGTTTTTCTTGCTGTCCTTCTTCTTCCATATTGACACCACTATTGCATTTTGCCAGTCTTCTGGTACTTTTCTCTCCTCCCAAGCTTTCTGAAAGATGGTGGTGAGCCACTGAATTCCGGTTTCACCGCACACATGGATGGCTTCAGTTGTTATGCCGTCGACTCCAGCTGCCTTGCCTTTAGGACTGGTCTTCACTGCCTTTTTTACTTCACTCTCTAGGATGGTAGGTTCTGAGTGGTCTGGGTGGCTGGGGGTGAACCGGGACTGTGTGTCTTGTGCCCGTACTCCTGATGGGTTGAGTAGGTCTTTGAAATAGTTTTCCCATCTCTTCACTTTTTTCTCCTCTTCATGCAATGCTTCCCCGTTTGCATCATTGATGATAGTGGTTGGATCGAAAGGTTCATCTCGCACTCTCATCGCTTTCACACTCTTGTAAAACTCTCTTGGGGAAGCGTTGCATGTTTCACAGAGTTTTTCTCCATACTGGGTCCATGACTTTTCCTTTGCTGTTCTCACAACTTTCTTGCTGTGATTCTTGCAAGTCTGTACTTGATGTAGTCCTCTTCATCCTTTGACTTGACCCAGATCTTGTATAGTTTCTTCTTTTCATTGATAGCATCCTTCACTTCTTTGTTCCACCAATCTGTTGCCTTTCTGTTTCTTCCTCCTGTCTTCTTGGTGCCACAGGCTTCTTTTATAGTGTCCAGGAGGACTGTCTTGAAGATGCCCCAAGCTTCCTCTACGTTTAGTAATGTAGGGTCACTACAGTCCAATTTTTCACTGATGATGCCCCTGATCTGAGTCTGCACCTCTTCGTCTTGAAGCTTTTACATGTTGAGTCTTTCCGGCTGTTTCTTCTTTTCAGTGAACTTCCTCTTCTTCTGAGTGACCAACGTCGTGATGATTGGCCTGTGGTCTGTGTCCAGGCCTGCGTTGGGGATGGCTCTTGAGTCTCTGATGTTGCTCCGCATTCTAGATCTTGCTAGTGTGAAGTCGATTTGAGATGAGACGTCAATATCGCTCCATTTGTACCAGGTGTAGATCTGAGTGGCTCTCTGCTGGAAGAAGGTGTTGGTGACAATAAGATCATGCTCTGCACACAGTTCCAATACATGGTTGCCGTTGTAGTTGCATGGTGTTCTGTGGTCACTGTGTGGACCAAGGTGTTTTGTCCATGGTGTTCTTCTCTCTCCGACTCTGCCATTGAAATCTCCCATGACGTACAGGTCTTCTTGGTCCGGGATGCTGTTGATGGCGTCCGAGAGTTTTTCGAAAAAGGAATCCTTATCCTCATCTGAGTAGGAGTCCATTACATGGTGCATACACTTGAATGTAGTTGTTGATCTTGTTGTCCTCTCTAATGCCGATCTTCAAGAGTCTCTCTGAAATGAACTCCGTACTCACTAGGTCTTTTGCCTTGCCATAGTGTACGATGAAACCCACGCCATGTGCTGTTCCTTGCTTACACCGCTTCAAATGAGAACATAGTTGGCGTCTATTTCCTTTGTTCCTGTTCCTTTCTTTCTGGTGTCTGCAATGCCCAGTATGGAGATATTGCGCTGGGTCATGAACTCTACTATCTCTGGTTCTTTGTTCGTCAAACCGCAAATGTTCCAGGTCCCAACCTTTTCGTTTTTCTTTAATCGTTGTCCGTTTTCCTCGCCGCGAGGTGAAAGCTACAAATATGATCTCAAAAGTGAAAACTGACTATATTTTACCCAGGTCCTTGAATCTATAACTTCAAAACGCCTGTTCTCTGTATTGTTGGAATTTTTGTTAACTAAAACGTTATCCCCACCTCCCTCTTACTTCAGTCCTACAAATCTCCCATTGGCTTTTTCAACTTTTTTTCTTCCTAGTTTAACGATCTTCGAGCAAAGCTAGACAAAACCTCTTTCTTTCTATTTCATCCTGATCCTCCATTTACAGACTTCCCATTCACTGGATTTCAACCAGTATCTGAAACTATGGTCTTCAACATTCAGAAAATAATTGCCATTTAAGTCTTGTGAATTTAACCCCATACCTGTCTCTCTCTTTTCCAAAAAACTGTCATTTTCTTCCCCCATAACTCATATCATCAAAAGCACTCTTCTGACTGAACCTGTCTCATCTTCTTTTAAAACAGCCAACTGTTCGACCTCTGCTGAAAAAAAAAATCTCGAGCCCAATGTTAAAACAAAATGTTGTTCTGTCTCCAACTTGCTGTTCCTTCCCAAACTCCTTGAGAAAGTTGTTCTGAAACAGCCGTACACTCCTTTCTCTTTATTGTCTGTTTCAGTCAGCTTTCTGTTCTGACCACAGCACCAAATCTGCTTTTGTTCACATTATGATTTTCGTTTTTGTCTGTGTGTGTGTGTTGTTTTTTTTTCAGCTGCCTGTGGACGAATTTCACTGCTTACTATTTGAGACCTTTCTGCTGCTTTTGACACCACTGACCACCCATCCTCTCTAACGAGTAGAGGATACATTCAGAATCCAAGTTAGATATCTTTTGTGATTTATGTCATACGTGTCTGAACGCTTTCAGACTTTTGCGATAAATGAGTCTAAATCATAGCCATTAAATTTGACATGGGTCACCCAAGGCTCTGTACTTGGGCCAAATTTGTTTATACTCTACACTTTACCATTTGCCAACGTCACCAGTCATCACAACATCAAATATCATTTCTATGTTGATGATTCCCAACTGTACAATAGTTCATCTCTTGAGAATCTTTCAACTCTTCCTCATGAAGCACAATGTTATGTCGAAATTCAGAACTGGATAATGCAGAATAATTTACTGTTGAATGGAGATAAAACTGAAGCAATGCTCTTTGGCACCAAGCACACGCTATACTCCGTAAAAAAAAGAATGTGTTCAATCCAGTTAGTTGACAACACTATTGTACTTTCTGTTTCAGCCAACAACATTGGCATCGTTCTTGTCCTCAACTCTTTATGCAGACATTCATCACCGTCTTGTTGTCAGCTGTGACGTTTCAGTTTTATTTGCCATTATTCTCCATTTCAGCAGCATCCAAACTTGCGACTTTTCTTATTTTGTCTCACATCGATTATTGTAACTCATTTTTCTTTCTGGTTGGCTAACCTACTTCTATTGTTTCATGCCTCCAGCGCATTCAGAATTCCACAGCCCGTCTTGTCCTTCATAAAAAGTGACATGACATGATCAGTCAATCCATTGCCTCACTTTCTCCACTGGTTGCCCATTCGCAAAGAATTTTATACAAAATCAATATATTATGCTATTCTTGTATCAATGGTACTGCTCCTATATATCTGAATGTACATCTCTGTCTACGTCTTCGTTCTGCTTCTGATACAAGTTGTTTACAATTTTTCGATACATATGCACCACGGTCGGTCGCCGCTCGTTTTCTGTGTCTAGTCCATACAACTAGAACAATCTTTCCCCATCTATTCGATTGTCATACACTCTGTCTTCCTTCAAGTCTGGATTGAAGACATATCTTTGTGTCCAGCAATAATTTCCTCTCTACATGCCCACTTATTTGCCACTCCCCTTATGTCCTTTTTTCTCCCAGTTTGTGTGCTTTGTGTCTTGGAGTTTAGCTGGTTTTGGGGGTGATTGCTTTGAAATATGAATTTGATTCTTGTATCTTGCATCTTGTATCCTGCATCTTGCATTTGCGCCTTACATATGACATTACAGATGTCATGATTGCTATTATCATTATTATTATTATTATTATTATTATTATTATTATTGTTGTTGTTGTTGTTATTATCATTATTATTATTATTATTATTATTATTATCAATAGGATAGCACAGCATACCAATTCATATGCTTGGACGTGAAAAAGGCAACATCAGCACAACCCGCCCTTCAGGTTAAACAAACAATTCAGAGTATACAAATAACTAAATTATTGAAAAAATAGTGTGGAATGTATCAGCTCCTATCAGCTCCTATCCTGAGTTGAGCATACTATGGACTCATTGAGCAGACTGGAGCCAAACAGATGAGTCTCATCCACTTGACGGATACACAACTGAAGATGTTACTCAGATGTCCGACCAGTACTGAATGTGTCTGTATCTCTTAGGTTTGGTTGGTGCCTGATAGATCATGTAAGTAAATTTACAGCACAATACTTTCACACAGTCTCAATCCTATACAAAATTCCACCGCATTATCACTGTCATCTTCTCTGTCATATTCATAGTGTAAAAAAAAAACTCTCCCAGATTCCATGGCCTGTTATCCACTGTTCTTATGCTGACATCAGTTTCAGTGGATTTCGACGGGTGTTGAGTCCCGAAATGAACAACAACCAACCAACCAACCAACCAACCAACCAACCAACCAACCAACCAACCAACCAACCAAACAACAAACCAACCAACCAACAACCAACCAACCAACCAACCAACCAACATCATCATTATCACCATGTGCCCTGCCACATGGTGTTGGCGATCATGGCCCTCCATACGAATCTATCCCTTGTTCCTGCAAGTGCATATCCCACCCTCTCTGTCTTCATCCACTCTGCAAGTCCATCCAATGTTTTCAACGTGGGTGTACTGATGTTCTTTTCCCTCCAGATTTCCTATTGTGACTAGGTGCCCTAATTTCTCTTGTCTCGTGAATTTTTGTTGTTGAAATGTTGCTTGTTTTTCCTAATCCCCTTCATTAATATTCCTTTTTGTATTTGCCTCTTTCAAGACTATCTCGTATTTTGCCTCTTTCAAGACTATCTCGTTTGTTTTGTTTGATGTCCATGAAACTCTTAACATTCTTCCTAAAAAAACACATTTCAGCTGCCTAACATTTGCTGTGACTTTGCGTGTTGATTGACCACGCTTCTCATCCGTACAACAACATCGGTTCTATATAACACGAGAACTCTCTTTCTAATGTTAATTGACAGGCATTTGTTGGTTAGAACGCTTTTCATTTTCTTGAATGCTGTTTTAGCATGGCCAATTCTGCTGGCTATTTCTAATATGTATCAGACTGTTCCCAGATATTTAAAGCTATCAACTTGTCTCACTGTTGTGCCATTTGCTGTTATTTTGCATGAGGAGGTTGGTTATTTTTGTTTGTTTTCTTTTCTTACTACTTACTATAACTTCAGTAATCAACAACCAACCAACCAACCACCACCCACCCCCACCCAAAAAGAAAAAAAAAAACCGTATAGAAGCGATAACAAGTACACACGAGCCAAGAGAGACATGCAGCGTAGCAGACAAGAATGCAGAGTATGCAGATTGTGCAGCAACGTATCACCTGCACAGTGTATGCAAACAACGTGCATATTCGCCTCCCAAAAATAATAATAATAACAATAATTACAATATTTGTATAGCACAAAATCTTGATAGAAATCAAATCTAAGCGCTGAACATACACACACACACCACGCACGCACGCACACACACACACACACACACACACACACACACACACACACACACACACACACACACATGGCTATAAATGGGGAAAAAGAAGAAAAGCAATGGAAAATTATAGAGAACATATTATATACAAATATATATATTACAATGTGATTCCACACCGAGCGGATACAGGCTGCAGAGGGGGTTGAGTGAGGTCAGGATTTTATGCAGAGGAGAAAAGGTGAGTTTTGAGAGCGGACATGAAGGAGACAAAAGTAGGTTGCTGACGGACTGAGAGAGGAAGTTTGTTCCAGGAGAGTGGACCAGAAACAGAGAAGGCTCGTGGACCATAGGTATTGAACTTCATGCGTGGAAAGCAAAAAGTCAGAGGATCGGAGGCAGAGCGGAGGGTACGTGAGGGAACATAAATCTCAAGTAGGCTTGACAGGTAATCGGGGGCTGCGTTATTGAGGCTTTTGTAGCACATGGTGTCTAGCTTGTACTGTATGCGCTTTGATACAGGGAGCCAGTGAAGTTGTGCCAGGAGAGGAGATATGTGGTCAGCTTTTTTTCCTTTTGAGTACAAGGCGTGCAGCATTGTTTTGAATGCGCTGTAGGATGTGAATGGTGGAGGCCGGAAGACCAGACAGGAGTAAATTGTAATAGTCAATGCGAGACATTATGAAGGAGAGAACGAATTTTGCAGTTGTTTCAACAGAGAGATACTTCCTGATCAGGCTTATAAGAGGGAGGTGATAGTAGCAAGATCTGGCAGTTTGAGAAACAAAGTTGTTCATGGAGAGGGTAGAGTCAAGTTAGACACCAAGGTTTTTTGTTGAATCAGAAATTGGGACTGATGTGTTACACAATGGGAGAGAAAGAGGAGGCAGCTGAGAAAGTTTCTGATGGGTGCCAGTGAGGATGGCTTCTGTCTTGTCGTCGTTAAGCTGAAATTTATTGTATGTCATCCAGTTCTTAATGTCCGAGTAACACTCTGTGGTGCGAGTCAAGAGGCGCTGTACATTGTCAGGTGAGTCACTGTCTTGAAGTTGGGTGTGATCAGCATAGAAGAAAGCATTTCGAAAAAACAATGGGTTATACGGACGCTGCATTCAGATCAAAATCCAAGACGGTTATTCATCCATCTGGCAACCACTTGTCATCGTGTTTGTAATCTGAGCTTTCTGAAATGAGTCTATGCATACCACTAGGCAACCACATCCAGCATATGTCGATAGGCCATTGTTTTAACTAGGCATGTTTGAAACATGTCAGTATTGTTGGGGCCCGAGAAATAGGCATAATTATCTAATCTCTCTTTCTTGTCAAAACTCCTTGAAAAAGTCGTCCTCAACCAGCTGAACTCTCACCTGTCTGCCAACAATCTTCTCAATCCTTTCCAGTCAGCCTACCGCCAGTGCCATAGCACTGAAACTGCCCTACTACACATTCTCAACAATCTCCTCCTTGCAACTGATACTGGCAAAGTCTCTCTCCTCCCACTCCTTGATCTGTCTGCAGCCTTTGATACCATTCTTCATGGTATTCTCCTTTCTAGACTTCATCATACTTTTGGCATCTCTGACATTGCTCTGTCTTGGTTCACTTCATACCTATCAAACAGAAAACAAACCGTTCTCATCAATGGCACTTACTCTCAACCTGCATACCTGACCTGTGGTGTTCCACAAGGATCTGTCCTTGGCCCTGTTCTTTTCACTCTTTACACCTCCCCCCTGCCCACCATCATCAACTCCCATTCTATAAAACACCACTTCTATGCTGATGACACCCAACTTCAAGACAGTGACTCACCTGATAATATACAGCGCCTGTTGACTCGCACCACTGAGTGTTACTCAGACATTAAGAACTGGATGACACACAATAGACTTCAGCTTAATGACGACAAAACAGAAGCTATCCTCATTGGCACCCGTCAGAAACTTTCTCAGCTGCCTCCTCTTTCTCTCCCATTATGTAACACATCAGTCCCAATTTCTGATTCAGCTAAAAACCTTGGTGTCTGCATTGACTCTACCCTCTCCATGAACAACTTTGTTTCTCAAACTGCCAGATCCTGCTACTATCATCTCCATCGTATAAGGCTGATCAGGAAGTATCTCTCTGTCGAAACAACTGCAAAACTCGTTCTCTCCTTCATAATGTCTCGCATTGACTATTGCAATTCACTCCTGTCTGGTCTTCCGGCCTCCACCATTCACATCCTACAGCGCATTCAAAACAATGCTGCACGCCTTGTACTCAAAAAGAAAAAAGCTGACCACATATCTCCTCTCCTGGCACAACTTCACTGGCTCCCTGTATCAAAGCGCATACAGTACAAACTAGACACCATGTGCTACAAAAGCCTCAATAACGCAGCCCCCGATTACCTGTCAAGCCTACTTGAGATCTATGTTCCCTCACGTACCCTCCGCTCAGCCTCTGATCCTCTGACTTTTCGCTTTCCACGCACTAAGCTCAATACCTATGGTCCACGAGCCTTCTCTGTTTCTGGTCCACTCTCCTGGAACAAACTTCCTCTCTCAGTCCGTCAGCAACCTACTTTTGTCTCCTTCAAGTCCGCTCTCAAAACTCACCTTTTCTCCTCCGCATAAAATCCTAACCTCACTCAACCCCCCCCCCCCCCCTCTGCAGCCTGTCTCCGCTCGGAGGGAATAACATGGTTATAATATATAATTGTATATGCTATGCTCTCTATAATTTTCCATTGCTTTTATTCTTGCTTTTATTGCTTTTATTCTTTCTCCCCATTTATAACCATGCGTGTGTGTGGGGATGTGTGTGTGTGTGTGTGTGTGTGTGTGTGTGTGTGTGTGTGTGTGTGTGTGTGTGCGTGCGTGTGTGTGCGTGCGTGCGTGCGTGCGTGCGTGCTTGCGTGTGTGTCTGCTTCAGCGCTTAGATTTGATTTTATCAAGATTTTGCGCTATATAAATATTGTAATTATTATTAATTATTATTATTAATTTAGAGATACGTCATTAAAAAAATGCTAAATGTCAATTAAAAAAATTGCACTGAGTACATTGATGGAAAGCGTCATTGATTAGTTACATATATCTCTCTCTCTCTCTCTCTCTGTCTCTCTCTCTCTCTGTCTCTCTCTCTTCTTTCTCTCTCTCCCTGTCTCTCTGTATCTCTCTCTGTCTCTCTGGCTGTGTCTCTCTGTCTGTCTGTGTCTGTATCTGCCTCTCTGTCTCTGTCTCTGTCTTTGTCTCTGTCTTTGTCTCTGTCAGTCTGTCTGTCTGTCTATCGGTCTTTCTCTCTGTCTTTTTCTCTCTCTCTCTCTCGCTCTCTCTCTCTCTCCTCTCTCTCCCCCCCCTCTCTCTCTCTTCTCTCTCTCCCTCTCTCTCTCTCTCTCTCTCTCTCTCTCTCTCTCTCTCTCTCTCTCAGTGTAACTTCAGGGCGAAAATAACCTCCTTTCTTGCTATAGGCTCACCGGGAAGACTGGGACCACACAGTTGTGTCTCATTCCATTACGGATGCGTCGTTAAGGGTGTTGCTCACATTTTCTGACCAGCACCACAAGTGTCTGAATGTCTCTGGCCCGGTTGATGCCAGGATAGATTTTGACAGTGAGCGTAAAGCACAGGCATGACATGCAGTCTCAATCATGAATGGAACTCCATAGCATCTTGATTATCATCCTCATCACCAACATCACCATTGTAAAAACTGTGCCAGCTCCTGTCGCCATTAAGGTGGCGTAGAAAACGGGACCAAAAAAGTGAGCAGAGAGGAAAAATACCAAAGTGCGGACGATCCTAAAGAAAAGGACGGCTGCGTCCCGAAAGATATCTTTTATCCATAGATCCCTGTAGGATACCAGCCCACAGAGACGTCGGCAAACGTGAAATCAAATCCGACGATATTAGTACAGACATTTGGGAATTGACAGCTATACCTTGCCTTGATTTAATGGGCAGGCAACAAGCTGTGCGAGCAAGCAAATCTGTTTTTTTTTTTTTCATCTCATGTTCTACGTCACTTTAATTGCCACAGAAGCTGAAACAATTCTTTTATGCGATGATGATGATGCCCATGTGGATGATAATCATGATGCTATGGCGTTCCACCTAGGATTGAGACTGCGTGACAGGGTTGTACTCTACCCTTACTATCATAATATATCCTAGCATCAACCAGGCCCGAGAGAAACAGACACCTGCAGTGTTGGTCAGCAGATTTTGAGCAACACCCTCAATGACTCATTCGCGAAGTGGATGAGACTCAACTGTGTGGTCCCAGTCTTCCCAATGATCCCATAGCACGCCCAACGCTGGGTAGGAGCCAGTTAGAGCCAAAAAAAAACACCATGATTTTTGAAGGTACTGAAGGGGATTCGAACCCACAAACCTTCCAGCCGGTAGTCTGTTGTGTTAAGCACAACACCACGGCGACTGGTTTGCGAACAAACAAATCTACTGCACAGCAAAAACGAACTCGATTGTGGTTGGTCAGAAACGAAAGAAGGAAAGCTGCAGCAGTGATCACTCAGCCACAGCCATCGGCCTTCATGTTCAGCAGAGATGCCAAGCACTCTGCTCAAGAATGGACTGATCAGCCAGAGCTGGCGCTGTTCCACAGCCAACTGAGTCCTCACCCAGACGTGTCGATTGTCTAATCAGATGGACAGAGGCATCATTGTTGTTGTTGACACATTTTTATTGCATAGCATTTATTAATCCATCTCTCTGATTTTCTGTCTGTCTGTCTTTCTACGTAAACCAGTAGCAGCAGCATGTAAAATATGTATAAAATATATAACAAGACGCTGACTGTGAACATCTGATTTGGCTATGTATTGTTAAAGATATAAAGCATTTGATGATGACGTTGTATAAACCATGCCCTTTATACAAATAATCCAAAGAAACGAAAAGAAAAAGCAAATAAACAATTGCCTTGTTATTAGTTGCCAAGCATTTAATCATGTAAGACAAAATATTACACAGCTCAAGTATTACAGAAACCGTTGTCTGTTTAAACTGATCTTGCTGATGCCATCAACAAAAAACTAAAACTGTACTCAAATTTGTATTGTTTTCGTCCAAAGTTCTGAACTTTAAAGAAATGGCTGTGTCATTAGACCATAGTTATGTATATTCCATATGTAAATTGATATACGAATTTCAGGAGTTATTTTTCCTTTGTTCAAGATTCATCATACTACATATTGTTCATGTACTCATCCATACCAGGACCAAGGACTATTTTATAAATAAATCATATGATTGAAACTAGTAGCAGCATCAGGAGTGGCAGTAGTATCAGCAGCACTGACAATGATACTAGTTGTAGTAATAGTAGTAGCCATGATGATAGTAGTAGTAGTTGTAGTAGTAGTAATGATAGTAGCAGTAGAAGAGGAGTACTATAGTAGTATTAGTAGTAGTTGTAGCTGTAACAGATATTGTTGTGGTAATGGTTTTGAGTAGAAGCGACGGTAACAGTAGCAGCAGCACAGTAGCAGCAGCAGTAATAATGGTTAGAAGAAGCAGAAGAATGCGAAGAAGAAGAAGAAGAAGAAGAAGAATGCGAAGAAAAAGAAGAAGAAGAAGAAGAAGAAAGAAGAAGAAGAAGAAGAAGAAGAAGAAGAAGAAGAAGAAGAAGAAGAAGAAGAAGAAGAATGCGAAGAAGAAGAAGAATGCGAAGAAGAAGAATGCGAAGAAAAAGAAGAAGAAGAAGAAGAAGAAGAAGAAGAAGAAGAAGAAGAAGAAGAAGAAGAAGAAGAAGAAGAAGAAGAAGAAGAAGAAGAAGAAGAAGAAGAAGAAGAAATTAGCGATAAGTTCTCCAGAGAAAGATTAAGCAGAAAGTTGTAAAGGAGTAGCAATTTTGTTCAAATTCATCTTCAATTCCTACACAAGCAGTGCATGTGTACCAGCCTTCAACTAAACAGTAACTGATCACCACGCCATTTTACGCACATTATATTATGTAAAGCGTGACTGCACATTTAACATTTATTCCCATCAATCCCCCACCTCCACCATTCTTCCAAACTCAATGGCACACGTATACCTCCACTCCTGTTTTAATCTACCGTCACTGCAGCTTTCAGATCCATACACAATGGCTGTCTTCCTCGCTGATCAATTTGACCGTCAGATCTTTTCTTCCTGCTGCAAGAATGATCGATTCATGCATCCATAATTGCATTCTGTTTCTGTTTAGACAAGTACACACACACACACACACACACACACACACACACACACACACACCACACACACACACACACACAACACACACACACACACACCCCACTACACACACACACACACACACACACAAACACAAACACAACACAACACAACACACACATACACAAACACAAACACACTCACTCACTCAGACAGAGACACAGAAAAGACAATACAACAGACAACAATCACACACACACACACACACACACACACACACACACACAACAACAATCAAACACACTATCATATATATATATATATATATATATATGTACAGATCTTCATATACATATATGTATATATATCTACAATATATAAAAAAAAATATATATATATATATTAAACACACACACACCCCTCACAGACACACACACGTATGTGTGTGTGCGTTTGTGCGTGCGTGCGTACGCGCGTGTGTGTGTGTGTGCGCGCGCGTACGTGTGTGTATGTGTGTGTGTGTGTGTGTGTGTGTGTGTGTGTGTGTGTGTGTGTGTGTGTGTGTGTGTGTGTGTGTGTGACTCGAAGAAAAAAGTACAAAAACTGATACTGTGCATGATAACTGCTCCCCTTGTTAACTTGAGATTAATGATAGTTTTTAATGGAGTATATTTTTTATATGATGTCTTTTATGTTGGATCCAAAAACACAGAAAATGTAAACATTGTCAAATACTTGGGAATAGAATCTTGTCAAACCGGTAAATTACGAGCATATAAGATTAAAACGACTACACATGGTCAAACTCAGAAAACTATGCATTGTTTATAGCAGGCAACCAGAAACCAAGATTTACCTGCCAATATTGTTATTCAGTTATATAGTACTAATGGTGTGATTATGTTACTGTTTGGTCATGAATGATGGGGGCATGAGAACGTGAACTTACTTAAGAAATTGCAGCTGAAAGTTTTGAAGCATCCATTGAAATCATCTGAAGCGGAATGACTGAGATGCTGAATGATGAATCGGGGTTACATCCAGTTTCAGCATTGGTAAATTCTAAAATGATTCATACATGGTGCAGCCGTTTGTCTTATGACAACACAGAAAAATGTTCTATCAAAGTATACAATCTTCTCTATGATTTATAAATAACATTGTTTAGACTGGATATGTTATGTTTTAAAAAGAATATTGATCAACATGGGTTCTGATTTTGCTTGGGAGTATAAAATAACAACAACACAACAAACAAACACGAAAAAAGAATCAGAATGTGTATTTAATATAACCAGACAAGAAAGGCGCAAATTATCGGCTAACTAGTCTTTGTCCCGCGTAGCCATAAGTTCACAAACCAACAAACACCAAATACAAACATCACGTAAAAAAAAAGTCCAGTGTGAGAAAAGGACTAAAAGACAAAATGACATCATGATGTGTTTGTGAGTAAATATGATGTCAAAGCGGAAATGAGATGAATTCTGCAATTTGAAAAGTGGTCATTATCATCATCTGGTGCCCTGCCGCATGGCGTTGGCGATCATGGACTTCCATCTGTCTCTATCTCTCATTGCCCCTAGCATCTCCCCCACCCTCTTCATCCCCAGCCACTCTGCAAGTCCGTCCAGCATTTTCTTCCTGGGTCTACCTGGTGCTTTCTTTCCCTCCAGCTTTCCCATGTGACCAGGTGCTCCAAACCCCCCTTCCTCATAAAATGGCCTATACATATTGCCTGTCTTTTTCTTATCTTCCTTATGAGTGATCTACTTGTGTCTGCCTCCATCAAGACTGTCTCGTTTGTTTTCTTTGCTGTCCATAGAATTCTCAACATTCTTCTTAGAAACCACATCTCGACTGCCTCAATCTTGTTCTGGCTTTGCTTGTTGACTGTCCACGCCTCACATCCTTACAACAGTATTGGTTCTATATAACATTCAAGAACTCTCTTCCTGATATTAATTGATAGGCATTTGTTGGTAAGAATGCTTGTCATCTTCTTGAATGCAGTTTTGGCTTGGCCGATTCTGCCGGCTATTTCTGATGTGCATCAGCCGTCTGATGAAATGATCGTTCCCAGGTATTTGAATTTATCAACCTGTGTCAAGGTTGTGCCATTTGCTGTTATTTTGCATGAGGGGATGTCATGTTTTTTTTACTGATCACCATGACTTCAGTCTTCCTGCTGTTTAGTTCCAGCTCCTTACCTTTCCTTTCTATTTCTGGTATATTCACAAGGTTTTATAGGTCCCTTTCACTTTCTGCAGTTAGCACGGTGTCATCTGCATATCGAATGTTGTTTATCATTTTCCCTCCAACCTTTAATCCAGGGTCTTCTTCTAGGTTTGTCATGATGTTTTCGCTGTAAAGTGAAAACAGATCTGGTGACAAAACACAACCCTGTCTGACTCCTCTTTTGATGTTTTGGAAAGAGCTTACATAGTTTTCTATTCTCATTTCAGCTGTTTGTTCCCAGTACATATTTGTGATTGTTTTGTAGATCTTTTCCATTAACACTGAGTCTCTCCAGTTGGTTGATCAATTCATCATGTCTTACCCGATCAAAAGCCTTGGTGTAGTCAACAAATCATAAATACAAATCCTTTTTCATCTCAATTGACCTCTCTATGATAGTTCTTAGGATGTACATGGCATTAATAGTTCCTTTCCCTTCCCCAAATCCACATTGTTCTTCTGCTATTTCTCTTTTGATTCTATTCCTTGTCCTCATCATGATTATTCATAACAGGATTTTTGTTACATGACTCATCAAACTGATTGTGCGATGGAGTTCGCATTCTATAGCCCCTGTCTTCTTTGGAAGTGCAATGAAAATTGATTTTGACATATCTTTGGGGATTCTTCCAGTGTCGTAAATTTCATTTAGGAGGACTGTTAATTTTTTCTATGCCAAATTCCTCCGGGGCTTCAATCATCTCTGTAACAATGTTGTCTGGTCCTGGGGCTTTTACCTGGTTTCATCTTTTTCAGTGCCGCTCTAACTTCATTTTTCATTATGGGTGGTCCTTCAAAGTTCTTTTTTGTAATGTGTTCTTCGTTTCTGTCATCCTCAAAAAGGTCTTTAATGTACTCTCCCCATCTGTCTAATATTTTGTCTTTTTCCATGATAAGCGTGTGGACAATTTCTTCAATTCGTCTGTACATACCCTGAGGATCCGTTTTGTGTCGGTTTTCCATTTCTTTGCACTTTGTTTTCAGCCAAGCTTCCTTAGCTTCATTGCACCTATTCCTGATCTCCTTGTTTATCTTCCTGTATATCTCCTCGTTTCTCTTTGCCTTCCTCCTTTCTCCATCAAGCCCAAAATTTCATTAGTCATCCAACTCTTTCTTGCTTTTCTATCCGCCTTAGGGATTTCTTCACAAGCTTCATTTATCGAATTTCTCAACTTTGTCCATTTTTCCTCATTGTCACCAACGTCTTCCAGAGCACTGAATTTGTTTTGAACATGTACATTAAATTTTTACGTATCACTTCATCTATCTTTAAGAGTCCAAGGTTTAGTTTGATGTTGTTTTGGTCTGTTTCCTTTTCCTAATTTCAGTCTAAATCTTCCCACTACAGGACTGTGGTCACTGTTGCAGTCTGCGCCTGGTAGTGCTTTTTGCTGACAGTAAAGAATTTCTAAACTTTTGTTGATCAGGATGTAGTCAATCTGATTTTTGGTATTATCTCCTGGACTCCTCCAAGTCCATTTTCTTCTATTAGGCTGCTCTAACCAGGTGTTTCCTACTATGAACTCATTCATCTGTGCCTATTCTACAAGTTTCTCTCCCCTTTCATTTTGCGTAACAAGGCCATGAGGTCTAACTATATCCTCCACCCTATCCTGTCCCACTTTAGCATTACAATCTTCCATTATTACAGTAACTTCTTGTGATTTACATTGGACTTTGGCCATCTCTAACACTCCCTAGAGGTTGTAGATGTCTTCCTGAGTACTTGCGGATGTTGGTGCATACACCTGAA
>JAPXFY010000013.1:13959722-13964722 GCA_030674185.1 Monoplex corrugatus | reverse complement strand
TCATGGCACTAGCCTTAAGCCTGCATATGAGCCCGTGAGCTGGCCAGGTCCTGAGGTCCTACCTAGCCTATCTTTTACCTGTTCCTTTAAGCACTGACGTTAACGGTGCCATGTGATGGTAATTATGGCACAAGCCTTAACCCTTTCGCATGCACACTGGTAGATGTAAAGCTAGCTCCTAGTATTTGCATTTGAATGTAGCACAGCGTTAGTACAAAGTCTTTCAGTAGTGAATGGAAAGTTCCTTGCATCCCAGAATGCTCGTACTATTTTTAGAACATTCAACACGAGACTGACCAAGATTCTAACCACACGCGCGATAAGACAGCAAGGCCAGTAGTAATGGAAATTCCCACACATGTGCTGGAAAAGGTCGGGCGATCTCAACCGCTATGAACGGATTGGCACATTCTTCCGCAGGGCAGTTACCGGCTTTGTGAACAGCTAAGGGTTAAACCTGCACATAAATTTACGAGCTGGCCAGGTCCTAAGGTCCTATCTAGCCTATGTTTTACCTAGCCTACATTTTTTTGTATAAATATTGTATCGGTCTATCGTTGGAACAATCTTGGTTACATGCAAAAATACAACCACTTACGGCCATTTCCACCACAAAAGATAAGATAGTCTTTGCCTTCAGTCAGAAAGTCCAGCTATAGCTTTAGGTTATCGTCTTCTCACCTGGTTAGATTACTCCTTATTAACATAATCGCAATGATTTTACCTGTCAGAGCAAAATCCGTTCGCATATCGTTCCCTGCGTGCGGATGCGGGGCTCTTTCAATATAAAGAGTATCCCCACCTTCTGTGCTAGAACTTTCATCTTCTCTGTCGCTCGCTCTGTTTCTGCCTTGTTCCTTTGCTTTCAGTCATTTCTTCCTATCATTATTTGCCTTGCTGGTCCATTCACATGTATGTGTTCGAAAAAGACGTACAAACTTCCTCTTAGGATTGATAATTTGTTACATGTATTAAGTGCATTTTTGGCTACAGGGAAGTGAGAATTGCGGATGCAATTTGTGCTAATTCAGGCCCCTTTTTAGGTATGTTTTAGTGTCCTTAGATACTTTTAAATCTGTATTCAAGAATATTTTCTAAATCACCTGTGTGATAAATTGGACGGAGTGGTCAACGTCAGGGGCATGTGCTTTGATGTGTGCGAATGCATTGATATGTGTACTTAATTTTCTCCACCTCCCCTTTTGTTTTTCGCTGTTGAAGTATTGTTTGTGTTTTGAAACGGTTATAGCCGTGGTGTGGCTCTATGCAGCGGCTGGGCTACAGTAATAAAGTCTGCATGTTGTGAGAATTATGAACCGTAAACTGCATTTCCTCATGTGAAAAGAAAAACCCTCTCTTCTTAAAGCTACAAATCAAGGACAGCTCTTGTTGCTGTCTTTGATCTCAGCCTGATACCACAGATTCAAAGTAATATTCTACTTATCATCATCATCATCAAGTGCCTTGCCACATGGCGTTGGCGATTATGGCCTTCTATCAGTTTCTATCCCTCGTTGCCTCAAGCACCTCTATCCCGCTAAAACCTTTCTTTTTTTTTTTTCATGTTGGTGTTGAGTATCACTTTTGGTGCTCCACAGGGATCATCCTTTGGACCTTTTATGTTTCATTTATACACTAAGTGTTTCTCAAATATGGTTTTCTGATACTGCTTAATCTTACATAAGCTTTCAAAAGATATACAAGTATTTAAGTTTGCTTCATCTTCAAACTTCATTTCAGCCACAAGGCAGACAGTTCAACGTTTCCTTGATATCAGTAATTAGATAGAAAATAAGAACTTTGAATTGAATGATGACAAAATTAAAGCCATCGCTGCCTTGAGTCACCCTATGATAAATACGGTTTTGTAAACAACTTCAGATAAGGTTTTCTTTGGTTCCATTTCAATCAAAGGTCAAAAGACTGAAGAGCAATCTTTGACAGCGAATTTTTACCATTTGTCTGCGCGAAAATATATGGTCATAATGATACTTCAGAGTCTTTTAGTTCTTCATCCTCTATATGTATGTATGTATGTATGTATGTATGTATGTATGTATGTATGTATGTATGTATGTATGTATGTATGTATGTATGTATGATTATGTATGTATGTATGATATGTATGTATTATGAATGTATGTATGCATGTATGTATGTATATGTATGTATGTATGTATGTATGTATGTATGATGTGTGAATGCATGTATGTATGTATGTAGCTGTATGCATGTATGTATGTATTATGTATGTATGTATGTATGCACGATGCATGTATGCATGCATGTATGCAGTAGTATGTATGTATGTATGTATGTATGCATATATGTATGCATGTATGTGTGATGTATGTATTATGTATGATGTATGTATGTATGTACTATGTATGGTGTATGAATTATGTATGCAGTATTATGTATGTACTACACCTGTAGATAAATGAGAGATAGACAATATATAGACAGAAGCATAGCTAAATAAATAAATAATAAAACAAACAAATAAATAAACAAATAATAAATGAATAAATAAATAAATGACGTGAATAAATAAATAAATAAGTAAATACTTACAAATAAATGAACACATACAACATAAATAAAAAACAAACAAATGAATAAATAAATAAATAAATAAATACAATAAAATCTCGCGAGACTTGCTAATTTGAACGGTCTGATACAACCGAGAATAAACACCTCCAAACAAGATGAGCAATTCAAGATTACCATCAACCCTCATAGTTCGCTATCATCACAGTCACCATCACGGTCATCACAGTCACCATCACAGTCACCATCACAGACCAATTCCATGAAGTCTAGGAGCAGTGGAAAGTAACCAGCTGAGATTACCGTCTACCACCGACTGTCACTATCTGCCTACAACTACTGTTTCACCAATTCCACCAAACAGTTCTAAGAAAACTCAATCAACGGGCTTAATTACTTTTCTTCAGCCAACATCTTGTTTCCGTATAGGCCTGCTGCTCGTGGAACTACAGGAGAGTCTGGACGTAGACTTCCGCCAAGACTTGCTAATTTCAACAGTCTGGTCGCATCTACAAATCCCAACTTAACCTTTTCACTTCCGCATCCTATCCACTAACTACAAACACTTAACCCTTTGCTTTCCTTTTCAGGCAGTTTCCTGTAGGAAGCTGGTGGAGAGGGTGAGGGAATCAAAGGGTTATTTTTTTTGTGGCTAGCATGGTTGGCAATGCAGGATGCTGGTGGACAGGGTACATAAGTAAAAGGGTTAAGAAAACAGTCAAGCGATAATAACTCTTCCACTGAATGCAACTCAAACTCATGTTCCGTAAGAAGCATAGATGATCGAACAGTATAAGAAAAGTGAAATCAAAATCCGATATATCAAGTTCGATCTGAACCCAGAATACAAACTCTAGTATATCGGCTCATATCTCAACGTTTCAGTTTGAGATTCAGTTTCTAAAGATGACGTCTTCGAGCTCTGGATCAATCGCATATGCACTAACGTCGCAGGTGCCATGTGTATGATGATCGTGGCACAAGCCTTAAGCCTGCACATAAAACCACGAGCTGGCCAGGTCTTATCTGGCCTAAAGAACGTACCAAATCTTTCTGGAAGGAGAAGGGTGCTAGTTTAGTGTTTCATAAAACTTACCCTGCCTTAACCATTTTACTCCATATAATTGTTTTCGACTCAAGGACTTCTACAAATATTCGCTGTCAGATTTAGTAAGTGCTCGTATTTTTTCCTGGACGTGTTTTGAGTACACATAAGGAAGATTAGGAAAAGACAGGCAACATTTGTAGGCCAGTTTATGAGAAGGGGGGAACTGCAGCACTTGGTCACGACGGGAACGCTGGAGGGGAAGAGAGCACCAGATAGACCCAGATAATAGACGGACTCGCAGGGTGGCTGAGGACAAAGAGGATGGAAGAGATGCTTGAGGCAACAAGAGATAGAGACAGATTGAAATCCATGATCGCCAACGCCATGCGGCAAGGCACCTGGTGATGATATTTTGAGTATAAAAGGTTATGGTTTCAATCCACATTCAAAACCATAAACTAGTGTTGAGGAGTGCAGTAATAATAAGAAATGCGGACAACTGTTTCTCTCTTTTACATTGACAAACTACATGGTTGATGGTTGCAGAGAAAGCGAGAAAGACAGAGAGGAGAGAGAAAGAGGAAGTGAGTGAGAGAAGAGAGAGGAGAGAAAGGAGAGAGGGAGATACGGTGAAAGAGAAGGGAAAGAGAAAGACAGAGAAAAAGGCAAAGAGAGAGAGAGAGAGAAAGAGAGAGAGAGAGAGAGAAAGAGGGACAGAGAGAGAGAGACAGGAAGAGGAGAGAGAGACAGAGAGAGGGAGAGAGAGAGGGAGAGAGAGAGAGAGACAGGAAGGGAGGAAAAGAGAGAAAGAAAAAGAGAGACAAACCGAGAAAGAGAGGAGAGAGAGAGACAGAGAGAAAGAGATAGACAGACAGACAGACATAGAGACAGAGAGAGAGGGGGGGGGTAGAGAAGAGTGAGAGAGACAGAGAAAAACAGAGTGAGAGAATTAGTTAGCAGAGAGAGAAAGAGAGAGAGCGACAGACAGACAGACAGAGACAGAGGCAGAGACAGAGACAGACACAGAGAGAGAGACAGGCAGACAGGCAGACAGACAGACAGAGGCAGAGATAGAGACAGAGAGAGACAGACAGACAGACAGACAGACAGAAACACAGAAACACAGACAGAAACACATACAGACAGACACATACACAGATGCACAAAGAAACAGAAGAGCTCGTTTTGTCTGGCCAAGCCACTGTCATGATGCACAGTCCACACCCATCCTTCAGTCTAGGACCGAAGTCTACAAAGGAAGACTTGGATGATAAAACATCCAGGACAGAACCGAACTCACCATGTCTGGACTACTGCTGGCTGCACTCCAGAAACTGAGATTCAGAGACAGAGGATGCTGCCTCTGCTGCTGTATCATTTTCAACCACACTCTTTGTGG
>JAPXFY010000013.1:13949722-13952222 GCA_030674185.1 Monoplex corrugatus | reverse complement strand
TCTACAAGACTGAATGGTACGCCAGTCTAGCCAGCAAATTGAGGATATCTGGCTTTCAAACCAAAGTCATTCCCATAGAGGTTGGAGCAAAGGAGGTGATAGGCACATCAGCCTGTGATCTCATGAAGCAGTTGTCGATTTCGGAAAGAGAGAGGACCAGACCCCTAAAGGCAATGGCAGAAGCAGCGGAAAAGAGCTTTAGGTGGGTCTGGATCAAACAGAGGGGATGTATACCGTTAAACATTCACGAATGGTATTCTTTTTCAAAATAAGAAAGAAAGAAAAAAAAAAAAAAAAAAAAAATTGGATATCAGGCATACAGGTAAACAAATAGAAAATCAAGAAAACACAACCAGAGCCAGGTGAGGATCGTCACTTCCATGGAACTCTCTTTCTTCTGTTTTTCACTCTTTCTCCTCTTTTATTCAATTTTCCTTAATCAATCTGTCTCAAGCTTCCTATATATATATATATATATATATATATATATATATATATATATATATATATATATTTCAACAGTTTGAATTTCTTCGCCACATGAGAGAAGTTGATTCCACACCTCTCAGTCAGGCTCAATAACACATCACCACACCCAAATTCATTCAATCGAAATCCCATTGACTGGCAGCTCTTGGGAGCCCAAAATATCAAGCTGCTGTGTAGCTACTCGTCTGAGGAGATTCAGCACTGCAGATGGATCATTTTGATGGAGTTTAAAAATGCCCGCTCTGATCCAGCTTACTGAGGACATTGCCTAGTGAGCCCCCTACTAACTAAAGTTAGTAGGGGCTCACTAGGGCTCTCCTGTCAAGCCTACTTGAGATCTATGTTCCCTCACGTACCCTCCGCTCTGCCTCCGATCCTCTGACTTTTCGCTTTCCACGCACTAAGCTCAATACCTATGGTCCACGAGCCTTCTCTGTTTCTGGTCCACTCTGCTGGAACAAACTTCCTCTCTCAGTCCGTCAGCAACCTACTTTTGCCTCCTTCAAGTCCGCTCTCAAAACTCACCTTTTCTCCTCTGCATAAAATCCTAACCTCACTCAACCCCCCTCTGCAGCCTGTCTCCGCTCGGAGGGGAATCACTTTGTTTTAATATATAATTGTATATGATGTGCTCTCTGTGGTTTTCCATTGGTTTTATTCTTGCTTTTATTGCTTTTATTCTTTTCTCCCCATTTGTGGCCATGCATGTGTGTGTGTGTGTGTGTGTGTGTGTGTGTGTGTGTGTGTGTGTGTGTGTGTGTGTGTGTGTGTGTGTGTGTGTGTGTGTGTGCGTGCGTGCGTGCGTGTGTGCGTGTGTGTCTTTTCGGCGCTTGGATTTGATTTTGTCGAGATTTGCGCTGTATAGATATTGTAGTTGTTATGTATGCATGTGCGTACGTATGTATGTATGTATGTATACGCTTAGATTTATGTATGTATGTATGTATGTATGCATGTATACGCTCAGCTTAGATTTATGTATGTAAGTATGTAAGCATGTATGTATCCATGTATACGCTCATATGTATGTAGGTATGTGTGCATGTATACGCTCAGCGCTTAGATTTGATTTTGTCAAGATTTTGCGCTATATAAATAAAATATATTATATTAAATATATTATTATTATTATGTCTCAGTCACGGAACCAGAACAAATGAAAGACCCCCACACGCCTCCCCAAACCCCACTTTTCATCAACTTAGTTTTTAAATTAGTCACGATAGTATCTGCATTATAGCGACAACTGACTAAGTCAGACAAAACCTTTTATCATTGTCATAATAGGCTTTACTATCGATTGCTTAATTCTTCGGCATGGTCTCGTACTTTCACTTAATTATGAGTGTTGATACCTAAAACCGCTTTAGTTAAGTTTTGATAAGAGAATCCTCTCAACAAAGTCTGAATGGTTTGGATGGCCCTTTACGACCATTCAGTTTTAAACGTAGGACAGAGAAACAATTGGGAGAGAGATAGAGAGAGAGAGAAGAGAGAGAAGAGAGAGAGAGAGAGAGAGAGAGAGAGAGAGAGGAGAGAGAGAGAGAGAGTTACAGAGACAGATACAGAGACAGATAGATACAGAGACAGAGACAGAGAGACAGTGATAGAGAGACAGACAGACAGACAGACAGAGAGGTTATAGTTATAATAATGACAACATCAACAACAATGATAATAATAATAATGATAATACTATAATAATAATAATAATATAATAATAGTGATGATAATAATAATAATAATAACAATAATATTAATAATAATAATAATAATAATAATATAACAACAACAACAACAGCAATAATAATAATAATAACAATAATTATAACAATTATAATAATGATAACAATAACAATAATAATATAACAACAATAATAATAATAATAATAATGTCTACATGTACAGTGTGTCATATCACGAGGGTTGTGCTCATCAAAATGTCATCATGAGTCATTGTTCTTCAAACAAAAATGGACTGATAGCTTACACAAACTTCACTTCACAGTAT
>JAPXFY010000013.1:13922222-13924722 GCA_030674185.1 Monoplex corrugatus | reverse complement strand
CCATATACAAAAACTGGCCTATTTTACCTACAATTGTTTCTGCACATCGAATTTCCTTACTTAGAGCCAAAAATGATGTCAGTAAAGGTGACTAACTGCCAATCCTAAGAGAAAGTAGGGAATGTTTTTAAGGAAAACAGACAGGTACATGGGCCAGCATGCAAGGCAGGAAACGATAGGAAGAGACATAGAAAACAAAGGAGCCACGGAGAAACAATGAGAATGATATAAACGGAAACTTTCATTATAGAATTGCCAGAAGGTGGGGATGCTATTTATACTGAAAAAGCCTCCAGCATGCCCTCAGAAGAAGGACGCTCTCCGACAATGTGGGAACAATAGTTTGTTCTGATGATATCTATATTCCAGTTTCATATATATCAAAGTCTATAATTGTCCTCGCTTCACGTCAACTTTCATTTCATCTCATTATCTTTTATGTCACATTGACCTTGAAAAATAAACCATCTCGTCTTTGGGGGAAAAACCCCCATAAAACATAGACTTTTCGAATGGCATTACCATCTTCTTTTCTTGTTCGTTTGTTGTTTCACTCTTTTTCTTTGTTTTGTTTTGTTTTGTTTTGTTTGTTTTGTTTTGTTTGTTTTGTTGTTTTGTTTTGTTCTGTTTTGTTTTGTTTGTTCGTTTCTCTGCGTTTGTGCTTTCATTATATTTTCTATTTGATTTTTTTTCCGACAAAACCAAGCAAAAAAACAAACAAAAAATAGGGAGGAAGAAACTGTACTCTTGAAAAGTACAGACAAAAAGTTTATGAACGGACAAATATGTTTGTTTTTTTGTTTGTTTGTTTTTTTACAGTTCGTCTGTCTATAACTGTTTCTGACTACTTGACTGTTTTTGTCTGTGTGTGTCTATTTCTATCTCTGACTCTGCGCCTCTGTCATTCGCTCTGTCGTGACTTTCTGGTTTGTTTTTCCGCTCCTTTTGGTTTTTCTTTCCATCATTCCTTTCTGTCTGTCTATTATATGTATACGTCTGTCTGTCTGTCTGTCCGTCTGTCCGTCTGTCCGTCTGTCCGTCTGTCCGTCTGTCCGTCTGTCCTCTCTCTCTCTCTCTCTCGCTCGCTCTATCTCTCTCTTTCTTTCTTGTTTTCGTTCTTTCATTCTTTCTTGCACCTATCAAACACACACACACACTGCACCTATCAAATACACACACACACACACTGCACCTATCACACACACACACACACACACACACACACACACACACACACACACACAGAGACTCACTCACACACACAGCACACATACACACACACACACACACACACAAAACACACACATTGCACCTATCAAACACGCAAACACAGACACACACAGACACGCACACACACACACACAAACAAACAAACAAACAAACAAACAAACACACAGAACATACGCATCATCTGTTCTGTGTTAACTACCTTTAAAAGACTGATTGACTTCTTCGTTCGTTCTGGGAAAACACAAAGTCAGGATTAGAATTAAAGGAATAAATGAAACGACCACGGCTGTCAAGCAATACAAGAAAATAGTTCGCAATTAAACACGGAGAGAGAGAAGAGAGAGACAGAGAGAGACAGAGAGAGAGAGACAGAGAGACAGACAGAGACAGAGACAGAGACAGAGAGAGACAGAGACAGGGACAGACAGAGAGAGAGTGAGACACTGAGAGAGATAGACAGACAGAGAGAGAGAGAGAGAAAGAAAGAGAGAGAGAGAGAGAGAGAGAGAGAGAGAGAGAGAGAGAGAGAGAGAGAGTTAGACTTAAAACAAAGGGAAGAAATAAAACGAAAACAGCTGTCAAGTCACACAAACATTATTCGCAATTAGACAATTAGACAGAGTAAGAGAGAGAGAGAGAGAGAGGGGGGGGGTGACAGACAGACAGACGGACAGGCAGACAGACAGACAGGCAGACAGATAGACAGACAGACAGACAGACAGAGAGGGAGAGACAGAGAGAGACAAAGAGAGCCACAGAGAGAAACAGAGAGAGAAAGAGAGAGAGAGAGGAACAGAGAGACAGAGACAGAGAGAGACAGAGAGAGACAGAGACATAGACAGACAGAGAGAGACAGAGAGAGAGGCAGAGAGAGACACAGACAGACAAACAGACAGAAACAGATAGAGAGGTAGGGGTTGGTGGGTTTGGATTTCTGACAATGCCATCGACGATTTGATGCTTTTCGGAAGAAAACTGGAACAGACATTGGCTCTTCCAGACCATTAAGGGAAAGAACCCCGTAAGTATTGTATCGTTCGCCCAGAAAACCACCACCACCACCACTAACAACAACAACAGCAGCAATAACAAAAAGTGATGCTCACAATATTCACACCGATATTCGTCAGATCTAAAATTTATGAGGTTCTGTATATAAAGTGACTTTGAAACTCCAGGCAGATCACCATCATCATTATCATCATGTTCCCTGCCGCATGGAGTTGGCAGTCATGGCCCTCCATACGAATCTATCCCTTGTCGCAGCAAG
>JAPXFY010000013.1:13914722-13917222 GCA_030674185.1 Monoplex corrugatus | reverse complement strand
TTCAAGAGGAGGGTTTTATACCAGGGTATCTTGGCGAATGCCCTGCTCTTCACGATTTCATCTGCCGTGGGATTTTTAGCGTGCGCAGGCCCGAAGGCACACAGTTCCGACTCCTTCCGAAAGACTAGACGTTCAGTTCGATTTTCCGGTCAAACTGAAGAGAAAAAGCTGAGTCCTCAACGGGGTACGAACCCTGTAACCTCAAGCTTAGTTATTGGCAGACGAACATCTGAACCACATCCTGCCACTGTCGTCCCCCTTAAGGTACGCTGAGTGCGTCCTGCACACGGAACTTGGGTCAATCGTTTCATCCGAAAGGTTAGGGTGAAGTACTCCGAAATCTGGACTACAATAAATTGAGATTAGACGTCTGCACCCAGTCCAGATCATTGGCCGACAGTACTTAAGTGTACGTCTGATCCAACCCGAATAACAGACTCTACTTTTCTTTCTTCTTCTTCTCCCTTAATTTCGTGAAAGAGTCACTTGGGTGCCGCACAAAAGAACTCTTCGCCAGAATCTCCCAGCTCTGCTGGTTGTGTGCCAAAGACTGGATCTCTGTAAATAGTTTCTCGATCCATTCCGCAATGCTGTCGCTCCATCGGGTTTTTTTGTTGGTTTGTTTGTTTGTTTGTTTTTGTTTGTTTGTTTTCTGTTTGTTTTGTTTTGCTTTTGTTTTTGGTTTCCTTTGATTTTCGTTTTTGTTTGTTTGTTTGGTTGGTTGGTTGGTTGGTTGGTTGGTTGGTTTGTTGTTGTTGATGTTGTTGTTGTTGTTGTTGTTGCATTGCTGTAACATTTATGGGACATTTTATTAGGCAAGAGGAATTAGAGCACCTGATCACAACAAGAAAGCTGGAGGCAAAAAAAAAAAGCACCAGGTACTTACACCAACAAAGGATAGATTCGTACAGAGGGCCATGACCACCAACGCCATGCAGCAGGGCACTTGATGATGATGATGATGCATTCAGCTCACATGCTGGTCTCTATCACATGTAGCCATATAACTCAGTACTATCTGACGTATTTGGGAGTAAACACAACAACAACGACAACAACCACAACAACAACAAAATCCGATATGGAGATGGATGGGATCTGTCAAGTTCGAGATGCCCAGAATAATCCATATGACGAAAATAATTAACTGCATAAATGTTATACTCGCGTCTGTAGATGAATACAACTTTTCCATTGCTTTTATTCTTGCTTTTATTGCTTTTATTCTTTCTCCCCATTTGTGGCCATGCGTGTGTGTGTGTGTGTGTGTGTGTGTGTGTGTGTGTGTGTGTGTGTGTGTGTGTGTGTGTGTGTGTGTGTGTGTGTGTATGTGTGTGTGTGTGTGTGCGTGTGTGCGTGCGTGCGTGCGTGCGTGCGTGTGTGTCTTTTCGGCGCTTGGATTTGATTTTGTCGAGATTTTGCGCTATATAAATATTGTAATTATTATGTATGCATGTGCGTACGTATGTATGTATGTATGTATGTATGTATGTATGTATGTATGTATGTATGTATGTATGTATGTATGTATGTATGTATGTATACGCTTAGATTTATGTATGTATGTATGTATGCATGTATACGCTCAGCTTAGATTTATGTATGTAAGTATGTATGCATGTATGTATGCATGTATACGCTCATATGTATGTAGGTATGTATGCATGTATACGCTCAGCGCTTAGATTTGATTTTATCAAGATTTTGCGCTATATAAATAAAATATATTATTATTATTATTATTATTATTATTAACTCGATGTGACAAACCAAAATCAAAACAAAACAAAACAAACAAAAAAACCCATCGAATTATTCTTCGCTGTTGGTCTGTTGTTTTTAGCATATGTCAGTCGTCATACTGTAATACAATGAATTCAAATGGTTCACTTCATGGTATTCTCCTTTCTAGACTTCATCATACTTTTGGCATCTCTGACATTGCTCTGTCTTGGTTCACTTCATACCTATCAAACAGAAAACAAACCGTTCTCATCAATGGCACTTACTCTCAACCTGCATACCTGACCTGTGGTGTTCCACAAGGATCTGTCCTTGGCCCTGTTCTTTTCACTCTTTACACCTCCCCCCTGTCCACCATCATAAACTCCCATTCTATAAAACACCACTTCTATGCTGATGACACCCAACTTCAAGACAGTGACTCACCTGATAATATACAGCGCCTGTTGACTCGCACCACTGAGTGTTACTCGGACATTAAGAACTGGATGACACACAATAGACTTCAGCTTAATGACGACAAAACAGAAGCTATCCTCATTGGCACCCGTCAGAAACTTTCTCAGCTGCCTCCTCTTTCTCTCCCATTATGTAACACATCAGTCCCATTTTCTGATTCAGCTAAAAACCTTGGTGTCTGCATTGACTCTACCCTCTCCATGAACAACTTTGTTTCTCAAACTGCAAGATCCTGCTACTATCATCTCCATCGTATAAGGCTGATCAGGAAGTATCTCTCTGTCGAAACAACTGCAAA
>JAPXFY010000013.1:13907222-13909722 GCA_030674185.1 Monoplex corrugatus | reverse complement strand
GATCGTTCAATAACCCTGGGGTCGTAGGGGAGTGAGGTGGCAGAGATCTCAACTTTTTCCTGGGCCAGCACCACGAGGGCGGCGTGGTGCGTGGTCTGACAATGGTACGATGAGGTTCTCTGACTGATTAACCCTTTGACTCCTGCACCCTATCGACCAGCTACAAAAACTTAACCCTTTGACTCGCGCACCCTATCCACCAGCTGCAAAAACTTAAGCTTTTCACTCCCGCACCCTATCCACAACTGCAAAAAACCCCAAAAAAACCTTTGACTCTCTCACCATATCCACCATCTTCCTGCAGGAAGCTGGTGGATAGGTGAAAGAGTCAAAGGGTTTCGTTTTTTGTTTTTGTTTTGTTAGCATGGTCGACAATGCAGGATGCTGGTGGACAGGTGCAGAAGTTAAATGGTTAAGCTTATCTGTACTTGTCATCTATGGGCACAAGCTGACAAAAGTGTGCGGTTGTTACGTCCCCGGTGGACTATGTCTGTCTGATTGTCCGTTCTTTGGGTTACTTTGCAATTCAAAGCAAGATTATACTGTTGTGAGGCGTGGGCAGTCAACAAGCAAAGCCAGAACAAGATTGAGACAGCCGAGATGTGGTTTCTAAGAAGAATGTTGAGAGTCCCATGGACAGCAAAGAAAATAAACTAGACAGTCCTGATGGATGCAGACACAAGAAGATCATTCATAAGGAAGATTATGAAAAGACAGGCAACATTTATAGGCCATTTATGAGGAAAGGGGAATCAGAGTACTTGGTCAGAACAGGAAAGGTGGAGGGAAGGAGAGCACCAGGTAGAACCCAGGGAGAACATATTGGACGAACTTGCAGGATGGCTGAGGACAGAGAGGGTGGAAGATGTCTTGCGACAGCAATGGATAGATACATTGGAGGGCCATGATCGCCAATGCCATGTGGCAGGGCACTTGATTATGATGATGAGAGACATGTTGGCGGTACTGCCTGCCAACAGGAAAGCTGGAGGAAAAAAAAGAGCACTAGGTAGACCGAGGGAAAAAATATTGAACGGATTTGCGGAATGGATGAAGACAGAAAGGGTGGGAGATATACTGCCGCGACAAAAGATAGATTCGTATGGAGGGCCATGATCGACAACGCCATGCTGCAAACCACATGATGATAATAATACTAGGAGTCACGGTCTGTTTATAATTTCCCGCTGAAACTTTAAAGATACTGTCAAATACAGGATTCTAGAGAGCACCAGGTAGACCCAGGGGAAAAAATGTTGGACGGACTTGCAGATGGCTGGGGACAGAGAGGGTGGAAGATGTGCTTGCGGCAACAAGAGACAGATGCATATAAAGGGCCATGATCGTCAACGCCATGTGGCAAGGCAGTTGATGTGATGACAGGATTCTAGATTAATTGGAATCATTATTTACATTCATGCGTCCATATTTCACGGGAGCCTGCACATCACTGCTCTTATCAAATGCTGTGTCCAATCCCATGCAACGCTGAACCTCTTTCAAAAATGGCCTCCATCACATACCACGTGACCAAAGTGAATAGCGAGCAACTCGGTTTCTACAGGCAGTTATGTTGCAATGAACCAGTCAAAGCGGAAAGATTTGCAATATCCATCTGTAGATTTTGTTGAAAAGATTTTCTTCTCTGGCTCGTCGGTTAGACGGTCACACCAACTCTGGCGATCAATATGGCCGCCCCCCCCCCCCCCCCCACACACACACACACTCACACCCACTGTAGTTCTTATAGGCTGCCACGGAGTTTGGTGGTTACAGGAGATACAATCGTCAATGTACGTTTGCTCTACTTGATACAGGCCACACACACTGCACCACGTGTTCAGCTGTGTTTTACTTTCACTTTCACTTTCTAAAGATGACGTCTCCGCGCTCGGAACGAATTCCATATGCACTAACGTCACAGGTGCCATGTGTATGGTGATCATGGCACAAGCCTTAAGCCTGCACATAAACCCATGAAGCTGGCCAGGTCCTGAGGCCCTACCTAGCCTATGTTTTGCCTAGTCTAAATTTAGAACTGATATTGTATCGGCCTATCACTGGAATAATCTTGGTTACGTGTAAATGACATATGTGTCTGTGCATCTTACCTTCAAAAAAGGAACACGCACACACACACACACACACACACACACACAACACACACACACACACACACTCTCTCTCTCTCTTTCTCTCTCTAACACACACACACACACACATATATATATAATATATATATATATATACGGAGATTAACAGTTCATATAAAAAAATGAAATAAAAATACGGACATCAAGAGCAAGAGTACCTAAGAAAGGAAATGAAAAAAGCTAACATCCAGTGTAATAAAATCATCGCTAAAGCAAAGAAAAATTACTGGGCATCATACTGCACAAAAGAAATTTCAGATTTCAAGGATTTCCATAAAGTCTAGAAAAAATGAATCAAATGAAAAATGGAGCCAACTTACCTAGGTGTCCAATAATGATTGATACAA
>JAPXFY010000013.1:13892222-13894722 GCA_030674185.1 Monoplex corrugatus | reverse complement strand
GCCTCGTTTGTTTTCCTCACTGTCCATGAAACTCTAATCATTGTTTTTTAGAAATCACATTTCAGCCTCTTCAGTCTTGTTCTGAATTTGCGTGTTGATTATCCGTGCTTCATGTCCGTAGAACAGTACTTAGACGATACCTACACATTCCACACAAAACTCTTTCAGCCACCCTAAAATCGTATGTGTTGGTAACACTTTGAGGGAGACGAAAGCAAGAGTAGAAACATTCGCTAAACAAAACAATAATTTAGAGTTTCAGTCTACTGACACACTTCTTGAATGATTTCAGAAAGTACTACAGATCATCATTGGTACTGCTTCAGAGTCTAGCACACACAACACACACACACACACATAACACACACACACACACACACACACACAAAACACCACCACACAACACACACACACACACACCACACACACACACAAACACACATACACACACAAACACAACACACACACTACACATACATACACACATACACACACAACACAACACACACACACATATATAGACAACACATACACACACTTACACACACACAACGGCACACACACACACACCACACTCCAACGCACACTACGTAACAAAACACACACATACCCGACACACACACACACACACCCACCACACACAACAACATACACACACACGCAAGCGCGCCACGCGCCTCACAGAGAGAGAGAGAAGAAAGAGAGAGAGAAGACAGACAGACAGACAGACAGAGAGAGAAAGAGAAGAATACACACGTATGTACCACGAAGATACACACATGCACATAAACACACACATACAAACACATCATCATCATCAACATCGTCATCCTCCTCATCATAATCATCAACGTGATAATCATTATCATCATCACCATAATCATCACCAACTATTTTATTATCAGGTTAAATTGAAAATTGCACTGATATATTACATACACCATAGAAGCTGGCAGAAAAGGGAAGAACCCATCGTCAGATGTGGCTTGACCATGTAAACGTGGATTGAAAGAAAAGAAATACGTATAATCCAAGCTAAAAACAAAAAATTACAACAACCACACTATGAATAAAATTCGAAGAAATGCTTTAAATTGCTAACATGCAACTATCGAATTAAAAAAATATATTGAATGAGAAATTGCAAAATTATTACATGAGCCTTGACGATAATACAATTCAAACCATCAAATAAAGCAATACAACAAATTGAGACACACACACACACACTCTCTCTCTCTCTCCTCTCTCTCTCTCTCTCTCTCTCTCTCTCTCTCTCTCTCTCTCTCTCTCTCTTCTCAAACACACACACACACACACATGCACACACACACACACACACACACACACACACAAAGGCCACACACACACAACACACAAAGGCACACATACAGACATACACACACAGGCACACATACACACATACACATACTCACACACACATACACACGCACAGACACAGCACACACATACACACACGCACACACACACAAACACACACACACAAAGGCACACACACAGACACAAAGGCACACACACACATATCAGCGATAAATTCTAGGTGCCTAATGAACCATATGATGCCTTCATTGTTAATCAACCCCTCGGTGAGCAGTAGATGCTCTTTTGTCTAGTTGGAAATAGCAGTAGGAAGAGCGCACAAACCGTTATACCAACTTGCACAATGGCATTCATTGTTAATCAATCCCTCAATGAGCAGTAGATGCACTTTTGTCTAGTTAGAAAGAGGAGTAGAAAGAGCGCACAAACCGTTATACCAACGTGCACAATGGCTTTCAACCTTCTTTAATCGTACGTGCGAAGACACTTTGCATGCAAATGGACGAGTCGTTTCTCTTGGGCCTTCAAGTCTTATCAAGTCTGGTGCAGGCTGCCTGGGGATGATGCTGAGAGAAGAGGGAGAGAAGATGTTGTGTGATGAAGGTGTGTTGTGTGTGTATGGTTTTGTGTGTGTGTGTGTGTGAGTGTGTGTATGTGTGTGTGTGTGTGTGTGTGTGTGTGTTGTGTGTGTGTGTGTGTGTGTGTGTGTGTGTGTAGGTGTGGGTGGTGGGTGCATGTGTGTGTGTGCGTGTGTGTATGTGTGTGTGTGTGTGCGTTTGTTAGTGTCTCTGTTCGTGTACGTTTTGCTCTGAGTGTGTGTGTGTGTGTGTGTGTGTGTGTGTGTGTGTGTGTGTGTGGTGCGTGCGTGTGTGTGTGTGTGTGTGTGTGTGTGTGTGTGTGTGTGTGTGTGTGTGTGTGTGTGTGTGGTGTGTGAGTGTATGTGTGTGTGTGTGCGTTGTTATGTCTCTGTGTATGTACGTTTGTGCTTTGATGTGTGTGTGTGTGTGTGTGTGTGTGTGTGTGTGTGTGTGTGTGTTGTGTGTGTGTGTGGTGTGTGTAGTGTAGTGTGTGTGTGTGTGTGTGTGTGTGCGCGCGCGCGCACGCGTTTGTGTTTGTTTGTGCTCTGAGTGTGTGTGTGTGTGCGTGTGTGTGTGTGTGT
>JAPXFY010000013.1:13882222-13887222 GCA_030674185.1 Monoplex corrugatus | reverse complement strand
GTGTGTGAACGAGAGAGTCAAAGAGAGAGATAGAGAGAGAGTGTGTGTGTGTGTGTGTGTGAAAGATAGATAGAGAGAGAGAGAGAGAGAGGGAGAAAGAGAGAGAGAGTGAAAAAGAGAGAGAGAGACACGCACACACACACACACACACACACACACACACACACACACACACACACACACACACAACACACACACACACACACACACACAGGCGCGCGGGCATTGCACCTCACTATAATCAATTTAACTCACTCCCTCGTTTTCAACACGACCTCAGGTAACTAAAGCCCACTTCACACGTGTCCCTGACTTCGTTCAAAGCTCTTCGCTTTTAACACACACAACGTACAGCTGAGGTGACCGTATCAAGCGTATATTTCACGGGACAACAGCTGTCATGGACTGCTGATAAAACAGAGGGTGTGTTCAGGAGTTGAAGCATAAAATATAAAACCATTTGCAAACCCATCTGCAGCACAAACTAAGATTTGAACCAATCTCCAACCCAATTTGTAGTTTGAACCAAATCATACACGTAAACCCATTTACAAACCCCATCAGCAGTTTGAACTAAGATATGAGCCAATCTCAACCCACTTTACAGTTTGAACCAAAAATATAAACCCATCTCCAAACCCCATCACAAATGAACCCATCCCCCACCCAATTTGCAGTTTGAACTGAGATATTGCAGTTTGAACTGAGATATTGCAGTTTGAACTGATATATGAACCCACTTCCACACCCCATCAGTGATTTGAAACTGACTGAGATATGAACCTATATCCGACCCAGCATGCAGTTTGAACTAAAATATGAACCCATCAGCGAGCCCTGTTAGCAGTTTGAACTAAAACATGAACCCATCTCCCCACCCAATGTGCTGTTTGAACCAGAAATTTGAACCCATCTCCAAGCCCATCTGCAATTTGAACTAAGATATGAACCCATTTCCAACCAAATTTACAGTCTGAACTAAGATATACATGTAAACTCATCCCCAAGCCCATAGCAGTTTGAATAAAACTATGAACCCATCTGCAACCTAATTTGCAGTTTGAACTGAAATATAAACCCATCTCCAAACCCCACCAGCAGTTTGAACTAATATATAAACCCGTCTCCAACCCAATTTGCAGTTTGAACCACAATATACACGTAAACCTATCTCCAAACAGCAGTTTGAATTAAGACATGAACCCATCTCCAACCCAGTCTGTAGTTTGAACTAAAATATAAATACACATCCATAGCAGTTTGAATTAAGATATGAACCCACCTTCAAAACCCAATGTGCACTTTGAACCCCCCAAAAATAAACCCGTCTCGAAACCCCACCAGCACTTTGAACTAAGATATGAACACATCTCCAACCCAATTTGCAGTTTGAACCAAAATGTACATGTAAACCCATCCCCAAACTACATAAGTAGTTTGAACGGAAATATAAACCCATTTGCAAACCCGTCTGCAGTGAGAACTAAAATTTGAATCCATCTCCATCCCAACTTGCAGTTTGAACCAAAAATATAAACCCATCTCCAAAGCTCATCAGAAATGAACCCATCTCCCATTCAATTTTCAGTTTTGACTGAGATATGAACGCATCTCTTACCTAATTTACAATTTGAACTAAAATATAAACCCATCTCCAAACCCCATCAGCAATTTGAACTAAGATTTGAATCTATCTCCAATCCAATTTGCAGTTTGAACTAAAGTATAAATCTATCTGTAAACCCCACCAGCAATTTGAACTAAGATATGATTCCATCTCCAATCTAATTTGCAGTTTGAACTAAAATATAAACCCATCTCTAAACCCCACCAGCAATTTGAACTAAGATATAAACCCTTCTCCAACCCAATTTGCAGTTTGAAACGAAAATATGCACGTAAACCCATGTCCAAACAGCATTTTTAATTAAGATATGAACCAATCTCGAACCCAATCTGCAATTTGAACTAAGATATAAACCCACTTTCAAATCCTACCTATATTGTGAACTAAAATACAAACCCATATCCAACCCAATTTGCAGTTTAATCTAAAATATTAACCCCACACCCAAGTCCATCTGCAGTTTGAACTAAAATTATAAACCCATGTCCAACGCAATTTGCATATTTGCATTTTCAACTCGATAAAATCAAATCAGAGTAATCCTCTTGCGCATACACATTTGAAAACAAAACAAAACAAAACAAAACAAAACAAAAAACAAAAAAACTCAAAAAGATAAAAAAATACATTTCTCTTTTCTTGCCGTTCGCTCTTCTTCAATGTGAAATTGTAAAAGATCTCTCAGTTGGAACCGAGGTAAATGAAGCCAAGATAATTACCCAACCAGACATCTCTCTGTCTGTGTGGAGTTCTAGATATCTGCCCTTCACTTTCCTTCCACGTCCCGCTACACGGCATCCCTCACCCTCTTTCTGCATACACAAACCTCTCTCTCTTTATGTGTCTCTCTGTCTTTGTCTCTCTGCCTCTGTCTGCATCTGTCTCTGTCTCTCTGCCTCTCTTTCACTCTGTCTCTCTGTCTCTGCTGCCTGCCTGCCTGCCTGCCTGCCTGCCTGTCTGTCTGTCTCTCTTTCACTGTCTCTCTCAGCCTGCCTGCCTGCCTGTTTGTCTGTCTGTGTCTCTGTCTCTCTCTCTCACTGTCTCTGTCTGTCTGTCTGTCTGTCTCCCTCTCTGTCTCTGTCTCCGTGTCTCTATGTATCTGTCTCTGTGTCTCTATCTCTCTCTCTCTCTGCCTCTGTCTGTCTGTCCGTCTGTCTTTCTGTCTGCCTCTCTCTCTCTCTCTTTCTCTCTGTCTCTATCTGTCTGTCTGTTTCTCTCTGTTTCTCTCTTTTCTCTCTCTCTCTCTCTCTCTCTCTCTCTCTCTCTCTCTCTCTCTCTCTCTGTGTCTGTGTCTGTGTCTCCATTTCTCTATGTATCTGTCTCTGTGTCTCTATCTCTCTCTCTGCCTCTGTCTGTCTGTCCGTCTGTCTGCCTCTGTCTCTCTCTCAATGTCTCTCTATCTCTTTGTCTGTTTCTCTCTCTCTCTCTCTCTCTCTCTCTCTCTCTCTCTCTCTCTCTCTCTCTCTCTCTCTCTCTCCTTCTCTTAGCACTGTAGCGTACGTTATATGTATTTTATAATGTGTAGACTCTCCATTAACCTTGATATGGCTCTGCGCAGTCGGCTGGGCTTTAAACAACAATAAAAGTAAAGCAAAGACTCTCCGTAGGTAAAGGCTGGATGTTAAACAGCATGAATGTTTATGTGCCATCACCTTTGAAAATAAAAATGAAGCACTTTCTTTCTTTCCTTCTCCGTCTGTGTGTCTGGTTGAGCGTGTGTGTGTGTGTATATCTGTATGGTTGTGTGTCTGTCTGTGTGTCTATCTGTCTCTGTCTGTATGTGTCTCTGTTTCTGTCTGCATCTTTCTTTCTCTCTTTTTTTTTTCTCTCTGTCTGTGCCTGTCTGTCTGTATCTCTCTCTCCACGCTCTTTCTCACACATGCTCTCTCTCTCTCTCTCTCTCTCTCTCTCTCTCTCTCTCTCTCTCTCTTTCTGTCTGGCACACACACACATACACACACCTCTCTCTCTCTCTCACACACACACACACACACACACACATATACACACTTTCTCTCTCAAACGCACACACACAGAGACACACACAGAGACACACCACACACACTCACACACACACACACAAACACACACATCAACCACACACCCCACGCACCACCACGCACGCACGCACACACACACACACACACACACACACACACACACACACACACACACACACAACCTACCTACCTAACCTTCCCTCAACATACGTGCTTACGAATGCACACACACTCCAGTCAGTTTCACCCAGTCTCATCCTTATGGTCACGAGCGCTTGCAACCGAATCGCACTGCGTTAAGTGTCCCACTCCATCTTCAAGCTCTTTCCTTTTTTTTTTTTCAGCACACTATGGGCACACCTGCGGTGGTTCGCTAAAGAGTTAATTGAGTACGATGACCCGCTAAGAGGTTAATTCGATCGGGTGGGGGTCTGCCAGACCGACAGCTGTCATGTATGTGCTGTTGATAAGTAAGCTCTGTGTGTGTGTCTGCAAGATTGTAAAGAAAATTGGAATCAGTTTGTCTGCACTCCCTTTTTTTTTAATCAAAACATTTTAAGAGAAGAAGAAAAAGAGCAAGAACACATTTTATTTAATTTCCAAGGGTAGAGGCATAAGCATTATTGATGCTTGTTGTGGTTTTTTTTGTTTTTTTTTTTTTTTTTCTTTTTACATCTAACACTCAGAAACAGAGACGGAGAGAGAGGGGGAGTAACAGGGAGAGAGAGAGAGAGAGAGAGAGAGAGAGAGAGAGAGAGAGAGAAGAGAGAGAGAGAGAGAGAGAGAGAGAGAGAGAGAGAGAGATTGAGAGAGAGAGAAAGAGAGAGAGAGACAGACAGACAGACAGAGACAAGACAGAGACAGAGAGACAGAGAGAAACAGACAGACAGATACACACACACACAACAGACACACAGACAGAGAGACAGAGAGGTGAGAGAGCAGACAGACAGACATACAGACAGACATATAGCTAAGAGAGCAACAAACAAAGAGAAAGGATTGTGAATGCAGTTCAGTGAAAGCAAAATATGAGGAGCTGTCTCTGTCTCTGGTCTGTGACTGTGTCTATTTTGTTGTTTTTGTTGTTTTCTATTGTATCTTCAGTATGTTGGACAGGAATGTCTGCCTTACTCTTGCTCCCCATCAAAGTACCACCACATCTATAAAGCAAGCTTAGTCTTGCTCTCAATCATAATATTACCACATTTATATAGTTTGCTTTTGTTCTCTGTCATAACTACTAACTCATCTATAAAGTGAGCTTACCTTTGCTCCCTATCATAATCATATTCTCCTATCCGTCTCCTGGTCAGCATCACTATGGTCACACACAGCAATTATATTCACAAAACGAATTGAAGGCTTCTACG
>JAPXFY010000013.1:13852222-13877222 GCA_030674185.1 Monoplex corrugatus | reverse complement strand
TTCCCTGCGGTCATCATACCTATGCAATTTACCTTAAGAAAATAATCGACCTTGTACATGTAGTGTACCAGTGGTCACTGCAAATGCGTAAAAACAAGTGCTAAAGCATTTCATTTACAAGAAGAGTAACACAAGAACAATAGTAGCAACAGTTGAAGATACAGAAGACTGGAATGACCAATGAAACAAAAACTATGGGAGTCTACCAGTTCAAAACTGGGGCATCAATGATTTTCAAATATAAAAAGAATGTCATGAAGTGTGCATGTGTGTGTGTGTGTGTGTGTGTGTGTGTGGGTTGTGTGTGTGTGTGTGTGTGAAAACGATAACACTCGTTACGCAGATGACACCGTGCTAGTTGCAGAAAACAAAAAGATCTACATTACATCGTGAATACAATAGAAATAGAATCTATATAGCAAGAAACGTGAATAGCAAGAAAACTGAAGTCATGGTAATCAGTAAAAAAAAAAAAAAAGCAAGAAATATCCCCGTGCAAAATAACAACAAATGGCACAACCATGAGACATATATGTGAGAACGGTCATCTCACAAACGGCAGATGCACATCAAAAATAGTAAGCAGAATCGACCAAGCCAAAACAGCATTCAGGAAGATGAAAACAGTTCTTAACAACAAAGGCCTATAAATTAACACCAGGAAGAGAGTTCTTGAATATTATATAGAACCAATGCTGTTATACGGTTGTGAGGCGTGGGCAGTCGACACCCAAAGTCAGAACAAAATTGCGGCAACTGAAATGTGGTTTTAAAGAAGAATGTTGACAGTTCCATGGACAGCACAAAAACAAATAAGACAGTCTTGAAGGAGGCAGACACAAGAAGACCAGTAATAACGAAGATTAGGAAAGGACAATCAACATTTGGAGGACATTTCACACAATGTGATACATCACCATATTAGTATTTTGCAGGAAAGGGGAATTAGAGCACCTGGTCACAACAGGAAATCTGGAGGAAAAGAGAACACCAGGTAGACCCAGGCAGAAAATATTGGACAGGATTTGCAAGATGGCCGGTGAAAGAGAGAGTGGGAGATGTACTTGCAGCGACAAGGATAGATTCGTACGGAGGGCCATGATGATGATGATGATGATGATGATTATCAGATGATGATGATGATGATGTCACATTCATATTCACAGTATCTTTTTTATTTATCTTTTTTCAACCAAGACTTAAGAAAGGCAAGAAGTCTAATTCGTTTTTAAGGGGTGGGACCTGTGAAATCAACCTGTCTCTCTAATGTTTTATACCAAGGCAGCCGGGCAATGCCCTGCTCTTCACGGTTTTCAACTGTCGTGGGATCTTTAGCGTGCGCAGCCAAAAGACACACGGGTCTGACTCGTTTTTCGTCTCTTTCTGAAGGACTAGACGTTCAGTTCGATTTTCCAGTCAAGCTGAGGAACCTGGAGTTTAGTTATTGGCAGGTGAACGTCTGAACCATTGTGCCACTCTTCTCCTCTCATTTCAGCAGACAAGTTGGTACCTAGATAAACAATTTTAAACATCTGATGAAGGGCTAGGTCTGGGGGAGGGGGAGGAGTATCTGTCCAATGCGAGAATGGACCCCCTATTTTTTTGCGTCCTATGAAGGTGTTTTTGACCACTGAGCCACAGGGTTCACTATTATCAAACAGCTAAACGACAGATTTAACCCTTTGACTCCCGTACCCTATCCACCAACTGGAAAGACAACTCTTTGAATCCCTTACCCTATCCACCAGCATTCTGAAGCTGGTGGATTGGATGAATGAGTCAGAGGGTTAAGTTTTTGCTTTGCTAGCATGGTTGACAGATTGTGGGAATCAAAAGGTTAATTCAAAGCGATGGGAAGACGCACACGATAGCATTTTTTTCACGGTTTGTGCGTGGAAAGATATAGCATTTTTTCACGGTTTGTGCGTGCAAAGATATAGCATTTTTTTCACGGTTTGTGCGTGCAAAGATATAGCATTTTTTTCACGGTTTGTGTGCACAAAGATATAGCATTTTTTTCACGGTTTGTGCGTGCAAAGATATAGCATTTTTTTCACGGTTTGTGCGTGCAAAGATATAGCATTTTTTTCACGGTTTATGCGTACAAAGATATAGCATTTTTTTCACGGTTTGTGCGTACAAAGAGTTATTTTTCGCCGGTCACTTGAAAATTGTGTTTTTACAACTGAACAACACCTCCTGCAGACGACGAATGTCATTGGATGCACCACAAAAAGTGTTCACCTCGTTGGCCAATAGAAACGTCGGTTACACGTGATCTACATTTTTCGGTAAAATTGTTAAGTGAGATACTGTCTAATTACATTTTTCGTTTGGAGAGGACAGACGAGGTGGACTGGCTGCGAATCTTACACCGACACCTGGTGAGTTCTTTGCAGATGATAAACGGTTTCACTCGTTAGGCTAGTTGTGTTCTGAAGAAAGAATGAATGATAACGTTTATTTAGTAGACAAGACAGCCTACGATTTAAATGTCACTCGTTCTGTCTGCTAGTATGACAGGTAAAAAATGGCATATACTATAGATAATAGAAACCTAACCATCCCATTTTTCTGCACAACGGAAATTGGGCTGTTATTGCTACCTTCTTCAAAGACTACGCACAATCATTGTAACGATGACTGTCAGAACGGTAGTCCTACCCCTGCCTCTCATCCTTATCCTGGCTTTTTTTTAACCAAACTTATCGGTGAATTCTTGAGATGGGAGTTAACAATGGAACGACCATACCATGAGAAAGATACTTAAGGTCAGAACAAGGTGGTAATGTTCACATTTGCCTCTTAGTCTTGGGAAGACGCTGTTCCTATCATTGTCTGCCTCACTCGAGTCACTGGTTCATTCACCTCGTTTTCCGTTAAGCTTCCATACTTTCTCCTAAGACCTGGTAATTGGGCTCATAATATTGGACTGCATTTTTAGCTCCAACGAAATGTGCAGAGTTCGTTTTTGTAGGCCAGGTTTTGTATGGGTTAGCGTAATTTATATTTATATTCAGGATTCTTTTAAAATCACCTGTGATAAATAGGACGGAATGGTCAGTGCCAGGGGAACATCGTTAAGAATGTGTGCGCAAATCCATTGTGCCCCGAAGTTCCTCTTTAAAGGAGGGGTTGATTGTTGTAGCCCTTACATAGAATTTCACAATCGGCAAGGCTTTAAACTACGAGAATAATAAGCACACGTCTTCACACACATACGTACTCGCATACAATGATACACGCACAGACGTAATTGCGAGACGGTTATCGGGGTTATTGCTAGGATTAAGACTGGAAGCAATTAGGTCATGTATATCCGCAAAATTCCAGATAACTGAACTGTACCTTTGCCGAAATTACTAATCCTTAAGTAAAACTGCTCGATTTGTCCCACTTTTCGAGGTCGTTGGAGTAGAGATAGTAGTCTAGTAGAGACCTTGCTATTAACAGGTCATTTTTTTCAGACGGATCGTAACTATCACCCTGGCGATCAGGCACCCGTTATTTTTGTTTAAAGCCCAGCCGACTGCGTAGTCATATCAGGCTATCACTTTTTCAAAACAACGCATGATATTCAACAGGAAAAAGAATTTATTAACACATCAATGCATTCGCGCATGTAATCCAAGATGCCCCTGAGCCTGACGTTGTCCAGTCTGTCCAATCTATCGCACAAGGGATTTAAAAAAAACATACTTGAATACAGATTTAAAGATAACTAAGGACACTAAAACGTATATAAGAATGGGTCTTAATTACCTAAAATTGCTTCCGCATATCCTTTTGAGGCTTTTCCTAAAGCCCAAAATGCACACTTGATACGTGTACCCAATTATCAATCTTAAAAGTACATGACTTTATCGAACACACAGGTGAATGGACCAACAAGGCAGAAAATAAGACAAAGCAAAGGAGAAAGAAACGACATTAAAGAGGAAATGTGTAGCACAGAATGACCAGAATGTGGGGATACTACATATAGTGATATACTGAAAGCGCCGCCGGCATCCCCACATGGGTAGGTACCCGTTTATAACTGGTTAGACTGGTGGTTTAAGCTGTAATAACCAGGTGAGCTACAGAATCGCAGGATTTAAGAGTGCACGGTTTAAGTGATTACACGCTGATAAAGCCATTTATGATTTTGTTTATATTGTCCTGTTCGTTGAAATGCGTGACAGTGTCTTTTAGATTTTCATTCTTTTTTGTCGAGCATGATTACACTTCGAATAATCTCAGTACATGTTTTCAGAAACGGCCTTTGATATCTCAGTTGGATGAGAATTGAATTTAGAAAGGTCTTTGCTACTAAACATTTTGCTTTTCCCCCCGCACGAGGTATCGAAACTTTTTGACTTTCGCATGAGAACTTTTCCAACAATTGGGCGGGGCTTATTGTGCGCCAAACCGTTCCTCTGTGGAAATGCTGAAAAAGCGGCATGACAACGGTTAAAGAGGGAGGGGAGAAAAATGCCGCGGAAACGAAGAAAAACCGAACGTGGTTCAAAATCCAACAAATTTATGATCAAAATTGTCTGAACATAAGGATGTATTTATTGAAGAGATTTCCATAAACATAAAGACCAAGCGCCTTGATCAACTCGTAACACTGGCTTAGTTTCAAAAGAACGTTCACATAAAATCCATGCTTCCTGTCTGCTGTAGGCCTATATTTCTTTTTCATACAAACAACAGTACGTTCAGAATTCCGTAGACACAGTGCTTGCTTTGGTTGTTCTGGTGCCATGTTTTAAATAAAAACTGACACGCTAATTTGGTGTCTATAGACAGTTCCTCTTTCAAAGCACTTGTATTTCGCTTTTTAGAATTTAATTTTATTTTCATTTCGTGTGTGGAATAACAACCCAAACAGTTGCGGATACGAACCATGAGGTGCGCTACGTGAAGACTGGCCTTACTCAGTTACTGCCCATTTTAACACAATGTGCTGATGTCAGTGTAAGATAGATAAGATCCTCATTCCCTCACTTCCCTGGAATGGTTATTCCTGTCGAACATATCACCCGGTATGGGTGCTGACGTAAAGCCAAGAAATAAAACGTGACGATGACCACTCAAAGAAATGAAAGCAGCACGAAGACAATGGAGATTCCAAAGTCGGGTTCAGGTCCTATTTTCTGATTCCGATGTTTCCAGGAGGACATCTGCTGGCATCACGTACCAGTCCTGCTTCTACAGAAGGGTACCACTAGAGCTGTGGTCACATTCAATGGAGGTAAGTTTTGTATTGCTGCTATTTCTGATGTCATGTTCTGTTCCTCGACTTTTCTCTTCAGTTTGACTGGAAAATCAAACTTATGGATGCGCATGCTGAAGATCCCACGTCAGTTGAAAATCGTGAAGAGTAGGGCATTGCCCGGCTGCCTTGGTATAAAACATTGGAGAGATACTCAGGTTGATTTCCCAGGTCCCACCCCTTGAAGACCAGTTAGCCTTCTTGCCTTGCTGTAGTAGTCTTGGTAAATGTACCATTATTGTCTGTCTCCACTCTTGTGTTCCCTCCCTCCACCTTTCCCACCCTCTTTATGGCTATGCATGCATATGTATTTGTGTATGCATGGAGGTAATGTGTAGTACGCCAGATGTAAAGAATGGGGTTTATAAGGATTAATCAATTGCAGTTTAGACTTGCAAGGTGAGCATGGTTTTTGACTTATCTTTTGACGGGTGGTTGTTGACGTATTCGCCCTGATATGGCTCTCGTAGTCGGCTGGGCTGTAAGCAATATGAACTGAACTGAACTTCCCTCCGCCGTCTTTCTCACTGTCTTTCTGGCTACATATATATGCATATGTATGTATGTACTTGTGTATGCACGGAGGAGAGTAAATGTGTAGTATGCCATATGTAAATAACAGGGTTTTTAAGGATTAATCACTCGGACAATTCCATAGGTGATCTACCCATATCGGCCATATAAATATCCGGCAGACGTCTTAATCTTGTGCAAACGTTTATGCGTTGGCAGGGTTTGAAATGGAAATGGGCGAGGGGAACTTTGGACGTCGCCGGAATTCAGTTAAGTTCATACTGCATGTAGCTCGGCCGATCACAAGAACCATATCGGTCCAGTACAGAGATCAGTATACACACACCTCAAATATTAACACCGCGTTGAAAAGTCCATGTTTAATTAGGCTACTTTAGAACCACCCAGCTGTAAATGGGAAACCGTTCCCTCTGGGGTAAGGGAAGGTAACGCTGAGAGATTGGTACCACTGTCACTATGCTGTCTCCTCTCTGACATTTGAATTTTAAACAAATTTTGGTTTCCAGGACTAATAGTTGCAAAAGATATTTAAAACGACCTTTTGTACAGAATCACAAAGCATTCCAGTAAAAGTGAGATTAAATTTAATCATTATCATTGCAACGTGATTCTAACATGTTGACCGATTTGTACACTTTTGTCCATTGATTCCTAGAAATTTGTATGTGTTCATAATGGAATGCATGCGTGGTGTATATGCATGTCTGTATGCATGCGTGTGCGTGCCTGCAGTGTGGTTTTGTTCAATAATTGACATTATTTTTGCAGGTGAAATCGCCAGTAGCCCGGTATTTTAAACTTACCTCCCTTTTTTCCCCTCCATCTCACTACTCCTTCCCCGACGTCGCACTTCTATGTCCCTCCCCTCCCTTTACCCCCCTCCCTCTCCTTGCATCTCATTATTCAGTCCTGCCAGTCGCTATTTTACTATGTCGCTGATCAGATCACTAAGTTCAAAACGAAGGATGGCGTCTGAGGAACCTGGCCTGCAGGCGCTCTCTACCAACTGTGGTTACAAACGCTGCTTTGGTTTTGCTTCTTTTGATCTTGCTTCTGTTGGATAGCAGCTGTTTTATGTTGAAATGTGTTCTTTTCGTGCACGGTCACCACCTTGCGTCGTTGTGGGCATTATTTTTTCCATTTGGTGTTGCCTCGTCTGAGGTCGCCCCCCTCCCCCCCCCCCCCCCTGTAGGGATGCCGGGGGCTCTATCAGTATATAAAGTATCCCCAACTTCTGGAAATTCTGTGAGTGTTTGACACAAGTTCGTTGGTCTCATTCTACTGGAAAGTACCCTGGTAAATTTATATTCAGGCGTTTTTTAAAATACCCTGAGCGATGAACTGGACGGAGTGGTCGACGCTGGGATCGTGTCTTTAGCTTATGTGCGCAAATGCATTGTGTGCTTTTTTCCTGTTAAAGTTTTGTATGTTTTAAAGCGGTTATAACCCTGATATGGCTGTACGTAGTCGGCTGGGCTTTAAACAAACAGTAGGTGTATCCCTATTTTTTGCTCATGATGGTATTTGTTCTTTGGTTTGGGGTTGGTCCAAAAGGCCATAGGCGCCGTGTCTGGTGGTAGTGGTGGTGGTATTTTTTTTTTTTTTGGAGCGGGAAGTCGACAGTGTCTTCAGTGGTTATCTGCCGTTGTCCAGGCCAAAGGAGGGTCGATAAGCTTCTTGAGCCAGATGCATTTTCTGTAGTTGCTTGGTCTGTTTTACGCACACCTGTACCGGTAACTGTGGCATGGGGAAATTAAACTGGCGTTCTGCAGCTAGAGGGAAAAGTAGTGGTCTTAGTGTGGATGTAGTGTTCTGCTACTCCATCTGGCGCTGCTGTGGTCTTTCACATGGCTCTGGAGGATCTAGTGCAAGTTGGAAGGGCTTGCAGGTTGACAGACATCCAGGTCAGGTGGCCTGACTGAGTCACTCTCGTGTAATGTTCAGTACTAGTTTATCCGACTGCCAACGGTGAAATGGCCGTTAGAAATGATATAGGCGCGTAAACGAAACGAGACGTGCGCAGTTTTTGGCCAAATTACCTGTCGAGAGTAGAAAAAATCGGTCTCAGATTCTGACCAGCCTTCGTCACGAACTCCAAAAGACAATTTCAGTAAATTCATGTCAAGACTGACAACAGCAACAGGATCAGTTGGGTTCCATGAATAAACTCTTAGTACTGATGGCACATGTATTTGTGTAACTGTACTGTTATAAGACATTAAACTGATCGATAAATCAACAGTCCTACACTAGAACTAAAACTTAAGCCAGAACTAAACTGAACTTAAGCCAGAACTGAACAATAAGCCAATCAGTAAATCAATACGTGATGATGATGAAACTGAGCTTAATCCAGAACTAAACTGAATTTAAGCCAGAACTAATCTGAACTTAAGCCAGAACTGAACTAAACTTAACCTAGAATTAAACTTAAACTAGAGTCAAACGTAAACCAGAGGTAAACTTAAACCAAAACTAAACTTAAACCAGAACTAAATTCAAAACAGATATAATTGAAGCTAGAAATGAACTTAAAGGTATGAACTTAAAAGCCAAACCTAAACTTGTAATAATCTTGAACACAAACAAAACTCAAACTGAACTTGAAACTCAAACTGAACTTGAAACTCAAACCGAACTTGAAACTCAAACCTGAACTTGAAACTCAAACCTGAACTTGAAACTCGAACCTGAACTTAAAACTCGAACCTGAACTTAAAACTCGAACCTGAACTTGAAACTCGAACCTGAACTTGAAACTCGAACCTGAACTTGAAACTCAAACCTAAACTTGAAACTCAAACCTAAACTCGAAACTCAAAAGCTAAACTTAAACCGAAACAAAACTTACCCAAACTGAAACTAAACTCCAGTATAAACTATCCTTAAACTGAGCTAAACATTAAAACCGAATCTAAACATTAACAAAAAACAGTCTAAAGATTCTTAACAATAGAACGAAATCTGCACCTTGTAAACATAAAACGAAATCTAAAGATTTTAAACAATAAGAAAACAGTGAAGCGAAGTTTTAAAACTACACAAAACTGAAGCAACAATAAAACCTGTAATCAATAAACCAAACGTAATCTGAAAACATAAAAAAAAACCAACCTTAAACTAATGCGAACATTCAACAAATGCCTTAATTAAAACAAATACCCAAACCAATTCAAAAGTAAAACTGAACCACACTTTAAAAAAAGCCCGGTGTAGAAATCACGAGTTGGAAGAAACATCAAATTGAAATCCAAATCCAAACTCTAACTGAAAGTAAATGAAAAAATAACTAAAAAAAAATAATGAAAGCAAAAAGCCGCAAACAAAATAATTCAAAACATAACGTAAAAGAAGGAAAACCCTAGGAAATAAGAAAAAATAAAAAACGGAACACATCGTAAACCTGTATGCCTTACCGCTTACGTAATATTTTTAAATAAATAAAATTAAACAAGGACAGTTTTATATAGAAACAATAGCATGGAACCCAACTGATATTGTGGTTATCATTCCATTCCATAAAAATATCTACATTTTAGTTCAGAGTACTTGGACATTTTGGCTTAGATTCTTCTGGAAGTTCAGTTCTACATTTGTTTTCTGTCCGTTTCTGCCTTGTTCCTTTGCTTCTATTTCTTCCTCTTTTCTGGCTTGCTGGTCCATTCACTTGGGTGTTCGGTGGGGTCTTGGCGTGCTTTTTCTTGGGATTGGTGGTTGGCGTATGTTTTGGTGTCCTTAGTTATGCTTAAATTTGTGTTCAGGTGTTTTTTGAAAACCTCTGTGCGATAAATTAGTGGTCTGCGCCAGGGGTAAATCTTTAGATCATCATCAGGTGCCTTGCCGCATGGCGTTGGCGATTATAGACTTCCATCTGTCTCTCTTGTTGCCTCAAGCATCTCTTCCACCCTCCCTGTCTTCAGCCACTGCAAGTCCGTCCAGTATCTTCTCCCTGGGTCAGTCCATCTTTGTCTTTTCATGATGGTGACATGGTGGTGACATGATGGTGACCCTGTTTTCCTGATAGTTGTAATGCGGAGTTTTTTTTCCTATTCATTTTCATGCGTTTTTGTGTTGAGATTAGTAAGTCGCTCCAGTATTCAGAACAGTAAAATGTCTTTTCTTTTCTTTTTCTTTCCGTTCATCCCTTCTATTCATCTGTTTCTTTACTGAAGTCTTGTCCTTCCAGCCCACTCAGCCCCTCCCTTAAATCCTCCCGACCCCTCCCAAAAGACAAGTCACCAGAAAGACGACGAAAACGCCACAGCAAGCAAAAAGATCGGCAGACCAAGCATCTCCCTGTCTCCAAAGACTGAAGCAGTACAGGACGCAAAACAGTTGGGGAAAAACAGACTGGGACTTATGGAATATCTGAAGCCGGATCCCCACTCCCCAGTCCATCCTCCGTCCTGACCCACTTCGCCCTCACTTGATCCTGCCTGCGCCCAACTTGCCGCTCCCCCGCCCCCCTTTTCATTCCAGCCCAACTGATCTTGTACAGTCCCATCCCATGTTCATCATCCGTCCAGACTAAAACCCACTGCCCCATCTCGGTGTCTACCAGCAGTGTTGCCTGACCCTGTATGCAGACTTGGACACGACGCTACAACTAACACCCCCCCCCCAAAAAAAAAAAAAAAAAAATAGAAAAGAGAAAAAGAAGAAAACCCCAAGATTATTGTAGTCCTGAACTAAACCAATCTGAACGACCATCGAGGACGTCGATGTTTCGTTATCGAGGCAAGGACAAGAGTATGGATCTTAGTCTACAAGTGTTGGGACATTTCAGCCTTCTAGAACTACAAGAAATACGGTTCGGAGCAAAAGACATGGTGGAACACTTTTGAAGGGAGAACATCTTCAGGTAAGTAGAACCACACCAAGGACCACAATGAGATCTACGTCATCAAGGATCACATCACCAGGGACCACGTCTGGTTCGTCGTCGAGGACGACGTCATGACAGGACGACGTCACATGAAGGACGCCGTCACGTCTAGTCAGTTGCATGTTGTCTTCGAGACACCTGAATTTTGAGACAGGTAAGTGGTTCAGATGATTACACTGAAGTTGTAGGCTTGCCCAGATAAGTTTGTAAAACGTGACATACCAGTAGCTGTTGAAAAGGCAAATACCGTAGGAGTTGTGTTAAAATGTAAATATTGTATGTATTGTGTGAAATTATATTGCAGGTGTAAATGGTAACGATGTGGTCTGTTAAATGGCAGACTTGCTAGTACCGAAATCACCTTCATTTGTATGATCGATTATGCCCCTTAAATTAAAAACGCCTATAAAAGGATAGTATCATTGGGTCCCATTGGATGTTTACAGATGGTCCTCTCTTCTCTACACCTATACCATTTATATTAAAAAAGATGCACAAATAAAGAAGGCACTACAACCGAGGGAGGGTTGAAACGGATTAACTGTCACAATGATGAACGGAGATGAACCGTAACACGGTGACAAAGGGAACATTGTAATAAAAACTGATTTCTATGTGCTAGTTGGTTAGGCGTTTCCCTGTTACATATGTAAAGCAAGTACACGTCAGCCCTTAACAACGGCCCTGTGGAGATACCAGGGGCTCTTTCAGTATGTTAAATCCCCACCTGGAAATTATGTGCTAGAAATTTTCATCTTTTGTCGCTCTTGTTCCTTTCCTTTTTCATTTCTTTAATTTCTGCCTTTGGTCCATTCACCTGTATGTGTTAAAAGTCTTACGTACTTTCTCTAAGGATTGATAATTGTGTACATGTATAAAGTGGGTTTTTGGTTGTAGGGAAATGCGATACGCAAAACTATTTAGGTAATTGTAGGGCCGTTTTTATGTTTAAGTGCCATCGGTAATGTTCAATGTGTGTTAAGGTATGTTTTCCATATCCCCATGCGATAAATTGGAATGGTCGATGATTCCAGGGGCATAATCCTTATTTGTGTGCGCGAATGCATTATGGGTACTTACCCCCTTGTTGAAGTGTGTTTTGAAATGGGTTAGCCCTGAGATGGCTCTACGCAGTCGGCTGGGCTCTAAAGAAAAAATAATAAAAGATTGAAAATCCCAACAGTAGGGTAAAAAAGTACATATATTCTATAGTCATAGAATCAAATTCTAATTCCAAGTTCTCAAGATGACTCTTCGTGCTCGGAATGAATTTCACATGCACTAACGTCACAGGTGCAATGTGATGAAGATCCAAAATGAATCACGGCACAAGTCTTAAGCCTGCACACAAACCCATGAGCTGGCCAGGTCCTGAGGTTCTACCTAGATAGTGCCATAACCCTGGGGTTCTAGGGGAGTGAGATGGTCGAGACTTTAACTTTCCATTTTTTGTAGGATCAAAGAAAAGAATAATGGAAGAATGAACAAACGAGGGAAGGGCAGATAGACTAACGTTATGATCAAAACAGATGAACCACAAGTGCTTTATAAAAGATGAGACAACAGGCAGCACATGTAAAGCAAATATGTTCATCCTTAAATATAATGTTAAAGATCCTGTAAACTAGTCGGCCATCGTGGCTTATATATTATATAATGCTTATGCAAACGTAAAATCATTAAGCATTCACACATCGAAAACTGATAATTAGTCTTAGATGGTTGGGTTTAAAATTAGCTGTGCACGTAAAGGGCCCCTGAATTATTAAAGTTCTAATGAAAGGTACAGCCCACAAACTATTTGTATATGTACTGCAGGGAAATGGCGACGCTGGGAAATAACGGGACGGCGACTGGGGAAATGGCGACTACGGCAAACGCGGAAGGAAACGGCGATTGTGGGGTGTAACGGCGACTACGACTCTGGGGAAATGACTCCAGGAAATGGCGACTACCACGACTCTAGGTTAAGGTGACTATGACTAAAGGTTAACGGCGACTACGACGATCCAGGAAAATGGCGACTACGACGACTCCAGGAAAATGGCGGATTGAGAAAAAGGGAGACTCCAGGAAATGGCGACTAGACGACCCAGGTAAAATGGGACTACGACGACGCCAGGAAAATGGCGACCCCAGAAAGATGGCGACTCCGGGAAAATGGCGGCTCCAGGAAAGTGGAGACTCTAGGAAAAGGGCGACTACGCGGCGACTCGCCCAGGAAAATGGCGACTACGACCTCCAGACATGGACTCAGGAAAGTAGGAGACCAACGACTCCATAAAAATGGCAGGATACTCTAGGAAAATGGCGACTACGACACTCCAGGGGAACGATGGAAAGGCGACTACGACACTCCAGGAAAATGGGATAGACTCACTTAGACATGATTCCAGGAAATGGCGATACGACATCAGAATGGCGACTACGACCACTCCAGCGAAATGGAAGACAGAACTCCAGGGAAATGGAAGACTACGACTCCTACTACGGGAAATCGGGATGACTAGCATCGGGGTAAATGGGCGATGGCAACTATGGCGACAACAGGAAACGACAACTACAGGCAATCGGGGAAATGTTGATTACAGCAACTCCAGGGAAATGTGCACCGAGTGACTTAAGAAAACGGCGACTCCAGGAATCCAGCAAACGGACAACTCCCGGGAAAGGCACATGCATAGGTAGATCTAGTTCCCTAGACTTGATTATTTAAGAGTTTGGATCACAAGAACAGGAATTCGTGGTACTGGAACCAGGATGACAAAACCAAAATGTTTGTGGGCCAGAACTCGTGCCTGCCTGATTCGTGTGTATGTTTGGCCTTTTTGTTTGTGTGTGTGTGTTAGAGTTAATGTTGACGGTTGACAGAGCGTTGGACAATTTAATCCCTGTGTGTTGTTGTGTGTGATACTTCAGTGTTTGCACGTATTATTGGACATTTTATTATAAGAGAGTAAAGGATGACAGCACTGAGCAAGTTTTGCATCCCAGGGCTGTTATGTTTTCTTTTATATACTTTTGTTTGCACGTATTACCTGGACATATCCCCTGTTGGGTTGCCGGGGCTCTGCGCAGTCGGTTGGGCTTTAAACAAAAGTAAGGTACCAAAAATCGGCACTAATGGAATTATTAGTGGTGTTGGTGGTATTTTAGCTGTTCTATTATTCGCTTTTGTATCATGTTCATATTTAGTCAACTGATTTTGCGTTTGTAATTTGGGATACCTTTCCCAAAGGTAGCATGTATTAAGGTTTTGAGAGAAAGGGACAAATGGTTTCAGAAAAGATGGACCAACTGTGTATAGATCTTTTACATGTCTAAGGTGTCTTGCCTAACGGAAATTTACAGACATGTGGGCGTAACCATTTGTGACCTCCCAGCACGAAATCGGTCTTAACTAGCATTTTGGGTATTTTGAGATACATATCACTGGAAAGTGTACATTCTGCTGAATATTTTGGTACCTGCATAAAGCTTGTACTAAAATGTAGTTATGTATGTTTAAAGTCATTTAAATTGTATGACGGCCATTTTGAGAAAACGGCCTCTGAAGTTTTTATGTACTCTCCTACACATTTTCCTTAAATTTATTTGGTGGCTTTGGCCCGGTTTGTTTCTAATTTTAGCTGTCATTATCTGAAAGGTGCACCAAAGAGCTTTCTGTCAGTATATTACATGTAAGGTTCTGTACAGGTTACAGTTCACAATTAAGGACAAAAATAGGTACTTTTGGTAAGAAATTGCATTCTTTCTGCTGCGATCAGTCCATTAAAATACCATTTCAAATTATTTTTCAAGAAAAATTCTGTGGGGGATAGATTATAATCCACAGAAATCAATTTTGAGAAAGTCAAAACACCCCAGATAGACACTCAGTCACCCTTTCAGCTCCTAGCGCTGTTCGACTGACTGAGTTAAGACTGAATTGGTGGTGGGAGGTCGCATTTCTTTTTTAAAGTGTTACTGGGTATAAGATGTTCCAACATAGATGTCTTGGTCCTTTATCATTTTTCATTTAAATAGATTTAAATACGTGTGTATTGTGTGTGTGTGTGTGTTTGGACTTGGGTGGGGGATGTGATAAGCGAATAAATTTGTAATTCGCAGTGGAATAGGAATCGACGTCGTGTATGGCATTTACTGTCTGTACCCCCGTGGGGATGTCGAGAGGGCTTTCAGTATAACTAGTATCCCCATTTTCTGGAAATTCTGCGCTAGAAATTTCTTCCGTCACCGTTTCTCATAATGCTCTGTGTGTATATGTGTGTGTGTGTGTGTTGGGGAAGGACAGGCTATATGCGTGCGTGACTCGGTTTCATTTAAAAAAAAAATTGTTAGGTGGCTTATTCTGTAGACTGTAAGGCAACGTTTAACACAAAACGCTCGTTATTACGTTAATACGCTGAGGCTACATATAACGCGGTCTTACAATTTGGGCCTCAGAATTACACGACCATCAGATAGTACGAATCTGATATACACGTTAAGGTTGTACGGATATAATATGCTTTATACACATTAAGGAATCAGGAAAAAAATAGAATGGAAATGTGTATTCAGTATTACGGACAAGACGAACACAAATTTGTGACCAACCGACCTCTGTCAAACATAAACGTAAGACAGAGAACATATCAAACAAAATAAGAAAATAGGGAACAAACAGCATAATTTCCATGTCTCGTTTAATCTGAGAAAATGACCGATATGAAGTCAGTCTTTATGAACAATAACTGGGGAACAAGCGAGGCAAATCGACGTCTTCGGAAAAAGCGAGAATTCCACAAAAAGTGGCCATGCCATGCGTTAAGGTTACACAAACATCGGTTAGAGCAAATGTAGGCGCTTTGTGTACACAATTAGCATTTGATACGAATAGACCCAAGGTCGTTCTTAGAGTTGATTAGCATTAGTGATTTGTACAAGGTCATCCTTAGAGTTAATTGGTGTTAGTGATTTGTACAAGGTCGTTCTTAGAGCTGACTGGCATGAATGATTTTTACAAGGTCCTTAGAGTTAATTGGCGTTAGTGATTTGTACAAGGTCGTCCTTAGAGTTAATTGGCGTTAGTGATTTGTATAAGGTCGTCCTTAGAGTTAATTGGCGTTAGTGATTTGTATAAGGTCGTCCTTAGAATTAATTGGCGTTAGTGATTTGTATAAGGTCGTCCTTAGAATTAATTGGCGTTAGTGATTTGTACAAGGTCGTCCTTAGAATTAATTGGCGTTAGTGATTTGTATAAGGTCGTCCTTAGAGTTAATTGGCATTAGTGATTTGTACAAGGTCGTCCTTAGAATTAATTGGCGTTAGTGATTTGTATAAGGTCGTCCTTAGAATTAATTGGCATTAGTGATTTGTACAAGGTCATCCTTAGAGTTAATTGGTGTTAGTGATTTGTACAAGGTCGTTCTTAGAGCTGACTGGCATGAATGATTTTTACAAGGTCCTTAGAATTAATTGGCGTTAGTGATTTGTACAAGGTCGTCCTTAGAGTTAATTGGCGTTAGTGATTTGTATAAGGTCGTCCTTAGAATTAATTGGCGTTAGTGATTTGTATAAGGTCGTCCTTAGAATTAATTGGCGTTAGTGATTTGTACAAGGTCGTCCTTAGAATTAATTGGCGTTAGTGATTTGTATAAGGTCGTCCTTAGAATTAATTGGCATTAGTGATTTGTACAAGGTCGTCCTTAGAATTAATTGGCGTTAGTGATTTGTATAAGGTCGTCCTTAGAATTAATTGGCATTAGTGATTTGTACAAGACGTTTCATAGTTGATTGGCATTAGTGATTTGTATAAGGTCGTTCTTAGAGTTGATTGGCATGAAAAATTTGTATCAGACTGTTCTTACAGTTGATTGGCATGAAAGATTTGTATAAGACTTCTTACAGTTGATTGGCATGAAAGAGTTGTACAAGGTCGTTCATAGTTGATTGGCATTGGTGATTGTTTTGTACAAACGTTATTTGGCTTTTTTCAGGCTGTATTTAGCATAGCATGGAAAAAGATAAAATATTAGGTAGATGGGGAGAGTACATTAAAGACCTTTTTGAAGATGACAGAAACGCAGAACACAAGACAGAACTTTGAAGGACCACCCATAATGAAAGATGAAGTTAGAGCAGCATTGAAAAAGACGAAACCAGGAAAAGCCCCAGGACCAGACAACATTACCACAGAGATGATTCAAGCCCTGGAGGAATTCGGTATAGAAAAAAATCCTCCTGAATGAAATTTACGACACTGGAAAAATCCCCAAAGATATGTCAAAATCAATTTTCATTGCACTTCCAAAGAAGACAGGGGCTATAGAATGCAAACTCAATCGCACAATCAGTTTGAGTCATGTAACCAAGATCCTACTAAAAATAATCATGATGACAAGGAATAGAACAGCAGATGAACAGTGTGGATTTGTGGAAGGGAAAGGAACTTAATGCCATATACATCCTAAGAACTATCAGAGAGGTCAGTCGAGGTGAACAAGGATTTATATTTATGCTTTGACTATACCAAGGCTTTCGATCGGGTCAGACATGAAGAATTGATTCACCAACTAGAAAGACTCAATAGTGATGGAAAAGATCTACGAATAATCGGAAATATGTACTGGGAACAAACTGCTGCAATAAGAATAAAACAAATTATAAGCTCTTTTCAAAACATCAAAAGAGGAGTCAGACAGGGTTGTGTTTTATCACCAGATCTGTTTTCACTTTACAGCGAAAACATGAGAAATTTAGAGGAAGACAATGAATTAAAGGTTGGAGGAAAAATGATAAAACAACATTCGATACGCAGATGACACTGCGCTAATTGCAGAAAGTGAAAGGAACCTACAAAACCTTGTGAATATACTTTAAATAGAAAGCAAATGTAAGGGGTTGGAACTAAACAGCAGGAAGACTGAAGTCATAGTGATCTGTAAAAGACATGAAATCCCCTCATCCAAAATAACAGCAAACGGCACAACCTTGAGACAGGTTGATGAGTTTGAATACCTGGGAACGATCATTTCACCAGACGGCAGATGCACATCAGAAATAGCTGGCAGAATCGGCCAAGCCAAAACATTCAAGGTGGAAAGCATTCTTACCAACAAATGCCTATCAATTAACATCAGGAAGACGGTTCTGGAATGTTATATGAACCAATACTGTTTACGGTTGCGAGGCGTGGACAGTCAACAAGCAAAGCCAGAACAAGATTGAGGCAGCCGAGATGTGGTTAATTCAAAGAAGAATGTTGATAGTTCCATGGACAGCAAAGAAAACAAACGAGACAGTCTTGATGGAGGCAGGCACAAGTAGATCACTCATAAGGAAGATTAGGAAAAGACAAGCAACATTTATAGGCCATTTTATGAGGAAGGGGGATTTGGAACACCTGGTCACAACGGGAAAGCTGGAGGGAAAGAGCACCAGGTAGACCCAGGGAGAAAATGCTGGACGAACTTGCGGAGTGGCTGGGGACGAGGAGGGTGGGGGAGATGCTTGGGGCAACGAGAGATGGCTGGAGGTCCATGGTCGCCAACGCCATGCGGCAGGCACCTGATGATGATGAATATACTGTTTGCCAGCAAGTTTTGAAAAACAGTATGTATGACCTTCCCATTATCATAATTTTCTCAGTGCCGTTCTGATAACGTCAGGTGAATGGCGTTTGTGGTTCCGACAACTGTGCCCGAACAAATGTCGCGCTGAATCTAACGTGAAAAAAGTAATAACCACTACTAACCTTAACCCCGTTCTAACCTTAACACATTGTGTTAAAGGGGCTGATGTTTGGTCATGACACATTTGTTGGAACAGTGAAAAAAAGTTAGCAAAACTTCTCGCTTGTTTAAAAAAATAACCACGAATGCCGTATATTATACTTAATCATCATCATCAGGTGCCTTGCAGCATGGCGTTGGCGATTATGGACTTCCATCTGTCTCTTGTTACCTCAAGCATCTCTTTCTTCCTCCCTGTCTTCAGCCACACTGCAAGTCCGTCTAGTATCTTCTCCCCGGGTCCACCCGGTGCTCTCCTTCCCCCCATCTTAACCGTTGACCAGGTGTTCCAATTCCCTTTTCCTCATAAAATGGCCTATGGATGTTGCCTGCCTTTTCGTAATCTTCCGTATGAATGATCTACTTGTGTCTGTCTCCATCAAGACTGTCTCGTTTGTTTTCTTTGCTGTCCATGGAACTCTCAACATCCTTCTTAGAAACCACATCTTGGCTGCCTCAATCTTGTTCTGGCTTTGTTGTTGACTGTCCACGCCTCGCAACCGTACAACAGTATTGGTTATATATAACATTCCAGAACAATCTTCCTGATAATCGATAGGCATTTGTTGGTAAGAATGCTTTCCATCTTCTTGAATGTTGTTTCGGCTTGGCCGATTCTGCTGGCTATTTCCGATGTGCATCTGCCGTCTGGTGAAATGATCGTTCCCAGGTGGCATGGTTGCATGCAGGATGCTGGTGGCCAGGGTGCAGGAATCAAAGGGTTAAAGCATAGTATAGTGGCTGTCCGCATTCAAGCAAATAGCAATCATAAGTACACAAAAAATATCAGAATGCGTATTCATTGGGCAGAAAATTTATTTGTACTTGTTTTGTTTTGTTATAACAAGTACGCCTTCAGTTTGTATTTGTTTTTGTGTGTGTGTGTGTGTTCGTTATTTCTTTTAACGTCTATTCACATGTGCTTTTAGACGAAAGAAAATGTTTAAAAAATGGAACTGAAAATGAATAAATAATAAATAAATAAATAAGTAAATGAATAAAACAAATAAATAGATAAATATATACATAACTAACCAACTCTGTATGTGTGTGTTGTGTGTGTGGGGGGGGGGGGGGTCACTAACTACAAATCACAGGAAATCTCCACATTCCTCTAAGAGTGTAAAACATGGACACCACTTACTGACATACAGGTAAGATGATTCGGACAGTTAAATTTCCTTAGAAAACATTTCCGTCAAAATGTTAAAAGCCTTTACGGGGCAAGATAGCATTTTGGGTGCACTTTCTTTGTAACAGTTAAGTTATCCCCTCCTACTAAAACACACACACACACACATACACACACACACATTTTAAAGAAGTAGTATCGGATCAAGTTTTGTTAGTTAAAATTTCAGAATCATTGGTTCACAGTCCTGTTAATGCGTTACTTTAAGATTATTATTATAATTATGATTATTTTTGTTTGTTTTGTTTTATGACGATTTTTCTTTACATTATTGATGTTAGCGTTGTTCTAGTTTCATTTCTCTGTTCATCCATATCCTTTTCTTAAGACCTTGCCGCTTCCTTTTAATTTTTTTTTTTACGTCCCTTACTCTGTTCCCCCTCTCCTCCACACCCCCCCCCCCCCCTTATTTCATCCTCCATGCCATTTTCCCCGTCTAATATCACTTATAGTGAAAGACGTTAATCAAGCAACGAACACACAGACATACACACACGCACACACACACACAGACATACACACACACACACTCGCTCGCTCTCTCTCACACACACAAACACTGACTCACATACACAGGCACACACATAACACACACGCATGAACACGAGCAAAAACAAACCACAAAATTAATGACCGTATACGAATAAGTTTACTTTGAAAATATGTTCGGTCTGACCCGGGCTATTTTTAATCCTATCCTAACTTTACACACATTTCGGATTAGAAGTCACGGGCAACTCAAAATCTGTCTGTCAGAATCATATTGCGGTTATTCCCTGTTATAAGATACGCACAAACTATAAACCTCCAGAGTTCCATGGAAAAGAACAAGAACTCGTGTTCATTTTAAAGAGGAATGACATGAGCACATGAATCCGTTATTTTTTTGTTTTTTTTTCTTCTTTTTCTTCCTATTTTTTTCTTACTATCAGTCCTCGTTTGTGGAAGTTCTACAATAATGCAAGTATATGCTGATAGAGAATCTTTGTCAATACAAGTGGACGATGATAAATTGAAATATGGAGAGAACAGGAAGACAAGAGGAAGAGGAAGGAGAGAGAGAGGGAAAGAATGATTTGTAGTACGTGCTGTGTGCAGGTCTTACAACAGGGAATGGCCATCAGTATTATCATTATTATTATTCTTGTTGTTGATCTCCTTATCATATTATTATGATGGTAATTGTTGGTATTATTGTTATTATGATGATTATGATAATAATTGTTTTTATTGTTATTATTATTATTATTATTATTATATTTTCATTATTTGTATTGATGAATTATTACTAGTACGTGTTTTGTACATATTGTACATCGGGAATGACTGCAGTGTGACCCTGATTGATCTATTTAGAGTTGCACGTATCTTCTGCTTGAAATATATGACGATTAGGGTAGGATTAAAATAGCCAGGTCAGACCAAATACATTTGAATATATTTTCAGCGTAAGATTATTAGTATATTGTCATTAATTTTGTGCTTTGTTTTTGCGTGTTGTGTGATGTGTGTGTGAGTGTGTGCGTGTTTGTTGTGTGTGTGTGTGTGTGTGTGTGTGTGTGTGTGTGTGTGTGTGTGTGTGTGTGTTGTGTACGTGTGTGTTGTGTGAGTGTGTGTTGTGTTTGTGTGTGTGTGTGTAGTTGTATCGTTGTGTGTGTTGTGTGTATGTGTGTGTGTGTGGGTGTGTGTGTTGTGGTGTGATGTCGATTTGTAGGTTTGTGTTTTGTGTGTGTGATATCGTGTGTGTGTGTTGTGTATGGTTGTAGTGTGTGTGTGTTTGTGTGTGTGTGTGTGTGTGTGTGTGTGTGTGTGTATGCGTTTTGTGTGTATGCGATTTTGTGTGTATGATGTGTGTGTTTATGTGTGTCTCTGTGTCTCTGCATGTGTGTTTGTTTGAGCGTGCGTGCGTGTGTGTGTGTGTGTGTGTGTTGTGTGTTGTGTGCGTAGTATGTGTGTATGCGTTTTGTGTGTATGATGTGTGTGTGTTTATGTGTGTCTTGTGTCTCTGATGTGTGTTTGTGTTGAGCGTGTGTGTGTGTGTGTGTGAGTGTTCTTTGTATGTATGTGTGTGTTGTGTATGTGTGTGCATGCTATGCTGATGTGTGTGTGTGTGCTACGTTAATGTGTGTGTGTATCATTGTATGTATGTGTGCATGCGTGCGTGTGTATGCCTGTATGCATGGACATATGTGTTTGTCAGTGAGTCTGTGTGGGGGGGGGGGGTATGCTTGCATGCGTATGTGTGTCTGTGTGCAAGCACCTACCCACCCACCCCCACACACACACACAAACCTCCACACCACACACACAAACCTCCACACACACAAACCTCCACACACACAAACCTCCACACACACACACACACAAACCTCCAACACACACACACACAAACACCCTCCAACACACACACACAAACACACATACACACAAAACACAACACTTCCATGAGATCATGTTTTTTTATACTGCACGTGGAAAAACCTGCAAAGCTCTCAGGTCATTCCTTGCAGTCGGCTTTTGTCGTGGGAATTTCAGCCTCATGAGCTTGTCTCCTTTGCGGTAATTCGATCTCAGATCCTGCCAGTTCTGGCAATTTGAGCTTGGGATTCTTTGTTATTTTGAGCTGTGGATCCCAGAAAGACACCAAGAATGTTTCCGCCCCCACTAACTTCGATGTGTCCTTACCGTTCTGTTTCTGTCTGTTGTCTGCTGCCCGTTTTTGTCTGTCTATTGGTCAAACTGCTAACTTGTCTGTCCGTCTGTCTGCTTCTCTTTCTCTCAGTCTGTTTTTGTCTCGTGTTTCTGCTTCTGTCTATCTGCACGTTTCTGTCTGCTTGTCTGTCTGTGTGTGTGTGTGTGTGTGTGTGTGTGTGTGTGTGTCTCTGTCTCTGTCTGTCTGTCTTTCTTTCTTTCTTTCATTCATTCTTTCTTTCTTTCTCTCTCTCTTCCCCCCCCCCCCTCTCTCTCTCTTCTTCTTTTTTTTCTTTTTGTTCTTGTTTTCTTGTTCTTGTTCTTCTTGTTGTTGTTGTTCTTCTTCTTCTTTTTCTTCCTCTGTCTCTGTCTGTCTCTGTCTGTCTGTCGTCTCTCTCTCTCTTCTTCTCTCTTTCTCTCTCTCTCTCTCTCTCTCTCTCTCTCTCTCTCTCTCTCTCTCTCTCTCTCTCTCTGCATCTCTATTTTCCTTTTCTCTTTCGCTATCAACATCAACACCAACACCGGTCTTTCAAAAGCCCAAACATAATCACCGTAACATCTCCAGGCTGGAAAGCAGCGAAAATGGTTGTCTCCATAGCAGCCTACACTATAACCTATACTGTCATGAGAGAATTACTCATATCATCGTCACAATAGTAGCCTACACTGCCTTGATGGAATGAACCATATCATTGCACTGTCATGACGGAATGAATAATAATATTGCCGCCATAATAGTCTACAGAACAAGATTGAGGCAGCCGAGATGTGGTTTCTAAGAAGAATGTTGAGAGTTCCATGGACAGCAAAGACAACAAATGAGACAGTCTTGATGGAGGCAGACACAAGTAGATCACTCATAAGGAAGATTAGGAAAAGACAGGCAACATTTATAGGCCATTTTATGAGAAAGGGGGATTTGGAGCATCTGGTCACAACGGGAAGGCTGGAGGGAAAGGTGAGCACCGGGTAGACCCAGGGAGAAAATGCTGGACAGACTTGCAGAGTGGCCTGGGACGAGGGGGTGGGAGAGATGCTAGGGGCAACGAGAGATAGAGACAGATGGAAGTCCATGATCGCCAACGCCATGCGGCAGGGCACCTGATGTTGATGAATAGTCTACACTGTTATGACGGAATGAATCACATCACTGCCGCCATAGTAGCTTACACTGTCATGACGGAATGACTCATATCATAGCCGCCACAGTGGCCTGTATTGTCATGCTGGAACGAACCATATCATTGCCACCATAGTAGCCTATACTGCCATGACGGAATGAAATATATATCATTGCTACAAGAGTAACCTACACTGTCATAAGGGAATGGTTCAATTATTGCTACCATAGCAACATACACTGTCATGACGGAATGAATCGTGTATTTGCCGCTATAGTTGCCTATACTGTGATGACGGAATGAAACATATCGTTGCCACCATAGTAGCCTACACTGTGATGACAGAACGAATATCATTGCCGCCATAGTAGCCTACACTGTCATAATGGAATGGTTCAATTATTGCTGCCATAGCAACATACACTGTCATGACGGAATGAATCGTGTATTTGCCGCTATAGTTGCCTACACTGTGATGACAGAACGAATCATATCATTGCCGCCATAGTAGCCTACACTGTGATGACAGAATGAAACGTATCATTGCCACCATAGTAGCCTACACTGTTATGACAGAACGAATCATATCATTGCCACCATAGTAGCCTACACTGTGATGACAGAATGAAACGTATCATTGCCACCATAGTAGCCTGCACTGTTATGACAGAACGAATCATATCATTGCCGCCATAGTAGCCTACACTGTGATGACAGAACGAATCATATCATTGCCGCTATAGTAGCCTGCACTGTTATGACAGAATGAAACATATCATTGCCACCATAGTAGCCTGCACTGTGATGACAGAATGAAACATATCGTTGCCACCATAGTAGCCTATGCTGCTAAGACGGAATGAAACATATCATTGCTACCAGAATAGCCTACACTGTCATGACGGAATGAATCGTGTATTTGCCGCTATAGTTGCCTACATTGTGATGATGGAATGAATCATATCGTTGCCTTCATATTAGCCTGCACTGTCATGACAGGACGAATCATATCATTGCCGCCACAGTACCCTAAACTGTCGTTACGGAACTAATTTCAGAGTAACCCCCACCTCTAAAAATGATAATAACACTAACTATTTTGCATTGCAATTACTGTCATTTTTCTAGCAGCTGTATTTTTCTCCTCCTTAAAATGAGGTTATGGCCTTACGAAACCAATACTCTCTCTCTCTCTCTCTCTCTCTCTCTCTCTCTCTCTCTCTCTCTCTCTCTCTCTCTCTCTCTGTCTGTCTGTCTGTCTGTCTGTCTGTCTGTCTCTCTCTCTATCTGTCTGCCTGTCTGTCTGTCTGTCTGTCTCTCTCTCTCTCTCTCTCTCTCCGTACCACTGCGCAATAGTAGCGCACACTACCATGACGGCATGAATCATATTGTAATTATTATTATTATTATTATTATATCCGTGAACATGACTGAAGAGGAAATTGTCTCAGCTGTTAATACTCTCAAAATAAAAGACCGACATTTATCACGGTACCCTGGTGGCACAATCGGTAGCTCGCCATACTTATAGACAATACATCC
>JAPXFY010000013.1:13837222-13839722 GCA_030674185.1 Monoplex corrugatus | reverse complement strand
GTGTGTGTGTGTGTCGTGTGTGAGGATCACCTAGTGCAACACAGTAGGAATTACCCTAAGTGCAACAAGGAAATCACCCTAAGTGCAACACTAGAGGAAATCTACTTAAGTGCAACACAGAGGAATCTACCTAAGTGCAACACAGGAAATCACCCTAAGTGCAACACAGAGGAAATCTACTTAAGTGCAACACAGAGGAAATCTACCTAAGTGCAACACACAGGAAATCACCCTAAGTGCAACACAGAGGAAATCACCTAAGTGCAACACAGAGGAAATCTACCTAAGTGCAACACATAGGAAATCACCTAAGTGCAACACAGAGGAATTACCTAAGTGCAACACAAGGAAATCTACCTAAGTGCAACACACAGGAAATCACCCTAATGTGCAACACAGAGGAATTCATAAGTGCAACACAGAGGAAATCTACCTGAGTGCAACACAGAGGAAATCACCTAAGTGCAACACAGGGAATTCTACATAAGTGCAACACAGAGGAAATTACCTAAGTGCAACACAAGGAAATCACCCTAAGTGCAACACAGAGGAATTCATAAGTGCAACACAGAGGAAATCTACCTAAGTGCAACACACAGGAAATCACCTAATGGTGCAACACAGAGGAATTCACCTAAGTGCAACACAGAGGAAATCACCTAAGTGCAACACATAGGAAATCACTAAGTGCAACACAAGGAAATCACCCTAAGTGCAACACAGGAATTCACCTAAGTGCAACACAGGGAAATCTACCCTAAGTGCAACACACAGGAAATCTACCTAAGTGCAACACACAGGAAATCACCCTAAGTGCAACACAGAGGAATTCACCCTAAGTGCAACACAGAGGAAATCACCCTAAGTGCAACACAGAGGAAATCACCCTAAGTGCAACACAGAGAAATCACCCTAAGTGCAACACAGAGGAATTCACCCTAAGTGCAACACAAGGAAATCACCTAAGTGCAACACAGAGGAAATCACCTAAGTGCAACACACAGGAAATCACCCTAAGTGCAACACAGAGGAAATTCACCTAAGTGCAACACAAGGAAATCACCCTAAGTGCAACACAGAGGAAATCACCATAAGTGCAACACAGAGGAAATCACCCTAAGTGCAAACACAGAGGAAATCACCTAAGTGCAACACAGAGGAAATCACCATAAGTGCAACACAGAGGAAATCACCTCAGTGCAACACAAGGAAATCACCCTAAGTGCAACACAGAGGAAATCACCCTAAGTGCAACACAGAGGAAATCACCCTAAGTGCAACACAGAGGAAATCACCCTAAGTGCAACACAGAGGAAATCTACCTAAGTGCAACACAGAGGAAATCACCCTAAGTGCAACACAGAGGAAATCACACTAAGTGCAACACAGAGGAAATCTACCTAAGTGCAACACACAGGAAATCACCCTAAGTGCAACACAGAGGAATTCACCCTAAGTGCAACACAGAGGAAATCACCCTAAGTGCAACACAGAGGAAATCACCCTAAGTGCACACACATAGGAAATCACCCTAAGTGCAACACAGAGGAATTCACCCTAAGTGCAACACAAGGAAATCACCTAAGTGCAACACACAGGAAATCTACCTAAGTGCAACACACAGGAAATCACCCTAATTGCAACACAGAGGAATTCACCCTAAGTGCAACACAGAGGAAATCACCCTGAGTGCAACACAGAGGAAACCACCAAAGTGCAGCACAGATGAAATCACCCTAAGTGCAACACAGAGGCAATCTACCTAAGTGCAACACAGAGGAAATCACCACTAAGTGCAACACAGAGGAAATCATCTTCAGTGCAACACAGAGGAAATCACCCTGAGTGCAACACAGAGGAAATCACCCTGAGTGCAACACAGAGGAAACCACCTGAGTGCAGCAGAGAGGAAATCCACCATGAGTGCAACACAGAGGAAAACACCCTAGTGCAACACAGAGGAGATCACCATGAGTGCAACACAGAGGAGATCACCATGAGTGCAACACAGAGGAGATCACCCTGAGTGCAACACAGAGGAAATCACCTGAGTGCAACACAGAGGAAATCACCCTAAGTGCAACACAGAGGAGAATCACCATGAGTGCAACACAGAGGAGATCACCATGAGTGCAACACAGAGGAAACACCCTGAGTGCAACACAGAGGAAATCACCCTGAGTGCAACACAGAGGAGACACCATGAGTGCAACACAGAGGAGATCACCCTGAGTGCAGTACAGAGGAAATCACCTGAGTGCAACACAGAGGAAATCACCCTAAGTGCAACACAGAGGAAATCACCTAAGTGCAACACAGAGGAAATCACCCTGAGTGCAACACAGAGAGATCACCTGAGTGCAGTACAGAGGAATCACCCTGAGTGCAACACAGAGGAAACCACCCTGAGTGCAACACAAGGAAATCACCTGAGTGCAGTACAGAGGAGATCACCCTGAGTGCAGTACAGAGGAAACCACCCTGAGTGCAACACAGAGGA
>JAPXFY010000013.1:13829722-13832222 GCA_030674185.1 Monoplex corrugatus | reverse complement strand
TGGGAAACGTTTTGCTGGCTGGAAGCGTGTTCGTGTCATTGTGCTGGCAGTGGCTTTTCTCTCTCGTCCCCCGACGCGGCAACACAGACGGACCTCCAGTTACTACAGCTGTCCTCCACTGGATCCCTGTAATCTATGGGATACCGGGAAAAAAGACGATAGAACAGCTGGTAAAAACGAGAAACCCAGGAAGATCAACCAGACAACAGCGTCAACAACAATTAAAAGAGGAGCATCATCATATCATTTCTAAGACCTTTCACTCTTTCACCCTGTCCACCAGCTTCCTGCATTGTCAACCATGCAGACAAAGCAAAAACGCAACCCTTTGACTCCCTCACCCTGTCCACCAGCATCCTGCATTGTCAACCATGCAGACAAAGCAAAAACGCAACCCTTTGACTCCCTCACCCTGTCCACAGCTTCCTGCATTGTCAACCATGCAGACAAAGCAAAAACGCAACCCTTTGACTCCCTCACCCTGTCCACCAGCTTCCTGCATTGTCAACCATGCCGACAAAGCAAAAACGCAACCCTTTGACTCCCTCACCCTGTCCACCAGCATCCTGCATTGTCAACCATGCTGACAAAGCAAAAACGCAACCCTTTGACTCCCTCACCATGTCCACCAGCATCCTGCATTGTCAACCATGCGACAAAGCAAAACGCAACCTTTGACTCCCTCACCCTGTCCACCAGCATCCTGCATTGTCAACCATGCCGACAAAGCAAAAAACGCAACCCTTTGACTCCCTCACCCTGTCCACCAGCTTCCTGCATTGTCAACCATGCCGACAAAGCAAAAACGCAACCCTTTGACTCCCTCACCCTGTCCACCAGCATCCTGCATTGTCAACCATGCCGACAAAGCAAAAACGCAACCCTTTGACTCCCACCTGTCCACCAGCATCCAGCATTGTAACATGGACAAAGCAAAACGCAACCCTTTGACTCCTCACCCTGTCCACCAGCATCCTGCATTGTCAACCATGCAGACAAAGCAAAAACTTAACCCTTTGACTCCCTCACCCTACCCACCAGCTTCCTGCAGGAATTTGGTAGACAGGGTGGGGAGTTAAAGGAAGCTGGTAGATAGAGTGAGGAAGTCAAAGGGTTAAGTTTTTGCAGTCGGTTGATTGGGTGCGAAAGTCAATCGGTTTTAACCCTTTGACTCCTGCATTCTGTCCACCAGCATCCTGTATTGTCAACCATGCTTGCACAGCAAAAACTTAAGCATTTGACTCCCTTACCTTGTTTACAAGCTTCCTTTTGGAAGCTGGTGGATGTGTGAGGAAGCTGGTAGATAGGTGAGGAAGCTGGTGGATAGGGTAAGGGAATCAAAGGGTTACGTTTTTTGCAGTCGGTTTGTGGTACGGGAGTCAAAGGGTTAAGTCGGGGACAGAACCAAACGACTATCACTTTTTGTGTAGAGAGCAGCAAGTGATCCTGATGGGACTCCACATCAACCACGATCCGCTCCACGCTTATCTGCACCCCAAGTTCAAATCGATGTCTTTGTCAACCTGCCCCTTGCAGTCAAGAGGATCAGACAGCTACACAGTAAGCAACTATCAAGAAGATGCAATAGACATCGCCAATAGATAACGAAGAAGCACCTGGCAAGGACGGGAACAGACAAAACGACACATCATGCCAGAGTGATGCAGATATATACAGCGCGAATGAGAGAAGAAAGACGAAGAAGGAGACGAAGAGAGAAAAAAGAAAAGAGAAAAGAAGAAAGAAAAGACAGAAAAGCAGAAGATGATAAAAGAAAAGCAAAAGAGGAAGAAGAAGAATAGCGAAGAATGCGAGAAGAAGAAGAACGAAGAAGCGAAGAACGAAGAAGAATGGAAGAATAAGACGAAGAAGAAGAAGAAGAAGAATGCGAAGAATGCGAAGAATGAAGAATGCGAAGAATGCGAAGAAAGAAGATGCGAAGAATGCGAAGAAGAAGAATGCGAAGAAGAATGCGAAGAAGAATGCGAAGAATGCGAAGAAGAAGAATGCGAAGAATGCGAAGAAGAATGCGAAGAAGAAGAAGAGAAGAAGAAGAAGAAGAAGGAAGAAGAAGAAGAAGAAGAATGCGAAGAATGCGAAGAAGAAGAAGAAGAAGAAGAAGAAGAAGAAGAAGAAGAGAAGAAGAGAAGAAGAAGAAGAAGAAGAAGAAGAAGAAGAAGAATGCGAAGAAGAAAGAATGGAAGAAGAATGCGAAGAGAAGGAGAATGCGAAGAAGAATGCGAAGAAGAAGAAGAATGCGAAGAAGAAGAAGAATGCGAAGAAAGAAGAAGAAGAAGAAGAGAGAAGAAGAAGAAGAGAAGAAGAAATGCGAAGAGAAGAATGCGAAAGAAGAAGAAGAAGAAGAAGAAGAAGAAGAAGAGAAGAAGAAGAAGAAGAAGAAGAAGAAGAAGAAGAAGAAGAAGAAGAAAGAAGAAGAAGAAGAAGAAGAAAATGCGAAGAAGAAGAAGAAGAAGAACGAATGCGAAGAAGAAGAACAATG
>JAPXFY010000013.1:13822222-13824722 GCA_030674185.1 Monoplex corrugatus | reverse complement strand
AGCCATATCAGGCTACAACTATTCCAACACACGACGCACACACACACACACACACACACACACACACACACACACACAATACAGACACACACGCAAACACACTCTCACACACACACACACACATACTTACACACGCACACACACACACACACATCACGCCCGCGCGCGCGCGCTCACACAAACACGCACCCCCCCCCCCCCACACACACACTACTTCAGCAGGTAAAAAAAGGAAAAGAAAATTGAGCACACATATCAATATATTTGCGCACATAATCTAAGGATAAGACCCTGGCGTTAACCACTCTGTCCAAGTAACCCACACGTAACTAAGGACACTAAATTACCTGAAATTGCGTTCGCATATCTCATTTCCCTATAACTAAAAATGCATTTAATACTTGTACCCTTATCAATCCCAAGAAAAAGTACATAAGGTTTTATCGAACACATGCAGGTGAATGGACCAGCAAGGCAGAAAACGATAGGAAGAAATGACAGAAACGAGAAGAATAAGGCAGAAACAAAGAGAGTAATAACCAAAAAGAGGAAATTTCTAGCACATAATTTCCAGAAGATGGCGATACTATTTAAATTCAAAGAGCCCCGGAACAGCCCACAGGGGGAGGCTGCAGAGGATAAATCAAGCGGAAAGGCTTATGGCTCCAGAACTGCCTGTTTTATGTCTCATTAAGATCAAGCTACATTTTTCAGAACCTAAGGAATCAAAGGACATAAATAAGTCAAAGACCATGTTACTCTTTTTTAGTATGCCTCTCCTAGGTGTGATGTCTTTATGGGACTGCTCAAACACTCTCAACAACATCCGTTGATTTTATGTTTCCTTTGTTTAAAAAAGAAAAAAAAATAGTCTTCATTGTCATTAATGTTTCAAGCTCAGCCGACTGCGCAGAGCTATATGCAGGGCCATGGCCATCTGAACACCTCTTCAAACGAGAAGAAGAAGAAGAAGAGAAGAAGAAGAAGAAGAAGAAGAAGAAGAAGAAGAAGAAGAAGAAGAAGAAGAAGAAGAAGAAGAAGAAGAAGAAGAAGAAGAAGAAGAAGAAGAAGAAGAAGAAGAAGAAGAAGAAGAAGAGAAGAGAAGGAGAAGGAGAAGAGAAGAGAAGAGAAGGAGAAGGAGAACGAGAACGAGAACGAGAACAAGAAGAAGGAGAAGAAGGAGAAGAAGAACAAGAACAAGGACAAGAAGAACAAGAAAAAAAGAAGAACAAGAAGAAGATTGATAATAAAAATAACATTAACAACAACAACAACATTAGTAATATAATCAATCATTCATCATCATCATCAAAAAGAAAAAGAAAGAAGAAAGAAAGAAAGAAAGAAAGAAAGACAGAAAATCCAAAAAAACAAACAAGACAACAAAGAAAGCAATAAACATCATAAGAACTAAACGAAACAAAGCAAAAACATGACATGTTTTGTTTTATATAACACTAGTTTTTTTACAATTTCTTCAACAAATTAAGAAAGAGAAGAAACAATCGTGTCTGAAACAGAGCAACCTTGTGTATTACATATCAAATCATACACGCCAGAAAATTGCTGTTCACATTCTGCAGCTATCATCAAACAGCCGTGGACAATTTTCCATCTAGTTTTAAAGAAAAAAGAAAAAAAAAAGGAACGAAAGAAATAAACAATGACAGAATGCCTATCAGGAAGACAAATTACTATGAATCAGTGTAATTTTCTGTCAGACTGAAATAAGAGTTTGACATGTCTCAACAGCGGATGGTTGTCATGCCCACCCAAGCTCGTGCTATTCAACTTGTGGTGTAGTGTTGAATTGAGGTCACACACAACCAACAAAACAACAACAAACAAACAAACAAACGAACAAAAACAACCAACCGAATAAACAAAACAAAACAAAAATAAATAAGGCACAGCCTGTAATCAGCACGCCCACCATCTTCCAAGAAAACAACAAAATAGACACCAGGTCTAGAATTCGGCATTTTGCAATTACGTCGCCTAAGAAAAAAAATACAAACAAACAAACAAACAAACAAAGAAAAAACAAAGCAAAACACAAAATCACCACCATCACCACCACCGCACCACCATCACCACCACCACACCACCACCATCACCACTACCACCACCACTGCCGCCGCCACCACCACCACCACCACTACCACCAACACCACCAACAACAAAAACAGCACCAACAACAACAGCAGCAACACCACCACCACCACCAACAGCAACACCAACAACAACACCAATAACAACAGCACCATCACAACCTCCACCACCAACAACAACAGTTAAACCATAAACCAACTAATACATTTTTTTGAGATACATGTAGATACAAAAAATGAGATTGAATTTTGTTTTGAAGACCTAACGACTTTGCTTTAATAAGATTTTAGTGTTGCCTGACAGACTTTAGCCTGCTTTTAGGACATATGTAATTCTAAAGGAGAGACATTTTGATTTCATTTCAAGAGTTCGTGTGTTTTATAGCGTT
>JAPXFY010000013.1:13812222-13814722 GCA_030674185.1 Monoplex corrugatus | reverse complement strand
TATGAACATTAGTAGGAATAGTACAAGTAGAAATAGTAGTAGAGGCAGTAGTACTAGTAGGAGGAACATTGGTAGGAATAGTACAAGTAGAAATAGTAGTAAAGATAGTAGTACTAGTAGGAACATTAGCAAGAATAGTACAAGTAGAAATAGTAGTAGAACATTAGTACTAGTAGGAACATTGGTAGGAATAGTACAAGTAAAAATAGTAGTAGAGATAGTAGTACTAGTAGGAACATTGGTAGGAATAGTACAAGTAGAAATAGTAGTAGAGACAGTAGTACTAGTAGGAACATTGGTAGGAATAGTACAAGTAGAAATAGTAGTAGAGATGGTAGTACTAATAGCAACATTGGTAGGAATAGTACAAGTAGAAATAGTAGTAGAGATGGTAGTACTATAGCAATAGTAGTTGGAATGGTACTAGTAGCAATAGTAGTAGGAATAGTACAAATGTGACCTACCACCACGAAATCAGTCTTAACTCGCAGTCAGTCGAACAGCACTAGGAGCTGAAAAGGTGACTGAGGATCTGTCTGGGGTGTTTTGACTTTTTATCAAAATTGACTTCTGTAGACTATAATCTATCCCCCACAGAATTTTTTTTCTTGAAAAAAATATTATTAATCAATTTAAATCGGTATTTTAATGCACTGATCGCAGCAGAAAGAACGCAATTTCCAACCCAAAATACCTATTTTTGTCTCTTATTATAAACTGTAACCTGTGCAGTACCGGCACATGTAATATACTGACAGAAAGCTCTTTGGTGCATCTTTCAGATATTGACAGCGAAAATTAGAAACAGACTGGGTCAAGCCACCAAATAAAGAAATTTAAGAAAAATGTCTAATAGAGCACACAAAAACTTTAGAGGCCGTTTTCTCAAAATGGCAGTCATACAACTTAATGACTTTAAACATACATAACTTCTACGGTTTTTTTGAGTACAAGCTTTTTTCAAGTACCAAAATAATCAGCGGATTGTACACTTTCCAGTGATACGTATATCTCAAAATGCCCAAAATGTTAGTTAAGACTGATTTCGTGGTGGGAGGTCACAAATAGTCATAGTAGTAGGAATGGTACAAGCAGCAACAGTAGTAGGAATAGTACAGATATCAATAGTAGTAGGAACAGTACCAGTAGCAATAGCAGTGGAATTAGTACAAGTAGGAACATTAGTAAGAAGTAGCAATACTACTAGGTATGGCACTAGTAGCAATAATAAGTAGGAATAGTACAAGTAGCAACATTAGTATGAATAGTCATCATCATCATCAGGTGCCCTGCCGCATGGCGTTGGCCATCATGGACTTCCATCTGTCTCTATCTCTCGTTGCCCCTAGCATCTCTCCCACCCCCTCGTCCCAGCCACTCTACACGTCCGTCCAGCATTCTCTCCCTGGGTCTACCCGGTGCTCTCTTTCCCTCCAGGTTTTCCGTTGTGACCAGGTGCTCCAAATCCCCCTTCCTCATAAAACAGCCTATAAATGTTGCCTGTCTTTTCCTAATCTTCCTTATGAGTGATCTACTTGTGTCTGCCTCCATCAAGACTGTCTCGTTTGTTTTATTTGCTGTCCATGGAACTCTCAACATTCTTAGAAACCACATCTCGGCTGCCTCAATCTTGTTCTGGCTTTGTTTGTAGTATGAATAGTACCAGTAGGAATAACAATAGCAATAGCAATAGTACAGATAGGAATAGTAGTAAGAATAGTACAAGTAGCAATACTAGTAGGAATAGTATTAGTATCATTAGTAGAATGAGTAGTACTTGTAGCAATAGTACATGTAGTGGCAATAGTAAGAATAAGACTGTAGCAGTAATACTAACACCAGCATTGATAGGAATGATGCTAGCAGTAGCAGTAGTAGAAATATCGCTAGTAGTAAGAAACGTGCCAGCGGTAGTTGTTGTAAGAGTAATACAAGTAGTAGCTCAGGGATTGACCCAGGCTCTTGGGAGACTCTGGCGGAAGACAGGGCAGCGTGGCGGACAGCCGTTCAGCAAGGCGTTGTGAATGCGGAGAGGAGGAGAGCAGAAAGCGCAGATGGAAAAAATGGCTCTTCGCAAGCAACGTTCCAGAAACCAGACAATAGCGGCTCAATTTGTATGTGGCAGATGTGACAGAGATTGCCACTCAAGAATCGGCCTGCACAGCCACAGCAGAAAGTGCACGTCATGACCACAACGCCTCCTGGTGCAGACTATCATCTCCTGAGATGTAAAGAGGCCGACAGACAAACAATAGCAGCAATAGTTGTGATGATGGTGTTGGTGCTAGGGAAAAAAAGATCACCCTGAGACACAGAAAAGAAACTGAATAATGAAAGGTTAGAAAGAAAGGAGTGGGGATACAAGTAGTAGCTGCAATTGTTGTGATGACGATGTTGGTGCTAGAGGAAAAAAAGAAAGATCACCCTCAGGCACAGAAAAAAGGTGAATAATGAAAAGGTTTAAGGGGGCAGACCTACCCAGATTTGGGTACCAAGATTG
>JAPXFY010000013.1:13804722-13807222 GCA_030674185.1 Monoplex corrugatus | reverse complement strand
ACCACCAATTATGGTTTCTGTAGGATTGATCTGTAAATGGTTTGCATTACACCATTATGATACTTTGGTCATACATAGTTGTTGTGTTTCTTGGATTTCAGAAATCTGTTTCCAGGATGCATTTGGAGCAGTGTCGTCAGCAAACACATAGCATTCAGTAGATTTCGATGTTATCAGAGTCTTTGATGTAGATACAGAATAAGATAGGGCCCAGGATTGAACCTTGTGGTACACTAAACGATATCCTGCATTCAAAAGAGAATCTACTGTGACCACATAGACTTTACACCCCTTCTTAAAGGTATGAGTTGAAGAAAGGACGTTTATGAAGGTTATTTAGATAGACATTGAATTTTCAAATAAGGATGTTATGGCCAATGAGGTCAAATTCTTGAAAGAGAGAGAGAGAAAGAGAGAGAGAGAGAGAGAGAGAGAGAGAGAGAGAGAGAGAGAGATTTTACTTTACTTTTATTTGTTTAAAGCCCAGCCAACTGCGCAGAGCCATATCAGGGCTATAACCGCTTCAAAACACAAAACTTCAACAGGAAAAAGAAAGAAAAAAAAGAAAAGAAAAGTAAGTACACATATCAATGCATTCGCGCACATAATCTAAGGATATGCCCCCAGCATAGGACCATTCCGTCCGATTTATCGCACAGGGGAGATTTAAAAAACACACCTGAATACAAATATAGGCATACATAAGGACACCCAAAAACATATACAAAACCAGGCATAAATTACCTAAAATTGCTTCCGCATATCTCATCTCCTTAGAGCCAAAAATGCACTTAATACATGTACCCAGTTATCAATCCGGAGAAAAAGTACATAAAACTTTATCGAAAAAATACAGGTGAATGGACCATTAAGGCAGAAAACTAGTAGAAATGATAGGAAGGAAGGCAACAAAGCAGAAACAAACAGAGTGACAGAAAGGAGGAAATTTCTAGCACATAATTTCCAGAAGGTGGGGGATACTATTATACTGAAAGAGCCCCCGGCAACCCAACGGGAGGGGGAGAGACAGACAGACAGACAGACAGACAGACAGACAGACATAGACACAGAGGGAGGGAGAGGGAGACAGAGAGAGAGAGAGAGACAGACAGACATAGACACAGAGGGAGGGAGAGGGAGACAAAGACAGACAGACAGACAGACAGACATATAGATGCACAGAAAAGAGAGAGAGGGAGAGAGAGAGACAGAGAGAGACAGAGACAGAGAGACAGAGACAGAGAGGACAGAGAGAGACACAAAGATACAGAGAGAGAGAGAGAGAGAGAGAGAGAGAGAGAGAGAGAGACAGACAGACAGAGAGAGACAGAGAGACAGAGACAGAGAGAAAAAAATAGAGACAGAGACAGACACAAACAGACAGAGACAGAGACAGAGACAGAGACATAGAAAGAGAAAGAGAGAGAGAGAGAGAGAGAGAGAGAGAGAGAGAGAGAGAGAGACAGACAGACAGAGACAGAGGCAGAGACAGAGAGACAGAGAGAAACAGAGAGAGAGAGAGAGAGACAGACAGACAGACAGATAAACAGACAGACAGACAGGCAGACAGAGAGACAGATGGACAGAGAGTTTGTTACAAATTGCAGAAACATCACAGCTGTCGGTTATGCATATTCGTACTTAGCAGGCGAAATGTGGCTGGTAAAAAGATGACAGTTACGACAAAATGATGTACTCAAAATATCGTTTGCCTGTCTCCTTTTGATTTATCAACGTTTCATCTTTCATCTAATGCCTATCCTGCTGTCACCCCGTGAAGCGAGTCTCAACAAGCGTGTGTGTTGTTTTTTAATTAAAGAAAATGGTCAAGCCATTTTGACAAACCCTTTTACATGTATATATATATATATATATATATATATATATATATATATATATATATATATATATATATACATGTATCATCATCATCATCAGGTGCCCTGCCGCATGGTGTTGGCGATCATGGACTTCCATCTGCCTCTATCTCTCGTTGCCCCTAGCATCTCCCCCACCCTCCTCGTCCCCAGCCACTCTGCAAGTCCGTCCAGCATTTTCTCCCTGGGTCTACCCGGTGCTCTCTTTCCCTCCAGCTTTCCCGTTGTGACCAGGTGCTCCAAATCCCCCTTCCTCATAAAATGAGAGAGAGAGAGAGAGAGAGAGAGAGAGAGAGAGAGAGAGAGAGAGAGAGAGAGAGAGAGAGAGAGAGAGAGAGAGAGAGAGAGAGAGAGAGAGAGAGGAGAGAGAGAGAGAGAGAGAGAGAGAGAGAGAGAGAGAGAGGAGGGAAATCCAAGTTTTGTACTTCGCCAGAACACTGTGACTTTGAAAAAATCTTCATTTAATTTTATAACATGGTGTGCATCGAATATAATGTAAGCAACAATAAAAGCCGATCTAAATATTGTTAGGAGTTTCTGAGGAAGTGCTATTCACACACGTTACTTATAAAATGCTGATTTTAGAACAGTTTCTCGGTAGCTGTGATCTTGATCACGTTGAA
>JAPXFY010000013.1:13777222-13787222 GCA_030674185.1 Monoplex corrugatus | reverse complement strand
GACAGCGTCAATGACAAAACAGAGATAGGGAGAGAGAGGGAGAGAGAGAGGGGAGAGAGAGAGAGAGAGAGAGACGGAGAGAGAAAGGGAGAGAGAGAGGGAGAGAGAGAAGGAGAGAGAGAGAGAGAGAAAGAGAGAGGGAGACAGAGAAGGGGAGAGAGAGAGAGGGAGAGATAGAGAGAAAGCGTCAAAGACAACAGAGAGTGAGAGAGAGAGAGAGAGACAGTGACAGAGACAGACAGACAAACAGACAGAGACAAAGAGAGAATAGAGAGACAGAGAGAGAACAGAGAGACAGAGAGACAGAGAGACAGATACAGAGAGAGACAGAGATAGAGAGTGTAGAGAAAGCAAGATATAGAATAATGCATAAACAGTCTTTGCCCATGGACGTCACAGTTAAGGAATGAGCTAAGAGTCCATCCCACTCTACAGGAGCAAGATAACGGATGTTGTACACCTACATGCACTTTAGACTACAATGGAAAATTCTGATCTCAAAGAAAAAGAGGGATAAGGTATGAATAAAAGAGGGGGGGTGGGGGGTGGGGAACTTGAATTTTGAAAAAAGCATATTTCTCAAAGAAAGTAGCATTAGATTCTAGTGGAAATGTCTTCTAGCAACTCCTTGTCATATCACATTTATTACCAAAAAAAAAAAAAAATGGGGGAAGGTGGGACAGAGGGAGGGAGGGAGGGAGACAGACAGACAGACAGACAGACAGACTAAAAGAGAGGGACGGAGAGAGAGAGAAAGACAGAGAGAGACAGAGACAGACAGACAGACATACAGACAAAGACAGATAGAGAGGGAGAGACAGAGACAGACAGACAGAGAGGGAGAGACAGAGGCAGACAGAGAGAGAGGGACAGAGACAGAGACAGAGAGAGACGAGAGAAAAGAGAAAAGAGAGAGAGAGAGGAAAGAGAGAGAGATATATATTAAATAATGCGAAATATAGTATAATGCATGTACAATCTTTGTTCATCTATGTTACAGATAAAAGAATCAGCTAAGAGTCCCCCCCACTCTACATGAGCAACATAACCGATGTTCTACACCTGCATGCACTTTAGACCACAATGGAATAATCTGATCTCAAAGAAAATACGTGCCTCCAGAATAGATGTTGTGGTCCATGCAAGGCGCTGGGGGCCTGCATGTCTACTCATCCGTTGGACCAACGGCAGAATGCATTATCATCCAGATCACCCTCATCATTCTCATCAAATGATGATGTTGTATGGGGGAAAAGTAGATGGGTCTTAATCATCATGAATCATTCTTTGCAATTTTGTTGTTTCAGTTTCAGTTTCTCGTGAGGCACAGAAAATACAAATAACATCCAGGAAGCGGATATAACAAATAACACAATAAAAGAAAGGAAGAAAAAGAATAAAGAGCAAATGAGTGAAAGAGGGAAATAAAAGGGAGGGGGGGAGAGACAGACAGAGATAGAGAAACAGAGATACAGAAGCAGAGAGAGAGAGAGTGAGAGAGAGAGACAGACAGACAGACAGAGACAGAGACAGAGACAGACAGATAGACAAAAACAGAAAGACAGAAAGACAGAGACAGAGAGATAGAGGGAGGGAGAGGGAGAGACAGAGTGGGAGAGACAGACAGACAGACAGAGGACCTTGCAAGTTAGCTCACTGGCATGAATAGTTGCCCTTGTTTTTTCTTAAGGTAGCAGGTACAGTGGCGGAGAAGCTATTTTTTGTTTATTTTAGTAACAGTGGATATACATAAGCTAGAAACCTGATTTTTGGCAGAAATCTGCAGGATACATGTCTCTAATAGAAAAAAATATTATTTTGGTAAAATGTTTCATATAATTTGTGTTGTCAACGTTTGTCAAAATTGACCTTTTTTTTGTCGTTTTGCGTTCCTAGTGCGTACAAATATTAACCAATCTGCATGAATTTTGGCACAAAGCTTTATCATACTAACAGCTAGCTTGTGTCATACCAGATTTTGGATAACTTGTATAGTTTAGTAATAAAGCTTGTAAAAGTGTAAAAAATTTTAATGACATTTAACGCGAATTTTATACGCCCATAGAATGAAGACAAAACTGGATATCAAAAAGTTGGTATGACAAAAGCTTCATTTTGTAATATAGGTTATATTAAAAAAAAACAAATCTTCAAAAAGAATTATACCCTGGGAATTAGTCTGTCAAAAACTATCACTATTTTTGGTATCGAAAATTTCACATTAATTTACATAATTAATTACAACACAAATTATATGAAACATTTTACCAAAATGATATTTTTTTCTATTAGAGACATGTATCCTGCAGATTTCTGCCAAAAATCAGGTTTCTAGCTTATGTATATCCACTGTTACTAAAATAAACAAAAAATAGCTTCTCCGCCACTGTACCTGCTACCTTAAGTAGCAGATAAAAATACAAATGTCGGGCAAGAGAGAAGCGGGAGGAGAGGGGGGTGGGTCACGCAGAACGAATAAGCAGAACTGGCAGAACTGGCAGAGAAGAAGAAACACGAAGAAGAGAAACAGAAAAATAGAAAAAAACAAGAGAAGTGACAAAAGAAGAAGACGAGGAAGAGAAAAAGAAAAAGAAAAAGAAGAAGAAGAATTGCGAAGAATTGCGAAGAAGAAGAAGAATTGCGAAGAAGAAGAAGAAGAATTGCGAAGAAGAAGAAGAATTGCGAAGAAGAAGAAGAAGAATTGCGAAGAAGAAGAAGAATGCGAAGAAGAAGAAGACGAAGACGAAGAAGAAGAAGAATTTCGAAGAAGAAGAAGAATTGCGAAGAAGAAGAAGAAGAAGAATTGCGAAGAAGAAGAAGAAGAAGAAGAATTTCGAAGAAGAAGAAGAATTTCGAAGAAGAAGAAGAATTGCGAAGAAGAATTGCGAAGAAGAATTGCGAAGAAGAATTGCGAAGAAGAAGAATTGCGAAGAAGAAGAAGAAGAACAATTGCGAAGAAGAAGAATTGCGAAGAAGAAGAAGAAGAAGAATTGCGAAGAAGAAAGAAGAAGAATTGCGAAGAAGAAGAAGAATTGCGAAGAAGAAGAAGAAAGAAGAAGAAGAAGAAGAAGAAAGAAGAAGAAGAAGAAGAAGAAGAAGAAGAAAGAGAATTGCGAAGAAGAAGAAGAAGAAGAGAAGAAGAAGAATTGCGAAGAAGAATTGCGAAGAAGAAGAAGAATTGCGAAGAAGTAGAAGAAGAAGAAGAATTGCGAAGAAAAGAAGAAGAAGAAGAAGAATTGCGAAGAAAAGAATTGCGAAGAAGAAGAAGAAGAAGAATTGCGAAGAAGAAGAATTGCGAAGAAGAAGAATGCGAAGAAGAAGAATTGCGAAGAAGAAGAATTGCGAAGAACGAAGAAGAAGAATTGCGAAGAAGAAGAAGAAGAAAAATTGCGAAGAGAAGAAGAAGAATTGCGAAGAAGAGAAGAAGAAGAATTGCGAAGAAGAAGAAGAAGAAGAATTGCGAAGAAGAAGAAGAAGAATTGCGAAGAAGAATGCGAAGAAGAATTGCGAAGAAGAATTGCGAAGAAGAAGAAGAAGAAGAATTGCGAAGAAGAAGAAGAAGAAATTGGGAGAAGAAGAAGAAGAATTGCGAGAAGAAGAATTGCGAAGAAGAAGAATTGCGAAGAGAGAAGGAAAAAGAAGGAAGAATTGCGAAGAAAGAAGAAGAAGAAGAAGAATTGCGAAGAAGAAGAAGAAGAATGCAAGAAAGAAGAGAAGAAGAAGAAGAAGAAGGAAGAAGAAGAAGAAGAAGATTGAAGAAGAAGAAGAAGAAGAAGAATTGGAAAAGAATTGCGAAGAAGAAGAAGAAAGAAGATAGCGAAAAGAAGGAAGAAGAAGAATGCGAAGAAGAAGAAGAATGAGAAGAATTGCGAAGAAGAAGAAGGAAGAAGAAAGATGAAGAAGAAGAAGAAGAGAAGAAGAAGAAGAAGAAGAAGAATTGCGAAGAAGAAATTGCGAAGAGAAGGAAGAAGAATTGCGAAAGAAAACGAAGAAGAAGAATGCGAAGAAGAAGAAATTGCGAAGAAGAAGAAGAATTGCGAAGAAGAAGAATTGCGAAGAAGAAGAATTGCGAAGAAGAGAAAAGAAGAAGAAGAGAAGAAGAAGAAGAAGAAGAAGAAGAAGCGAAGAAGAAGAAGAATTGCGAAGAAGAGAAGAAGAATGAAGAAGAAGATTGCGAGAAGAAGAAGAAGAAAATCGAAAGAAGAGAAGAAAGAAGAATGCGAAGAAGAAGAGAATGAAGAAGAAGAAGAAGGAAGAAGAAGAGAAAGAAGAAGGAAGAAGAATTGGAAGAAAAAGAGGAAGGAAGAAGAAAAGAAGAAGAAGAAGAGAAGAAGGAAGGAAGAAGAAGAAGAAGAAGAAGAAGCGAAGAAGAAGAAGAAGAGAAGAGAAAAGAAGGAAAAGAAGAAGAAGAAGAAGAAAGAACGAAGAAAAAAAGTGAAAGAAGAAGAGAAGAAAAGAGAAAGAAGAAGAAGAAGAAGAAGAAGAAGAAGAAGAAGAAAGAAAGAAAGAAAGAAAGAAGAAAAGAAAGAAAGAAAGAAAGAAAAAAAGAAAAAAGAAAGAAAGAAAGAAAAGAAGAAAAGAAAGAAGAAGAAGAAGAAGAAAAAGAAACGAAGATGGGGACATTTCAGGAACAGAAGTAACAGTACAACAGAAAAGAAGGACAGGCAGAAAGTTGAAAGCAAAGATGTAAGACTTTTTTTTCCTTAATGGAAAACAGACCTATCAGCATACACCATGAGGTATTTCCACATCTTCTCCACTCTCACCTTCTCACCCTCTCTGTCTCTCTGTCTCTCTCTCTCTCTCTCTCTCTCTCTCTCTCTCTCTCTCTCTCTCTCTCTCTCTTTCTGTCTGTCTGTCTGTCTGTCTCTCTCTCTCTCTCTCTCTCTCTCTCTCTCTCTCTCTCTCTCTTCTTATTTTATCTGTTGTGAAACTCTCCATACCACCCTTCTTTCTCTTTCTCTCTCTCTCTGTCTCTCTTTGTCTCTGTCTCTGTCTGTCTGTCTGTCTCTCTCTCTCTCTGTTTCTGTCTATGTCTCTGTCTGTCTCTGTCCCTGTCTCTTTCGTTGTCTCTCTGTCTCTGTCTGTCTGTCTCTCTTTTTCTCTCTCTCTCTCTTCTTCTTCTTCTTCTTTTTCTTCTTCTTTTTCTTCTTCTTCTTCTTCTTCTTCTTCTTCTTCTTCTTCTTCTTCTTCTTCTTCTTTCTTCTTCTTCTTCTTCTTCTTCTTCTTCTTCTTCTTCTTCTTCTTCTTCTTCTTCTTCTTCTTCTTCTTCTTCTTCTTCTTCTTCTTTCTTCTTCTTCTTCTTCTTCTTCTTCTTCTTCTTCTTCTTCTTCTTCTTCTTCTTCTTCTTCTTCGCAATTCTTCTTCTTCTTCGCAATTCTTCTTCTTCTTCGCAATTCTTCTTCTTCTTCGCAATTCTTCTTCTTCTTCTTCTTCTTCTTCTTCTTCGCAATTCTTCTTCTTCGCAATTCTTCTTCTTCTTCGCAATTCTTCTTCTTCTTAGCAATTCTTCTTCTTCTTCGCAATTCTTCTTCTTCGCATTCTTCGCATTCTTCGCATTCTTCTTCGCATTATTCTTCTTCTTCGCATCTTCTTCTTCTTCTTCTTCTTCTTCTTCTTCTTCTTCTTCGCATCTTCTTCTTCTTCTTCTTCTTCTTCTTCTTCTTCTTCTTCTTCTTCGCATTCTTCTTCTTCGCATTCTTCTTCTTCTTCGCATTCTTCTTCTTCGCATTCTTCTATTTCTTCTTTTCTTCTTCTTCGCATTCTTCTTCTTCTTCTTCGCATTCTTCTTCTTCGCATTCTTCTTCGCATTCTTCTTCTTCGCATTCTTCTTCTTCTTCTTCGCATTCTTCTTCTTCTTCTTCGCATTCTTCTTCTTCTTCTTCGCATTCTTCTTTTTCTTCTTCGCATTCTTCTTCTTCTTCTTCGCATTCTTCTTCTTCTTCTTCTTCGCATTCTTCTTCTTCTTCTTCGCATTCTCTTCGCATTCTTCTTCTTCTTCTTCGCATTCTTCTTCTTCTTCTTCTTCTTCGCATTCTTCTTCTTTTTGTTTGTTTGTGAAACTCTCCATACCTTCTCCTCCTCCTCTCTCTCTCTCTGTCATTCACTCACTCATTCTGACTTACTCTATTCCTCTCTTTTCTCTCTCTCTCTCTCTCTCTCTCTCTCTCTCTCTCTCTTATTTCTTACTTCATGTCTGAATTCTCATGAATATGTTAACAGGCAGCTAGTCTTTCTCATCTCCAGACATTAATTATAAATGCACGTGCGTTGGAATAGATGAGAAGGACTAGGTTTTGTAGTGGGGAACAGGGAGAGAGACAGAGACAGAGACAGAGACAGGGGCGGGAGAGACAAGGTCCAATCGATGGTCAGTGCTCTTCAGCCCGCATCCATTTCTCAGTCATGTATGTAAATGCTCGCCTGCCTCCCAGCTTGCCCGTTTTGTCCGTTATCTCCCCCCCGCCCACACCTTCCCCCCTCTTGTCTCCCCTAGTACTGTACTTTCGCAAGCGCGTACGCACACACTAGTACAGACGTCATCACCATCATCATCATCATCATCATCATCATCATCATCATCATCATCATCATCATCATCATCATCATCATCATCATCATCATCATCAAGTGCCTTGCCACATGGCGTTGGCGATCATGGCCTTCCACCTGTTTCTATCTCTTGTTGCTTCAAGTACCTCTCCCACCTCTTTGTCTTTAGCCACTCTGCAAGTCCGTCTAGTTTCTTCTCCCTGGGTCTACCTGGTGCTCTCTTTCCCTCCAGCTTTCCCGTTGTGACCAGGTGCTCCAATTCCCCTTTCCTCATAAAACGGCCTATAAATGTTGCCCGTCTTTTCCTAATCTTCTGTATGAATGATGATGGTGTTGGTGATCATCGCCCTCCATATGTATCTATCCCTTGTTGCTGCAATCACATCTTCCATCTTATCTGTCTTCAGCCACTCTGAAAGTATGTCCAACATTTTCCCCTGGGTCTACCTGGTGCTTCTTTCCCTCCAGCTTTCCTGTTGTGACCAGGTGTTCCCTCATAAAATGGCCTATACATGTTGCCTGTCTTTTCCTAATCTTTCTTATCAATGATCTTCTTGTGTCTGCCTCCATCAAGACTGTCGCGTTTGTTTTCTTTGCTGTCCATGGAACTCTCAACATACTTCTTAGAAACCACATCACGGCTGCCTCAATCTTGTTCAATGCAAGTTCATGTGTAGTTTCTCTTGCACACTGGCGCTCACTGACTCATTGGTGAAAGATATGTGGTGACCAGGACAAGACAGTCAGGTACTTACACTGTTTCCATATAGATCTGTGTGACTGTGCACAGCACTTGTTCCACGTAAACATACTGATGCACACGCAGACACAGACACACACACACACACACAGACACACACACACACACACCACACACACACACACACACACACACACACACACACACACACACTGGCATACACACGCTGACACACACATACACACACACACACACACACACACACACACACACAAACATACACACACATACTCACTCACTCTCTCTCTCTCTCACACACACACACACACACACACATGCACAGACGCATACACACGCTGACACACACTGACACACACACACACACACACACACACACACACACACACACACACACACACCACACACACCACTCACTCACACTCACACACACACACACACACACACACACACACACACATACACACATACAGACACGCACATACAGACACACGTAAACACACAAAACATGCAGTAACATGCATACACACGTATAGATAGACAGACAGACATGCAGACAGACAGACAAGCATACAGACAGGCAGGCAGTCAGACAGACAGACAGGCAGGCAGACAGACAGACAGACAGACGGACGGACAGACAGACAGACAGACAGACAGACAGACAAAAAACGCAAACATCAGGCAATAATTTGAATCTTTCTCAAAACGTCCACTGTCTCAATTCATCCCATTTTCGTTTCATATCATACTTTTCACAGTGAAAGAGAGACAAGTCAGAAGTTCAGTGTGCAAAGACCCAAACAGAAACCTGAGACATCACAGCTCTATCCCACAGACTATTATAGACATCATACGTACCTCAAACTAAAACAGCATTCAAGAAATTGAAAAGCGTTCTTACCAACAAATACCTATTGACTAACATCAGGATGAGAGTTCTTCAATCATATACAGAACCAATACTGTTACACGAAAGCGGAATGTGGAAAGTCAGTACGCAAAATCAGAACAAGATTGAGACAGTTGAAACGTAGTCTGCAAGAAGAATGTTAAGAGTTTTATGGACAGCAAAAAAAACAAACGAGGCAGTCTTGAAAGAGAGAAACACACACACAAAAAATCAATGAAGACAATTAGGAAAAGACAAGCAACATTTATAGGACATTTTATGAGGCAAGAGAAATCTGAGCATCTAGTTACAACAAGAAAGCTGGAGGGCAAAAAAAGAGCACCAGGCAGACCCAGGGATCAATATTTTAAATATTGGACGGATTTGAGGAATGGATGAAGACAGAAAGGGCGGGAGACCTACTTGTGGAGACAAAAGGTATATTCGTATGGAGGGCCATGATCGCCAACGTCATGTGGCAGGACACAAGATCATACTTTTAGGGATCACTTCAAAAGTATGTTCTGCCAAGTCGTCAGGTAAAATTGACAGTATGAAACATGATGATGATGATGATGATGATGACTTACCTCATGATGACGTCTAAGAAACGTCATAGTCCTCCCTGTGCAGACACAACAAATAGACCAACAACGTCACGCTTACCATGTCAGATATCTGCACGAGAGTCAGCCCGAACTTGATGACCACCTTTTCTGAAGCATTGAAGACAGGCCGGGAGTACATGTGGTAATTCTCCAGCAGCGTGGTCAGCAATCTCTGCTCGTCTGGAATCTCTGGCTCCTTGTCTGGCCAGTGCCTCCGTTTCCGGCTCACGGCTGTGGAACCTGCATCCGGACCAGACAGAAGAAAAACACGCCCTAATGGAAAAGGAAAGCATCAGGGAAAAGGCGTGAGTTTTCACGTACTTACCATATCTGAAATTTGTGTGAGGGTCAGGCCGAACTTGACGGTGACTTTTTGTGAAGCGTTGTAAACTGGTCTGGCAGCGGTTGTGTAGTCAGCTAGTATAGCGTCCATCAGTTTCTGTTCGTCCACCTTGACTGCCAGGAGACAGACCGGAAATAACGTCAGCAGGAAGAAAGGGACGTTAATCCAAATCTGGTTCCGCTGCCAGGGAGCTGGCCCCTTGTCCCGTCGGTCACAAAATATCCAGGCCATAGCAGTCAATAACGACAACGATAACAACATCCCTGCACCACGTGTCAGTGCTGAGGGTTTCACATGTAGACAGTGTTGTCTCTTTCCCGGCTGTTGTGTACACGAGCTGTTTCATGCTTGTAGAACCATCTGGTGTCTGTTTTTTTTGTGTTTTTTTTACCAGGTAAGACGATGCACAATTTGCAAATTATAATCACACAATCAGGGTAAATATACACCACTTGCTTTAGAATATCCACCAACAGGCTCTCTGTCTTACGGAAAATAACACTCGCTTATCATATGATTTTTGCTTTAGTTCTATTACGTTCTGTTTGTCGTTACTTTCCAAATATAAAGCAACGTTCACACAGAGACGGAAACAAAACAATGAAAAATGATTAGTCCATCCTCTGTCAGTTCTTCAATGTTTTCAGTAAATGGTATCGTGATTATCAAACCTCAAAAGTCCAAATATTCAGTTTTAAGACGCCTATACGTCTCACCACATTTGAAATGCAATAGTTACAAAACTCGCAGTCATGACAGGTCATTAGCGACAATTTCATGTACTACCATCGTTTTTTTTTATTTTGTAAAGTATCTTAAACACGTCTCCGTGAATAAAAACAGCCTCACACTGAAAGATTAATTTCACAATGAACAGCATTCCATTT
>JAPXFY010000013.1:13757222-13767222 GCA_030674185.1 Monoplex corrugatus | reverse complement strand
ACATAACATTCAAGAACTCTCTTCCTGATGTTGATTGATAGGCATTTGTGACAGTGTTTCGTTTAGTATTGTGGAACTGACGACCACTAAGTTACAAGATTCAGCTGCCCCAGTAGGTATTTCTTTTCTAAGTATTGAGATGGCATTGATGTGATCTGTCAGTGTGTATTTTTGGAGGGTGGTGTGAATGATACGGGTGTGACACATTCTAGCCCAGTTCTTTTCTCTCTGCATTATCTTCCTGTGTGTGCGTGCGTGTGTGGTGTGTGTGTGTGTGTGTGTGTGTGTGTGTGTGTGTGTGTGTGTGTGTGTGTGTGTGTGTGTGTGTGTGAGTGTGTGTGTGTGTTGTGTGTGAGTGTGTGTGTGAGTGTGTGTGTGTGTGTGTGTGTGTGTGTGTGTGTGTGTGCACGTGTGTGGGGAGTGATTATGTATGCAAATGCAAACACCACACACACACAGACACACACACACACACACACACACACACACACACACACACACGCGCGCGCGCGCACACACATACACACACACACACACACACACACACACACACACACACACAACACACACACACACACTCAATTCAATTCATATTGCTTTACTAGTTATAGCATGTTTATGTGTGTGTGTTGTGTGTGCGTGTACAGAGAGAGAGAGAGAGAGAGAGAGAGAGAGAGAGAGAGAGAGAGAGAGAGAGAGAGAGAGAGAGAGAGAGAGAGAGAGAGAGAGAGAGAGAGAGAGAGAGAGAGAGACTGAGATAAACTTTATACATTACATCATGAATTATATCAGTGGGCTTAAAGTGCATGGCCATCAGTTTAAATTTGTCTGTTTGTTTGTTTGCTCGTTTGTTTGTTTGTTTGTTTCTCTGTTTTGCGGGGGTCTGTTTATCTTGTCATGCAGAAAGACATACGTCGTTTTGAGAGAGAAAGCAGGCTTCAGCGACCAGCAGAATGATTAAAATATTCCTGCCATTAACACGTAGAAAGAAGAACCAGCATAGCTGTGAATGAATGTTAATTTAGAGAGAATTATAAATAAATGCGTACTTTGAAGTCGTCCATGAGATGTAAATAGTTTAGGAGAAAGGTGGAAGTAAGATATTAAACGATATGATAGAAAGAAAGATGTAAAACAAACAAATGATACAAAAGAAAGGAAGGAAGAAGGAGAAAAGGATGGACACAAAGAAAAGGACAAAGAGACAAACAGAAAAATAAAAACAAGAAATAAAAAGGGAAAGAAACACAGACGGACAGAAAAAAAGGAAGAAAGACAGAAAGAATAAAAAAAGACAGACAGAGAAAAAGATGGAACAAAGAAGGAAAGAAAGACAGAAAGAGAAAAAAATAAAGGAAGAATGAAAAAAGAAAGAAAGAAAGAAAGAAAGAAAAAAAAAAGAAAGAGAAGAAAGAAAGACAGACAGAAAGAAAGAAAGACAGAAAATAGAAAGACAGAAAGAAAGAAAGAAAGAAAGAAAAAAAAAAGAAGAAAGAAAGAAGAAAGAAAAAAGAAGAAAGAAAGACGGAAAGAAAGAAAGAAAGAAAGACAGACAGACAGAAAGAAAGAAAAAAGAAAGAAAGGAAGGAAGGAAGAAAGAAAGAAAGAAAAGAAGAAAAAAGAAAGAAAGACAGAGAGAAAGAAAGAAAGAAGAAAGAAAGAAAGAAAGAAAGAAGAAAGAAAAAAGAAGAGAGAAAGAAAGAAAGAAAGAAAGACAGATAGATAGACAGACAGACAGACAGAAAAAAAAGACAGAAAGATAGACAGAAGAAACAGACAGAAAAAAGAAAGAAGAAAGAAAGAGAAAGAAAAAGGAAGGAAGGAAGAAAGAAGAAAGAAGAAGACGAAGAGAGAAAGAAAGAAAGAAAGAAGAAAGAAAGAAAGAAAGAAAGAAAAAGAAAAAAAAAGAAAGAAAGAAAGAAAGAAAGAAAGAAAGATAATGACATAAAATAAAGTTTGAAATATTCAAGAGTTGCTGGAAAATTTCAAAAGATAATGGACGTGGATTGACATTCGTAAACACAGCAGAAGGGTCAACGCTTCTGTCACATTTTCAATGCATTTTTATCACAACAAACAAAGAAACAAACGAACCAGCCAAACAAAAAACACAACCAAACAAACAAACAAACAAACAAACCAAAGTCATTATAAACAGCCTTGGCTTGAAGTTCTCGACATGTCAGAGAGAGAGAGAGAGAGGGAGAAGAAAAAGGAGGACAGCAAAAATAACCCACAAATCTGAAGGGAAAGACAAAACAACGGAAGGAAGAACACAACACCAAACAAACAAAACAAACAAAACAAGAAAAAACGAACACGAAGACGAACTGTGAAAGTGCAAACATAAAGTAAAGAAGAAAAAAAAAAAAAAAAAGAAAGAAGAAAGATAACTCCTCTTAAGAAAAGTGGGAAAGGGGGGTAAGGCATGGTGCGGGTATGTGGTGGTGGGAATCAAAAGGAACGAACAGAAATGAGGAAAATCACAATGAATCAAAAGCTGCCTCAAGAAATAACAGGAGTCTCTTAGGAACCCACATCCCCCTCTTTTGCCTTCACCTATCTTCTCTTATTTTTTGGTCTTTTTCTTTCTTCGACCTCCGTTTTTCCTGTCAATTCCATTTACAGAGAGACAGAGAGGCAGGCAGACCGACATACCAGCCACTCAGACATAAAGTCACGTATGCTCATACACAAACACATATACACAAATATATGCTCGCAAGACAAAGAGAGACAGGGAGGGAGAGAGAAAAAGAATAGATAGGGACGGAGGGAGCGGGAAGCAGAGAGAGACGAAAATGGAGGGAGAGAGAGGGAGAGCGGGGAAAGTCGGGGGGGGGTAGATAATAGAAAATAGATAGATAATAGATAGTGATAGATAATAGATAGATAGATAGAGAGACAGATATATAGATAGATAGATATATAGATAGATAGATAGATAGATAGATATATAAGACATATAGATATACTACAATATATATATATATATATAATATATAGATATAAAGATAAATATGATTTATATAAGAGAGAGAGAGAGAGAGAGAGAGAGAGAGAAGAGGGGGAGGGGAGACAGACAGACAGACAGACTGACAGAGAAGAAGAAGATGTATAGAGAGACTTACAGTCAGACAGACAGACAGAGAAAAGACAGAAGAAGAATAGGAGGGAAAAAAGAGAGAGAGAGATAGGGAGAGGAGAGACAGAGAGAGAGAGAGAGAGAGAGAGAAGAAAGAAAAACAGACAGACAGACAGACAGACAGAGACAAAGACAAAGAGAGAAATAGGAGAGAGACAGACGAGACGACAGACAGACAGACAGACAGACAGAGCACACACTCACGCAAACGCACACGCACACATGCACGCACCCGTCCCACCCCATTCCACACACATTCTGCGCGTGAAGTGTAAAATTTCGAGAAAAAGCAACAACATGCTGAAGTCTCCCTGACAATCTGTTTAATGTCTTTTGCACTGTTTGGTGTTGTGGAGATGGCTGTGATCATGATGAAGATAATGGTGATGATGACGATGAGTATAGCGATGATAAGATAATGCGCCACGTAGATGATAGGGCATGTGTATGCGTGGATGTGTGTGTGTGTGTGTTGTGTGGTGTGGTGTGTGTGTGTGGTGTGTGCGTGGTGTGTGTGTGTGGTGTGGCGCGCGCGCGCGCGTGCTGGTGTGTGTGTCGTGGGGTGGTGTGGTGTGTGTGTGTGTGTGTGTGTGTGATGTGTGTGTGTGTGTGTTTGCATGCGTGCGTTTATATGTAGGGGCTGGTGTGGGAATGTGGTAGTAGGCGCGCGCGCGCGCACGTGCGTACATGCATGCGTGTATATGTGCGTGCGAGGGCGTGTGTGGGTTTACAAATGTCAATGACACGACAGTGGATGGACTCTACGAGACTGTGGCTGTATAAACACGACATCGAGTTCGCTGACGATGTGTAGGTGTGGAATTGATGTTCGATCTTTCGAGGTGAAAATCAACGAGGCAGTCTCAGTAACAGGTGATTGAAAAACACTTTTTCCCTTCATTATTACACCTGACAATGGTACTAGAAAATGAATGAAAATTAACTTTATGTTTTTTGTTTTGGTTGGTTGATTAAATTATGGCAGTACCATGTGAATTTCGGCTGCTTTCCCCAGGGGAATACTTTCCGCCACAACATAGCGAAGGACAGATTATTCGATGAATATCGTGGCATAAATTTGGAAAAAAAAAAGAAAAAAAAAAAGAAGAGAGAGAGAGAGAGTGAGAAAGAGAGAGAGAAAGAGAGAGAGACAGACAGACAGACAGAGACAGACAGACGGAGACAGACAGACAGAGAGACAGACAGACTGAGAGAGAGAAAGAGACGAGACAGAGAGAGAAAAGAGAGAGAGAGAGAGAGAGAGAAGGGAACAGACACAGACACAGAGAGAAACAGACACAGACACAGAGAGAAACAGACACAGACACAGAGAGAAACAGACACAGACACAGAGAGAAACAGACACAGACACAGAGAGAAACAGACACAGACACAGAGAGAAACAGACACAGACACAGAGAGAAACAGACACAGACACAGGAGAAACAGACACAGACACAGAGAGAAACAGACACAGACACAGTGAGAAACAGACACAGACACAGAGAGAAACAGACACAGACACAGAGAGAAACAGACACAGACACAGGAGAAACAGACACAGACACAGAGAGAAACAGACACAGACACAGAGAGAAACAGACACAGACACAGTGAGAAACAGACACAGACACAGTGAGAAACAGTACAACAGACACAGAGAGAACAGACACAGACACAGAGAGAAACAGACACAGACACAGAAAGAAACAGACACAGACACAGAGAGAAACAGACACAGAGAAGAAAAGACAGACACAGACACAGAGAGAAACAGACACAGACACAGAGATAAACAGACACAGAGAGAAACAGACACAGACACAGACACAGAGAGAAACAGACACAGACACAGAAAGAAGAAACAGACACAGAACAAGAGAAACAAACACAGTGAGAACAGACACAGACACAGACACAGAGAGAAACAGACACAGACACAGAGAGAAACAGACACAGAGGAACAGAGAGATAAGGAAAAGACGAAGAGAAGAAAAGAAAGACAGAGAGAAGAAGAAGAAAAAGAAGAAGAAGAAGAAGAAAAGAACGAAGAAGAAGAAAAGAAGAGAAAAGAGAAGAAAACAGACAAAACAGAAGAAGAAGAAGAAGACAGAAGAACGAAGAAGAGAAAAGAAAAGAAGAAGAAAAGAAACAGAAAGAGACAAGAGAGAAAAGAAAGAAAGAAGAAGAAAGAGACAGAAGAAGAAGAGAAACAGAAGAAGAAAGGTGGAGGGAAAGCAGGAGCAGCGAGAAGAGGAGGAGGAATAACCGAGGAATTAATCGTGGTAGACAGAGTCTTATGACTTTCCAAAATCTTTCTTAATTGCTTACAGAATAAGACAGACAAACCACACAGACGGACAAACATACATAAAGATAGACAGAGAATATATGCATACTTTAACGAACAATAGCCAAGGATAAATCAAAACCATACGAAGACAAGGTACATAGTCTTGATTAATTAATCCAACTCACGCAGACTTCATGAGACAAGTTATCATGGACCTACCAGACTGAATTTTCATGGTAGTCGAAACTGAGACTACAATGGAGTTCATCCATTGGCAGATACTACGGAATTTTGCTAAAATCTATTATCACGCAGGTGTCTGTACGGCGGCCTGGTTGTGTGTAGGTTACATCTGACCGACGTGCGTGTGCCTATGCGTCTGTGCGTGAATTGTGTGTGTGATGCTAGCCACCAAATGCATATCATGCTGTGCATGAGTGAATTTGACATTAATATAAGAAGCCGACAGTAGGTTGGTTAATAATAACACAATACAGAGAGACAAGAACAGCAGATAAAGAGACTAATAAGCGTCGTGCTAACTTGTCAGGCACTAGGGAGAGACAATGTTTACTCAAGAGGCTCTCGTCTTTAAAGAGATGTCACTAAAGTCTTCTGGATAAGTACACCTTTTTATGTCATATATCGGTCGTGTTGTATTACTGCTGTTGTTGTGCTTGTGTTGTTGTTGTTCGTTGTTGTTGTTTTTGTTGCGTGTGTTTTGTTTTGTGCTGTTTGTGTTTTTGTTGTTGCTGTTTGTTATTGTTTGTTTTGTTGTTGTTGTGTTTGTTGTTGTGTTGTGTTTTGTGTTGTTGTTGATTGTTGTTTTTGTTGTTGTTGTGTGTTGTTGTGTTTGTTGTTGTGCGTTGTTTTGTGTTTGTTGTTGTTCGGTTCTGTTTGTTGTTTGTGTGTGTGTTCTTTGTTGTTTTGTTCGTGTTTGTTTGTTGTTGTGTTGTTTGTTTGTTTTGTTGTTGTTTTTTGTTGTTGTTTGTTGTTGTTTTGTTGTTATTTTTTTGGTTGTGTTGTTGTTGTTGTTGTTGTTGTTGCTTAGGCAAAGGGTTGTAGAAGTTTGGAAGGTTTTGGCGTATGCGAGATATCTTAAGATGTCAAGTCTCTTATTTCTTTATCTTGGTTTTGTCTGTCTGTTGTCTGTCTGTCTGTTGTCGCCACTTCTATCTACTATTGCCCCTCTTTTTCTCTCTCTTTCTGTCTTTGCGCCTGTGTTGTGTTTTGCTGTGCGTGCATGTATGCGCGCGGGCGCGCGCGCGCGCGCGTGTGTGTGTGTGTGTGTGTGTGTGTGTGTGTGTGTGTGTGTTGTGTGCGTGCGTGTGTGTAAGTGTGTAAATGTGTGTGTATAGTGTGTTGTGTGTGTTTGTGTGTTTGTGGTGTGTGTGTGTGTGTGTGTGTGTGTTGTGTGCTTGTGTCTGTGTTTGTGTGTCTTCTGTGCGTTTGTGTGTGTGTGTGGCGCGCGCAGGTGTGTGTGTGTAGTGTGTTGTGTGTGTGTGTGTGTGTGTGTGTGTGTGTGTGTATGTAATGTTTGTGTGGTGTGGTGTGTGTAGTGTGTATGTGTGTTAATGTTGTGTGTGTGTGTGTGGTGTGTGTGTTGTGTTGTGTGTGTGTGTGTGTGTGTGTGTTGTGTGTCTTGTTGTGTCTTGTATTGTTGTGTGCGTTTGTGTGTTGTGTGTGGCGGCTGTGTGTATGTGTGTTGTGTGTTGTGTGTGTGTGTGTGTGTTGTGTGTGTGTTTGTGTGTGTGTGTGTGTGTGTGGTGTGTGTGTGTTGTTGTGTTTGTGTGTGTGTGTTTGTGTGTGTGTGTGTTTGTTTTGTGTGTGTGTGTGTGTGTGTGTGTGTTGTGTGTGGTGAGTGTGTGTGTGTATCTCTTCTTCCTCTGCTCTCTTTTTTTCTCTCTGCTTGTGTGTGTGTTGCGTGTACGTGTCTTCAAGCACGTTCGCTCGTACATATGGTAAAACAAACAAGTCAATACAACAAAACTCCAATTATTGAGATGGAGCCTGACACTAGTAGCAAAGAGATCATGCTGAATGAGCGATAAATGTCTTCTTTGTTAAGGATGGTGATTTTCAGTCTTGAATCATTAAATGAGAGAGAGGTAGAGAGAGAGGAGAGAGAGGAGGTAGAGAGAGAGAGAGGGGAGAGAGAGAGGGGAGAGAGAGGGAGAGAGAAGGAGGAAGAGCGAGGAGTGAGAGAGAGGTAGAGAGAGGGAGAGAGAGCGAGGTAGAGAGAGAGAGAGGTAGAGAGAGAGAGAGGGAGAGAGAGAGAGAGGGAGAGAGAGGGAGAGAGAGCGAGGTAGAGAGAGAGAGAGGTAGAGAGAGAGGGGAGAGAGAGGAGGTAGAGAGGGGAGAGAGCGAGTAGGAGAGAGAGAGAAGGAAAGAGAAAAGGGGAGAGGAGAGAGAAGGAAAGAGAAGGAGAGAGAAGGAGAGAGGGATTGTAGAGACGGAGAGAGAGAGGGGGGAAGAGAGAGAAAGAAAGAGACAGGGGGAGAGACAGACAGACAGACAGAGAAAGAGAGAGAGAGAGAGAGGGAGAGATAGGTTGTTGAGATGGGGGGGGGGGGGGAGACAGAAACAGAGACAGAGACAGAAACAAAGACCGAGACAGAGACAGAGAGACAAACAGAATGACAGACAGAGGCAGGAATGAGAAGAAGCAAAGTACGACTAAGGTAAATTAAACAAGACTGGACAATTATACTCAGTGTAATGAGAGAAACTATGTTTAAAGCGATGGTTCCAGGCCAGATGAGTAATGAAAGTCTTGCTTGGGTGTACCAACACTTTGCATTCTCCTTTTAGCTCTACCTGAATAAAAAAGAAAAAAGAGAACCAGAACAAAAAGGGGAGAATATGTGTATGTACTTGTGTTGTCATCCATGTATGTATGTATTTATGAACAACAGTCTACGTTTATGCATGAATATACTCACTTGATATGTATTCAGTTGTATGCTGTATAAAAGCGTGGTATTAAATATCGTTGCTTTTACTAGCATGCATTTAAGCGAGTGTGTGTTGTTGTGTGAGTGTGTGTGTGTGTGGTGTGTGTGTGTGTGTGTGTGTGTGTGTGTGTGTGTGTGTGTGTGTGTGTGTGTGTTGTGTGTGTGTTTTGCATGCATGTTCTTACGTTTTTTTGTGTGTTTTTTGTTGTTGCGTTTTGCGTTGCAAACAGAACCATGTTATCTATTTTAATCTTCGTGTTCTTGTTCTGTTTTTGTTCTGTTCTTGTTTCTTGTTCTTGTTCTTGTTTTTGTTCTTGTTCTTTCTTGTTCTTTCTTGTTCTTGTTCTTGTTTTTTGTTCTTTTCTTGTTCTTGTTCTTGTTTTTGTTCTTGTTCTTGTTCTTTCTTGTTCTTGTTCTTGTTCTTGTTTTTTGTTCTTGTTCTTGTTCTTCTTGTTCTTGTTCTTGTTCTTGTTCTTGTCTGTTCTTCTTGTCGTTCTTGGCAATTATAAAATGCATTTCTTGTTTGACTTGAATCCAAGAAGTTTTCGCAGGAACACTTTTGCACTGCTCCGATGCTCTCATGTTGGACAAGTCAGAGAACACCGTTTTGGATTCACTGGAGTTGGATAACTTATCATCAGAAAGTCCAGATAAGAGGCAGTCATGGTAGTCTGATGTGGATAGAATGAAAGATACACACAGTTTGTTTATGGCACCAACAGGGAGAAACGGTCAGGGTTTGTTTTTATCTACTTAATTAGAGATAGACGATTTCACTCAGGCCAATGACACCAGCCACTTAAGACAAGGATTTATCAAGAAAAACACCAAGATTCTTTGCAGAGTTGTTGAGGGTATAGTACAGTATGAAATAGTCATGGTTTTCGTGGTTGTTAATTTTTATAGTTTTCATTTATTTCTTTTTAGTTGTCCATGTTAATGCTCCAACCATTCTGGTGGTACCACTGTTTCATAGTGTCTGATTCCCCTCTCCATTTCAAGACCTTGCCAGCGTATAGAGCTTTACACAGGAGTCAGAAGTCTGCCAGAAAAGTACGGGCAAATATTTTGCGGCGGAGAGCGTATGTTTCAGTTTCAGTTTCTCAAGATGACGTCTCGGCGCTCGTAACGAATTCCATATGCACTAACTTCACAGGTGCTATGTGTATGGTGATCATGGCACGGACCTTAATTAAGCCTGCAAATAAACCCGTGAGCTGGCCAGGTCCTGCGGCCCTGCCTAGACTATGTTTTATTTTGTCTATATCCTATACTGGTATTTTATCAGCCTACTGCTGGAACAATCTTGGTTACATGTAAATGACATGTGAATGTGTGTATCTTACCTTCAAAAAAGGAACACACATATAAGTAAATAAATAAATGATTAAAAGTCTAGATCACAACACAACTAGCTATTCTGTACAAACTCGTCAATGACAGACCCCCCCCACCCCAGTCAATGCCCAAATTCTAAAACACGCCCAAAATGGGGCTCGAATCCACGACCCTTGGATTAAGAGCCCCATGCTCTACCGATGAACAAACCGAGACTCTTGTGAGCGTATGGAGTTGTCCGAATACAACGAATTCCTTTTCCACACACAT
>JAPXFY010000013.1:13749722-13754722 GCA_030674185.1 Monoplex corrugatus | reverse complement strand
AGAAAGACAGAGAAACAGAGACAGAGAGACAGAGAGAGAGAGAGTGAGAGAGAAAGAAAGAAAGAAAGAAAGAAAGAGAGAGAGAGAGAGAAAGAGAGAGACAGAGAGAGACAGAGACAGAGACAGAGAGAGATGCTCCATGTTAGTCACGGGTTTGCCAAGATAACTTATATCCGCAATGGAAAGTTTCATGTGAGGGACAGACAGCAAAACCCATACCGAGTCTATGATAATGGCTACCCTCTAATACATCAAAATATGAGAAGGACTAACTTTAGGTATAAGACATTGGTCAAGTGGCGCATGAAAGCAGCAGAGATCCATGGTCCCTCAGCACACACCGCGGAAGAAGCAACAGCAGCCACTTACCGCAGGTACTAGCTCATCAGACATCAAGCTGATTTCGCGTAAGAAAACACCCTTTTCTTTTATGTTCTTCTATCTTATGTCTTAAGTAGATCACTCAAAGGAAGATTAGGAAAATACAGGCAACATTTATAGGCCATTTTATGAGGAAGGGGGATTTGGAGCACCTGGTCACAACATGAAAGCTGGAGGGAAAGAGGGCACCAGGTAGACCCAGAGAGAAAATGCTAGACGGACTTGCGGAGTGGCTGAAGACGAGGAGGGTGGGGGAGATGCTTGGGGCAACAAGAGATAGAGACAGACGGAAGTCCATGATCGCCAACGCCATGCGGCAGGGCACCTGATGATGAAAGATGATGATGTTGATGATGATCTATGTCTTATACTGCTTGGTGTCCTGTTTTCCTTAATTTTTGGGGAATAGTTGTAATGGTTCCTTCAGGGACTGAATACAGCTTAGACGAGACGAGGTATATGCTCAGGATATACGCTTAAATCCCTGTCTACTTTTACACCATTTGACAACAATGAAAACAACAGTGCTACATATTAAAGGCAAAGACACTCAAAACAATCAAAACATCTTAATAAAGTTCCTTTAGAAAAAAAAAGTTTTAAAAATATGAAAATATCTTGGTTCCGCAAAAACTGATTATGGAACCTGCTCTAAAGACATCAACATAGAAACTGGAATGACAAAGCAAACAATGGTTCACCTCCACAATATCTGGAAATACAAAGGCATACAAAAAGGCCTGAACATTAAATTTTAAAATGTTTGATCTGGCTTAATCATGATTTATGGCTGCAAAGCCTAGGCTCTCAGAAAAGCTGATTGCAAAAGAGTTGAAGCAGCAGGGATGTGGTTTTATCGGAGATTACTACGTGTCAAATGGACAAATAGAAGAACTAATGAAAGTGTCCCAGAAGAACTTGATACCCCAGAAAACTTCTAGCAGACATCAACAAGGGAAAAGTAAAATACATCAGCCATGTGTCACGTAGCAAAAACACAGACCTCATGACAACCCTCTTTCAAGGAAAAACAGAGGCAAAAAGGAAGAAAGGGCAGATCTCCAATCTCATACATTGAGAACATAACCAACATCAGTGGCCTAGATATTCAAGAAGTTGTCCACAAAAGTCAAAGACAGAACCATTTGTGAGGAGAGTAGCTGTGTCACAGAGTCTTATGGCTAATACTGAACCCGGTGACGCCGACAGGTGAAACAGGTGAGACAGGTGAGACAGCAATGAACTGAAATCTTATAAACACGAGAAAGCTACATATACAAGATCAAACCGACGGAACCTAACATGCAGTGCATAAGCAAATGACGTTTATCGCTCTTCAGAAGCAATCACAGACTAGTGCGTTATAATTTTTTGTTCTTCTGATTTCGTTTTTAACACCCATCAACCTCTGTATGTTCTGTTTCTTTGTTCTTATCAGTCTCTACACGTAGTCTTTGATTTCTCTTCGTCTTTCTGTAGGCATGTTCATCCATTTCTCTTCACTCCTTGCCTGTGTCTGCCCCTCACTCTTTCGCAGATTTCAGCTTTACAGTTTCTCTCTCTCTCTCTCTCTCTCTCTCTCTCTCTCTCTCTCTCTCTCTCCTCTCTCTCTCTCTCTCTCTCTCTCTCTCTCTCTCTCTCTCTCTCTCTCTTTCTCTCTCTCTTTCTCTCTCTCTCTCCTCTTTCTCTTCTCTTTCTCTGTCTGTCTCTGTCTCTCTGTCTCTGTCTGTCTGTCTGTCTCTCTCTCTCTCTTCCCTCTCTTTCTCTCTCTTTCTCTATCTCTGTCGGGTCTTGTCTCTGTCTCTCTCTCTCTCTCTCTACACACAACATTCCTCTGAAGGAAGCTGGTGGATAAGGTGAGGGAGTCTCAGGGTTAAGGTCTTGCAGTTGGTGGGTTGGGTGCCAGAGTCAAAGGGTTAATGTACACGTTATATATTTCACACACATGTACTCACAAAATTGATTTACCCTCTGACAGTTCTGAATATATGTTGACCTGGGAGATTGGGGCAAAAAAGTAATAATAAATCAAATCGATGAATAGATAGAAAAATAAATAGATAAATAGATAGATAAATAAATGAATGAATAAATAAATGAAAATATAAAAAAATAAATAAATAAATAATAATGAATGAATAAATGATAATAAATGAATAAATAATAAATAAATAAATAAACAAGTAGATAAACAAAACTTCTTCCTTTTCCCACCAGTGGAGGTGTCAGAACACTGTGATCGGACATCCAATGTTTACTCACCCAATGGTCCCGCACATCGTCTGACAATTCCATATCATTCTAGACAAGCACGTCCTTATGCCCATAAAACAACAAGACAGCAAACTGCCAGACTAAACAAACACAAACATAAGCTCAGGACATTAACCGGAGAATAGCATTCATTGCATTTCAAGAGAGGTCTCAGTTATTGCTCTGCTATTTTGTTCTTTTCCTTCCATTTTCACATTATTCAGCGCCCCAACCCACCCCCACCTCAGCTCTTGTTTGTCTGTTTGTCTGTCTGTTTATCTGTTTTGTGTGTGTGTGTGTATGTGTGTGTGTGGGCGCGTGTGTGCGTGTGTGTGTGTGTGTGTGTGTGTGTGTTTGTGCATCTTTCTATCTCTCTGTCTGTCTGTCTCTCTCTCACCCCTCCCCCTCCCTCTCAATCTCTCTCAGTTTCTCAGTCTCTCTCTGTCTGTCTGTCTCTCTCTCTCTCTCTGTCTCTCTCTCTGTCTGTCTGTTTGTCTATCTCTCTCTCTGTGTCTGTCTGTGTGTCTCTGTCTGCCTGTTGTCTCTGTCTCTGTGTCTGTCTCTGTGTCTGTCTCTGTCTTTCGCTCTCTGTCTCTCTGTCTCTCTCTCTCTCTCTTGGTGTTGTTGATCACAGTTTACTTATCTTGTAAATATAACATTTTTTTTGACTACTTAGTTTTTGTTTTAATACCATATAGACTATCTGATTTTCTATCTCACAACACCAACAACCACACACACACACACACACACACCACACCACACACACACACACATACACACACACACACCACACACACACACACACACACACACACACACACACACACACACACACACACACACACACACACACACATCCTCCACCAGGTGAAGATGTGTAGGCAGGTCCAACCCACACAGTGTGATCAGACATACGATGTTTACTCACTCGACGGTCGTGCACATCGTCTTACATACAATTCCATATCATTCTAGACGAGCACGTCCTTATGCCCATCAAAACAGCAAGACAGCGAACTGCCAGACTAAACAAACACAAACGTAAGCTCTGTACATTAAGCGGAAAATGCATTCATTGCATTTCCAAGAGCAGTCACGGATTATTGCTCTGCTATTTTGTTCTTTTCCTTCCATTTTCACTTTATTCTGTGACCCACCCCTCACCTCTGCCCCTGTTTGTTTGTCTATTTGCAAGCAAGCAAGCAAGCAAGCGTGTGTGTGTTATATATTGTGTGTGTGTGTGTGTGTGTGTGTATGTGTGTGTGTGTAGTGTGTGTGTGTGTGTGTGTATGTCTGTTTTCTCTCTGTCTGTCTGTCTGTCTCTATCTCTGTCTCTGTCTCTGTCTCTGTCTCTGTCTCTGTCTCTGTCTTCTCTCTCTCTCTCCTCTCTCTCTCTCTCATGTCTCTACTCATCTTCTACTGCTAACATTATCATCTCTACTGTAGACACGTTCAGTGATGAATGAATTCAAGAAAGGGTCAGTACAACAGTCAAGTACTTCAACAATCCCCTTTCAAAGAGAAGAAGAGCAGAGGAGAGAAGAGATGACAGCAACAGACAGACAACATAGACAAAAGAGTAGAGAAGAGCAGACAGAGACAGAAAGAGAGAGAGAAAGAGCAACGAGACAGAAGAGAGAAGAAAGAGCAACAGACAGAAAGAGAGAAAAAGAGGCAGACAGAGACAGAAGCGAGAGAGAAGAGGCAACAGAGACAAAAGAGATAGAAAGAGCAGAAGAGACAGAAAGAGAGAGAAAAGAGGCAACAGAGACAGAAGAGAGAGAAAAGAGCAACAGAGACAGAAAAAAGAGAAGAGCAACGAACGAAAGAAGGAAAGAGCAGACAGAGACAGAAGAGAGAGAGAAAGAGCAGACAGGACAGAAAGAGAGAGAGAAAGAGGCAGACAGAACAGAAAGAGAGAGAGAAGAGGCAGACAGACAGAAAGAGAGAAAAAGAGGCAGACAGAGACAGAAAGAGAGAGAGAAAGAGGCAGACAGAGACAGAAAGAGAGAAGAAAGAGCAGACAAGAGACAGAAAGAGAGAGAAAAGAGGCAGACAGAGACAGAAAGAGAGAGAGAAAGAGGCAGACAGAGACAGAAAGAGAAGAGAAAAGAGCAGACAGAGACAGAAAGAGACAGACAAACAGACGTGAAAAAAAAAGAGAGAGAGAGAGAGAGAGAGAGAGAGAGAGAGAGAGAGAGAGAGAGAGAGAGAGAGAGAGAGAATAAAACGTGAAAGATCTACATATGATGAAAAGGGCATTATACCCGTGAACTAATGATTCCAGGGAGACGAAAAACAACCATAATGACTGTGTGAAAAGACTAATATAGATATGACTATAAAGATCAATATCACACGTT
>JAPXFY010000013.1:13737222-13744722 GCA_030674185.1 Monoplex corrugatus | reverse complement strand
TACACTCTCTCTGTCTCTCTCTCTCTCTCTCTTTCTTTCTCGTTGTATCTCTCTCTCTCCTCAATCTCTTTCTATATAATCACACACACACACACACACACACACACAACACACACACACACACACACACACACACACACACACACACACATGCACTCTCTCTGTCTACTCTTATCTCTCTCTCTGTCTCTCTCTTCTCTCTCTCATCTCTCTCTCTCTCACTCTCTCTCTCTCTCTTGCTCTCTCTCTCATCCTCTCTCTCTCTCTTGCTCTCTCTCTCTCACTCTCTCTCTTGTCTTGCTCTCTCTGTCTCTCTCTCTGTCTCTCTCTCTCTGTCTCTCTGTCTCTCTTTGTTCTTTCCCTTCGTGTGTGCATCTCTCTAATGACTTCCTATTGTACATAGGCTTAAATCAAATTTGTAGCATACGAACTGTCCCTTTGAACATAAAGATGGTGGGTGTTGTGTGACTATGTCACGTTTCCAGGGTTTGTCATCTCCCCACCTTGCCATTCAGTTATGAACAAGATAACCGATGACTGGATCCGAATAGGTAATACAGCGCGAGGGTAGACCCTCCTTCCCTTTTGCTTTATGAAATGGCTATCTCGTGGCATCGGGAGCTTTGGAGGTGATTGTCCAGAAGTGGCGAGGCAATGGTGGTCTGATTCCCATGCAGCCTCTCGGTGTTTCATGTTAACAGGTTAGATCTTCACAAATGCCCACACAGTTCATTGTGCACATTAATCAGCTAGACCATGTTCAATATTGTGCTGATCAGCAATGCTAACAACACAGAAACATAAACGCGGTTTGAACCATATCAAACACAGTATCTGCATTTTACATATTCATTTCATATTCATACCCATATCCATATCCATGTTTGTATTCACGTTCACATTTGTATTCATATTCTTTTTCATATTCATTCTTTTGTTACAGTGGATTTAGCATGTGGAACTCAGGCTGCTCTCCCCTTCGAGAGCCCGTCGCCGCAACACAGCGCCACTTTTTTTTAACGAAAACTTTAAAATGGTAAAAAGGCAAGTCTGTTTGGCTTTCAAGGGGAAAGACCTGGGGAATCACTCCATCTTTTCAATGTTTATACCGGGGTAGGGGGATTTCATGTTTTTTACTGATCAAGTTTTACTGATGAAATCCCCTCATGCAAAATAACAGCAAATGGCATAACCTTGACACAGGTTAATAAGTTCAAATACCTGGGAACGGTCATTTCATCAGACGGCAGATGCACATCGGAAATAGCTGGCAGAATCGGCCAAGCCAAAACAGCATTCAAGAAGATGACAAGCATTCTTACCAACAAATGCATATCAATTAACATCAGGAAGAGAGTCCTTGAATGTTACATAGAACCAATACTGTTGTACGGATGCGAGGCGTGGACAGTCAGCAAACAAAGCCAGAACAAGATTGAGGCAGCCGAGATGTGTTTCTAAGAAGAAGTTGAGAGTTCCATGGACAGCAAAGAAAACAAACGAGACAGTCTTGATGGAGGCAGACACAAGTAGATCACTCATAAGAAAGATTAGGAAAAGACAGGCAAAATTAATAGACCATTTTATGAGGAAGGGGGATTTGGAGCACCTGGTCACAACGGGAAAGCTGGAGGGAAAGAGACACCAGGTAGACCCAGGGAGAGAACGCTGGACGGACTTACAGAGTGGCTGGGAATGAGGAGGATGGGGGAGATGCTGGGGGCAACGAGAGATAGAGATGGATGGAAGTCCATGGTCGCCAACGCCATGCGGTAGGGCACCTGATGATGATGATGATGATGATACCAGAGTAGCCTATGTTACAACGTCTGTAAATGTTGGTATACATCGTTCTTGCAGATCGCTATTCTCCATTCTTGTTTGGACCCCACCGAGCACTACACATCATCAGACTTTTCAGCGCACCACGCGTGACTCAAGCTGTTAGGCGACCTGACCACATTCTATTATGTTGTTGTACAGTCTGCATCTTTGATGGTCGTGCTTGCTGGGTATTTTCATGTTTTCTTAAGCCACTGGCGCTAACATGCCTGTGCGTGTATGGTAATCTGCATCCTAGACACACAACTAAAATAAAACAAAACTTAAAAAAAATCTAACCAGCGAGTAAGATGTGAGAGTAGGATTAAGGAAAGAAATGAATTACTCTCTGTATACCTCTATTTCTCTCTATGTCTTTCTCTCTGTATGTTTCTATCTATCTCTGTCTCTTTTTTTTCTTTCCTTCTTCTCTCTCTGTTTCTGTCTCTGTCTCTGCCTTTCTCTCTCTCTCTCTCTCTCTCTCTCTCTCTCTCTCTCTCTTCTCTCTCTCTCTCTCTCTCTCTCTCTCTCTCTCTCTCTCTCCCTTTTGTCTCGGTCTCTGTTTCTGTCTCTCTCCCCATCTCTCTCTTGATGTGTGTGTGTGTGTGTGTGTGTGTGTGTGTGTGTGTGTGTGTGTCTGTGCGTGTGTCTGTGTGTGTCTGTGTGTGTCTGTGTGCGTGTGAGCCTGTGCGTGTGAGCCTGTGTGTGTGAGTCTGTGTGTCTAAGCGGATCGAACCACAGACCTTCTGATTGAACGTCTGTCCACTTGACCCCCCGCCCCCGTCATAAATCCAGAAATGCACTTTGTGTGCACCGTATGCATAATGCATAAGGCAACGTCTGTGGATGCTAGCAAAAGACACCTTACACTTGTGGTCATCTGATTTGAAACAATCCAGGCCTTATCTGGACGGAAAGCTGACACGTTATACAGATGATATTGGCCATTGTTGAACACATCATCGTCATCGTCATCATCAGCATCATCATCAGCATATGCCTTGCGGCATAGCGTTGGCAACCATGGCCTTGCATACGATTCTATCCCTTGTCGCTGCAAGTACATTTCCCATTCTCTCTGTCCTCAGCCACTCTGCAAGTCTGCCCAATCGTTTCTCCCTGGGTCTATCTGGTGCTCTCTTTCCCTCCAGTTTTCCTGTTATGGCTAGGTGCTGATATTGCTCTTGTCTCATAAAATGTCTTATAAGTATTGCTTGTCTTTTTCCTAATTTTCTTTATTAACGTTCTTCTTGTGTTTACCTCCTTCTAGGCTGTGTCGTTTGTTTTCTTTGCTGTTGAACACAGTCCAGGGTAAAATAGATGGACATCGTACACAGTCACCAACAGCAAGCTATCAAAATCGCAACGCAAAAGTGTACAGCCGAGTCAAACAAAATCATAAAAATCACATAAAAAACAGCACGCGGTCTATAGTCAACACGCAAAGTCAAAACAAGACTGAGGCAGCTGAAATGTGGTTTGTAAGAAGAATGTTAAGAGTTCCATATACAGCAAAGAAAACAAACGAGACAGCCAAGAAAGAGGCAAACACAAAAAAGAACACTAATAAAGAACACTAGGAAAAGACAAGCAACATGTTTAGGACATCAGAAAAAGCAAGAACGATTAGAGAACCTAGTCACAACAGCAGAGTTGGAGGGGAAAAACACTAGATAAACCCAGGGAGAAAAATACTGGACAGACATGCTGGATGAAGATAGAGAAGGTGGGAGACGTAACTGCACCGACAAAACGGAATAGATTCATATGGAGGGCCATGATCGCCAACGCCATGCGGCAAGGCACAAGATGATAAGCTCACGTTGATGGCAATAACTAAATGTTGTCTCTATTGATAGAAACCCGAGATCTGATATATCGACTTAATTCTAGCTTGCAATATAAATAATTGCCTTTACTCTCTGCCCAACTTAATGCTTAATTATTCTGGTGACTGAAACGTAAGGTTTCATAAGTCGACCCCATCCAGTCCTACCCCTTGTCCTCTGCTTGGCCGCTTCTAAGTCATGATCTTGCTGACGCACACGGTTTGAACAGGTTCAAAGGATATGGTTATTTATGTCAAACATGGCATTGTCCAGTGCGGTAAATCTCTTTTAAATGAATCCGACAAATCCAATAAGCACTAACAGGATAAACCTTGACAGGGCCGTGTGAACGTGTGCCCAGCTGGACCTCTACAAGGGGACATTACTAAGATGATTAACAGCTGTTTGTGTTTCTCACACAAAAGTCCTGTCCACACATCTGTTTGTTGAAAAGTATGTGCATCCACGATAGGTGTCGAATACCCATGAAGATCTACACCAGGCGATTAACGACCACTACAGAGTGCCTGATCATGAGTCATATCGACGTTACAATTTTTCGATATATCGAGTATTTCAAAATGCAGGTCAGGGACAAACAAACAAACAAACAAACAAACAAACAAACAAACAAAAACAAAGGAACACGAACACACGCACGCGCGCGCGCGCACACACACACACACACACCGCGCGCGCGCGCGCACACACACACACACACACACACCACATTTTTCCTAATTTCTCTAATATCACTCATAGTGAAAAGACGTTAAATCAAAGAACGAACAAAGAACACATTTTTCCTTTGATTGTATTCCCGTTCAAATTTTGGCCGTAACATTCTTTGTAGTTTACTTTTTCTGAACGAGACAAAAATCCATTTTTTCGATTTCTTCGAAATATCATCGCATTTAAGGAGAATTTTTGTGGCACCTTCTCTCTCTCCCCCTCTCTCTCTCTCTCTCTCTCTCTTTCTCTCTCTCTCTCTTCTCTCTCTCTCTCTCTCTCTCTCTCTCTCTCTCTCTCTCTCTCTCTCCTCTCTCTTCCCTCCTTTCTTTGTGACTCCATTTTTTTAATGGCCACAGAAGCTTAAACAGTTTTGACGATACCGTGGTGATGATGACGTTGGGGATGGTAACCATGATGCTATGAAATTCCATCTAGAGTTATTATGAAGGGATGTACTTTACATTTAGTATCATAATACATCCTGACGCCAACCAAAATGAGCAATAGAGACTCCAGCGAAGTTGGTCAGTAGATGTGAGCAACACCCTTATGATGCGTCCATGATGTGTATGAGGCTCGATTGTGTTGTCCCAGTCTTTCCAAGATCTCGTAGCTCTGGATAGGAGCTGGTTGGAGCCGAAAAATCCCACAATGATTTTTGAAGGGATTGCTCGAGATTTAACCCCACAACCTTCCAGTCGGCAGTCCGTTGCAATGACCACTACACCACAGCGACTGGTTGATTATATTTAAGTAGTAGATCTGTAAGCTTCCAGACTTGTACAGAAAATACGTCTAGATTCACAAACGACGCAAATGTTATATTCGTGACACACATTCGCAGTAGACGCCTATATGTACTGCGATCCGTATTTTAGATACAAACATGCATAGTGGCATTGTCTCTGGCAAGAAATATGTTGGCCGCCCCCAGCTAGGATACGAAGACGTCTACAAGCGATATAATTATGAAAGAGAGTTCTGAGCTTACGGTTTTTGTGTTTTGTATCTGCTTCTATGCTAGCTGAATGGGTAGCGCAAACTATGTTAGATTTGAGTAGGTTCCATAACATGGGAGATAATTCCTACGTGACTCTCAAGAGTTATGTCCTTTGGTTGATATACGAAAGCTCTGGACATCAACTCAGAGAGCTAGAGAGACACAGCAGCCGACCGAAACCGATGCCACAGTGTGCTCTAGAAACAACTCGGGTCGGGAGAAAAGAAGATCCAGTTCCAGTCCTTAGCTGAGGGAAAGAGAGCAAGGCGGAAAGCGAGCTTCTGTGAAGGCAACCCCATGGCTAGCATCCATACATGCATCCAATGTCGCAGAAACTGCCTTTCCAGAATGGTTCAGACGTTCACCTGACAGTAACTGAACTCGAGGTTCCAGAGCTCAAACCTCGTTTAGGCTCTAACTTTTCTCCTCGGCATGACCGGAAAGTCAAGCTGAACATCTAGTCCTTTCTACTGTCTTCGTCAAAAAAAGAAAAGAAACTGAGTGGCGCTGCACTGCGGCGACGAGCTCTCAAAGGGGAGAGCAGCCCTACTTTCAATGGCAAATACACTGTGACAAAAGAAATGAATATGAATATATGAATATGAATGTGAATATGAATACAAATATAGATATGACTATGAATACGAATCATCATCATCATCAGGTGCCCTGCCGCATGGCGTTGACGACCGTGGACTTCCAACCATCTCTATCTCTCGTTGCCCCCAGCATCTCCCCCACCCTCCTCATCCCCAGCCACTCTGCAAGTCCGTCCAGCATTCTCTCCCTGGGTCTACCTGGTGCTCTCCTTCCCTCCAGCTTTCCCGTTGTGACCAAGTGCTCCAAATCCCCCTTCCTCATAAAATGGCCTATAAATGTTGCTTGTCTTTTCCTAATCTTCCTTATGAGTGATCTTCTTGTGTCTGCCTCCATCAAGACTGTCTCGTTTGTTTTCTTACGAATACGAATACGAATACGAATACGAATACGAATACGAAAACGAATATGGATATGGATATGGATATGGATATGGATATGGATATGGATATGAATATGAATATGCATATGAATATGAACATTTTGTGTGCATACGAGTATGTACATGAATATGAATATATGTTAAACAACCAAACAGACATTCGTTCAAGCAGGCAGGCAGACTGGCAGACTGGCAGACTGGCAGACAAAAAACAGAAAAGACAACAAGAAGGACAGAGACAGACTGGGACAGACAGAGAGGCAGAGAACACAAGGCAACAGCCGGTGCAAGACTTGCAAGACAAGTGTATATCTACAGTTATGCATATTCTTCGTCACATCCTCTCCAAGCAGGTATTGCAGTATATGAGGCTTGCTAGACCACGTTCCAGCTATCGATCAGCAACGCTAATTCTTTCAAAACCATAGACTCACGTATCCTGGATATTACATTAGATTAACAGATGAGGTTCCATAAAAGAGAAAGAGAGAGAAAGACAGAGAAGGGAGGAGGGAGAGAGGGAGAGAGAGAGAGAGAGAGAAAGAGAGAGAGAGAGAAAAAACAGAGACAGAGGTTGAGAGAAAGAGATAGATACAGAGATTGAGAGAGATTGAGAGAGGTTGAGAACTTACGAGAAATTGAGAGAGACTGAGATATTGAGAGAGATTTAGAGAGATTGAGGGATTGAGGGATTGAGAGAGATTGAAAGAGACTGAGAGAGATTGAAAGAAATTGAGAGAGATTGAAAGAGACTGAGAGAGATCTAAAGAGATTGAGGATTAAGAGGTTACGATAGAAAGAGAGAGAGAGAGAGAGAGAGAGAGATAGGAGAGAGAGGGAGGGAGGGAGGGAGGGAGGTAGAGAGACAGAGACAGAGAGAGACAGAGAGAGACAGATAGAGACAGAGAGAGATAGAGAAAGAGAGACAATCCGTCAGTATGCTTTGTCTCAAGCTGCATTGAAAAGCTATGTAGACTTTCCTGGTTCTTTTTGCTGCCTCTGTTTCTTCCTTTTAACCAGGAAACCAGATAGATCTTCAGCAAGATGTTACTAAAAACTATACACATTTATATAGATATCCGACATTTGATTTGATAGTATTTCTAGGGGAAATCTACATTTATACATGCATATTCGAA
>JAPXFY010000013.1:13722222-13724722 GCA_030674185.1 Monoplex corrugatus | reverse complement strand
ACAGACACACAGACACACAGACACGGAGGAGAGAGAGAGAGAGAGAGAGAGAGAGAGAGAGAGAGAGAGATTGAGATTGAGAGAGTGAGAGAAGAGAGAGAGACAGACAGACAGCACTAGACACACAGACACACAGACACACAGAGAGCACAGAGACGACACAGACAAAGAGAGAGAGAGAGAGGAAGAGAGAAGAGAGAGACAGAGAGTTGGGGTGATTAGAAATAATCCCCCCTCCCCCCTTTCCCCAAGATTTTTTTAGAAATTTGAGCTTCCACTTCGTGAACATTACATATCAGACTGCCAAAACATCCTATTTTGCGATCTGACAAATCGAAAACATTTTACTCCAAACTTAATTATATGATCAGTAACACCCCCCCCCCCCCTCGGTCAGGTAGTACTACCACATTAAAAAATAATCAACAGTTCAGACATGTTTCTGTAACACTTCATTTGTGCCAGAGCAGACAAACACTGACAGTAGAATGCTAAATGCGCAAATACAGTTAGACATTAGCTGATGCTAGAAATGCACTACTCGGACATAGACACGAACAGTGATGTGCATAAAAGAGCCAAGTTGGCAGGGACGTTCTGGGAACACAGTTAACTGGAAGCTGATTGAGGTTTTATGACTGACACTCTGCTAGACGCCAGAAGCTACAGTCTGGAACATTCAAGAAAGAAGTATTCAATAAAAATGGCACGAGGGCAAACCGCTCCTCCTGCAAGTCAAAATGACCGCAACTGTGAAGTATAGAATTTCGTATGAAAGGCTGGTGTGTGTGTGTGTATGTGTATGTTTGGTGTTGTGTGTGTTGGTGTGTGTGTGTGTGTGTGTGTTGTGTGTGTGTGTGTATGTGTGTGTGTGTGTGGTGTTTGGTGTGTGTGTGTGTGGTGTTGTGTGTGTGTGGTGTGTGTGTGTTGTGTGGTGGTTGTGTGTGTGTGTGTATGTGTGTGTGTGTGTGGTGTGTGTGTGTTGGTGTGTTGTGTGTGTGTGTGTGTGTGTGTGTGTAGTTGTGTGTGTGTGTTGTGTTGTGTGTTTTGGTGTGTTGTGTGTGTGTGTGTGTGTGTGTGTGTGTGTTGTAGGTGTGTGTGTGTGTGTTGTTGTGTGTTGTGTGTGTGTGTGTGTGTAGTGTGTGTGTGTGTGTGTGTGTTGTGTGTGTGTGTGTGTGTGTGTGTGTGTGTGTGTGTGTGTGTGTGTGGTGTGTGTCGTGAGTGTGTTGGGTGTGTTGTGTTGGTATGTATGTGCGTGAGAGCTGGGTTTTTTGGTATGTACGTGTAATGGTGAGAAAGAGAGAGAGAGAAGAGAGAGAGAGAGAGAGAGAGAGAAGAGAGAAGAGAGAGAGAGAGGAGAGAGAGGGAGGGAGAGAGAGGGAGAGAGAAATAAAGAAAGAGCAATGAGAGAAATAAAGATATATATATATATAGAGAGAGAGAGAGAAAAGAGAGGAGAGAAAGAGAGAGAGAGAGAGACATACAGACAGACACACAGACAGACGGAGACAGAGATATAAAGATACACAGAGAGAAAGAGAGAGAGAGAGAGAGAGAGAGAGGAGAGAGAGAGAGAGAGAGAGAGAAAGAAAGAGAGACAGAGACAAAGAGAGAGAGACTTGGGCCAACGAGAAGCAGCTGCTCGCCCCCCCCCCCCCCCCACCCCCCAATCAATTATCTTCGGAATTTCCATCCAGAACAGATTACTACAAGTTAGATTGCCAAAGATCAGATTTTGTGATCTTACTAAGTGTAAACATTTTATGATAAACATTTAAATCAAAACACTCCAGACAGAAGTCTGTAACGATGCATTAGTGAAAATGCAAATGAATATTGACAGCAGAATGTTAAATCCTCAAGTACAGTTAGAAATGCGCTTGTGTTAGTCATGCGGTGCTCGGAAATAGAAGGAACTGGAATCTTTTATTTAACGTCTGTTCAAAATAATGATTTTAGACATACACATTCACATACACATACACGTACACACACACATACACACACACACACACACACACACACACACACCACACACACACACATACACACACCACAACACACACACACACACACACACACACACACACACACACACACACACACACAACACACACACACACACACACACACACACAGGGGGAAAAAAGGTGGGAACAATTACAACTAATAATTCAGAACAAGGAATTAGCAGTGTCAATTAATGAACACTTCATAACAATCTGCCAACAGAGGATCTGAGAATCAACTGGACCTCCGAAATAGTATCATTATTTTTGTTTAAAGGATATCTCTAGGGTCAGTACATGAAAAATCGAGATTGTTATTCCTACATGTCGTAAGTGAGAAAGAACATTCAAAAGCAGATAGTGCACTGACAATGCTTTTGAACAAATACATACATTTTGTGTATTTTGTTTTCCTAGAGTTAAGCCTTAGTTTCTATAGCAAGGATGCTAGCTGTCTTGGGCAGTAAGGTATAGGAGGAAATAGACTCGAA
>JAPXFY010000013.1:13687222-13697222 GCA_030674185.1 Monoplex corrugatus | reverse complement strand
TAGCACGTGGATGGATAACAAAGCGAGATAGAGAGTAAGAAAGACCTCCCACAGGAAAAAAAAATCAAACTATTGTCAAGAGCACGACTGAGTGACAGAGTGAAAAGCGAAGGAAGAAGTGATTTGTGCAAGCAGTCAGAGCGCCTCAGAAAAAAAAATCGTCCTGCCAAGCCATAGTCTCCCTTTTCTTTGTTAAAAACGATAAACGGGACCCAACATTTAAAACTTCCAATCGGAAGGTCGGGGTTCGATCCTGCCTGGGTACCCCCTGCTTAAAGGATGGATATTTTCCCCGTTCTCCTACTTCAACATTTGTACATACCTGTTAATACCTACTCCGCCCCTCCGCCCCTCCGCACTCTCGCTCGTGCTTACACACATGCAGAACATCAAGTATGCATATTAAAGATCCGGTAAGTCATGTCAGAGTCTGATGGCTTGTGGAAACATGAAAATACCCAGTAATCATATCCACGAAAGATACATGACTGTGCGACAACAACGTAGAATGTCGTCAGTTTGCCTCACAGCTCGAGTTATCCGAGTTCCACTGTAACAACCTGCTTATAATATGCAATGGACAGTGAGTCCAGATGAGACCGGAGAAAAGCACTTTGCAGATCAGAACAAGATTGAGGCAGCCGAGATGTGGTTTCTAAGAAGAATGTTGAGAGTTCCATGGACAGCAAAGAAAACAAACGAGACAGTTTTGATGGAGGCAGACACAAGTAGATCACTCATAAGGAAGATTAGGAAAAGACAGGCAACATTTATAGGCCATTTTATGAGACAGGGAGATCGGAACACCTGGTCACAACGGGAAAGCTGGAGGGAAAGAGAGCACCAGGTAGACCAGGGAGAAAATGCTGGACGGACTTGCAGAGTGGCTGGGGATGAGGAGGGTGGGGGAGATGCTAGGGGCAACGAGAGATAGAGACAGATGGAAGTCCATGATCGCCAACGCCATGCGGCAGGGCACCTGATGATGATGATGGTGATGATGATGATGATGATGATGATGGTGATGGTGATGATGATGATGATCAGGTACACAAACGGAGGGAAAGAAGTAGTTGTAAAATTCATTGTTGGAAAAAGAGGTGGGTTTTCAAATTGGATTTAAAAGCAGAAATGGTAGGTGTTAGGCGAAGGCAGAGCGGAAGCTTATTCCAGGGTGACAGTCCTGAGACAGATATAGAACGCTGGGCAACAGTTGATAGTTCAATCTAGGAACCTGAAGGGTAAGATTATCTGAAGCTTAGCGCAAGGTCCGAGTTGGTGTATAAATATTGATGTTATCGCAAAGACGTGGTGAGGCAGACTGGTAAATAGATGTGTAAAACAATGTATCCAGCTTATATTCAATTCTTTGTAAAACAGGCAACCAGTGAAGAGAGCGAAGGAGGGGACTGATATGATCAAACTTTTTTCTTTCTTTCTGAGAACAAGACGAGCAGCTGTGGCCGGAACTCGGATTTTTATTTAACCTAAAAATCGTTTACAACTAGTTTTCATTCGATTCACCCTTTGACACCCGCAACCTGTCCACCAGTATACTGCATTGTTAACCATACACGCAAAGCAAAAACTTAACTCTTTGACACCCGCAACCTGTCCACCAGTATACTGCATTGTTAACCATACACGCAAAGCAAAAACTTAACTCTTTGACACCCGCAACCTGTCCACCAGTATACTGCATTGTTAACCATGCGCGCAAAGTAAAAACTTAACCCTTTGACACCCTCACTCTATCCACCAGCTTTTCTCTCTCTCTCTCTCTCTGTCTGTCTGCCTCTGCCTCTGCCTCTGTCTCTGTCTCTGTCTGTGTGTCTGTCTCTCTGTCTCTCTCTGTCCCGCTCTCTGTCTCTCCGTCTCTCTGTCTCTCTGTCTCTCTGTGTCTCTCTGTCTCTCTGTGTCTCTCTGTCTCTCTCTGTCTCTCTATGTCTGTCTCTCTCTGTCCCTCTCTATGTCTCTGTCTCTGTCTGTCTGTCTGTCTGTCTCTGTCTCTGTCTCTGTCTCTCTCTCTCTCTCTCTCTCTCTCTCTCTCTCTCTCTCCCTGTGTGTGTGTCTCTCTCTGTTTCTCTCTGTCTCTCTATCTCTGCCTCTCTCTGTCTCTCTGTCTTTCCACCCCATCTCTCTCTCTCTCTCTCTCTCTCTCTCTCTCTCTCTCTCTCTCTCCCTCCCTCTCTCTCTCTCTTGCTCAGTTATTTTCATTTTCTGAATGTGGCAGTTCAATACCTTTATGCACAAAGTCATTGTTTGTGCAAAGAAGAAGAAGAAGAAGAAGAAGAAGAAGAAGAAGAAGAAGAAGAAGAAGAAGAAGAAGAAGAAGAAGAAAGAAGAAGAAGAAGAAGAAGAAGAGGAGAACGAAGAAAACGAAGAAAACGAAGAAGAAGAAGAAAACGAAGAAGAAAAGAAGAAAACGAAGAAAACGACGAAGAAGAAAACGACGACGAAGAAAACGACGAAGAAAAGGACAGAGAAGAAGAACAACAACAAAACAAGAAAGAAAACGAAAAGAAAAGCAGAAAACGACAAAGTAGAGAGAGAGAGAAAAAAAAAGGATACACATATAAGTAGACGAAGAACAAGGGATCACAGAAAGAAAATGAATCAAAAATGAGAGAAAAAAAAACCCCGTGAAGTTAGCAAGGTTTTACCATTCCCAGCAAAATCCTTTGGCTAAAGACATTTCTTATAAAAAACACAATATGTCTATGCACGCTGTCTCAAAGAGGTCGTGGATAAAAGTGTTAACATAAAGGAAATCGATGCTACAGTCAAAACAGACAATCTGCTATGACCAAGTACAGAAATGTCTTCCTACCGGAAATTGTTCGCGCCTCCGCTATCGACGTTTTAGTGTCAGTAACCTCATAAATAGAGTTAGCATTTTTCTTTCCCTTTCCGCCGATGTTGAATGCCCCAGCAACTTGCCCTCGGGTCAAGGCATAGATAAAGATGAATGTAACTCTTTTTTGTTTCTTTGTAATTGCAGAAAGAAGGAATGATTCAGATCGACGTTATTCAGGCATAGATAAAGATGGATGCAGCCCTTTGTTTTTAAATTGCAGAATGAAGGAATGATTCAGATCGACTTTATCTTTATTCTTATTGTTGCTAAAAGCCCAGCCGACTGCGTAGAGCCATGTCAGGGCTATAGCCGTTTCAGTACACTCACAGTACTTCAACAGGAAAACAAAAGGAACAGAAAATTAAACACTCACATCAATGCATTTGCGAACATAATCTAAGGAGATGCCCCTAGCGATGACCACCCCGTCCAATTTATCACACAGGAGATTAAAACACAAACACATTTAAACATAATTAAGGACCCTAAAACATATACAAAACGGGCCTGAATTACCTCAAGTTGCTTCCGCGTATCTCATTTCCCTACAGCCAAAACTACACTCAATATATTTGCCCAATTATCAATCCTAAGAGAAAGTATATAATACTTTATCAAACACAGACAGATGAATGGAACAGCAAGGCCAAAAATGATAGGAAGAAACATAATCAAAGGACATAACTCTTGAGAATTATCTCCCATGTTGTATAGAACTTCTCAAATCTAACACAGTTTGCGCTACCCATTCAGCTAGCACAGAAGCAGATACAAATTACACAAAACAGTCTCGATGTCATATAACATTTAAGTGTGTGTTCTACAAAATGAAGTTTATGTTTATATTGTATGAATTTTTTTTCCTAAGCTTGAATAAAAAAAAAAATTAAAAAAGAAATACAAAAACAGTAAGCTCAGAACACTCCTCAGAAACGCAAGAAATCACAGGAGAAAAGAAAGAAACAATGTGAGTGACAGAAAAGAGAAAATTTCTAACACAGAATTTCCAGAAGGTGGGGATACTACATGTATTTATACTGAAAGAGCCACCAACATCCCCACGGGGGGAAAGATCGACATTTGATGAATCTGCGTGTATGTGCTGTGATAAAAGATATCAGAATAAGATGTGTGATCACATAGGGGTACAAGTTCAGATCTTATGATCCAACTGCATTATCATCTTTGAACCGAATAGAATTGGAATGGGGCCTCATTATGAATTAAAGACTGTAAATTCAACACAGTTTTAAAGTAATGTTTTTCTTAAAGTAAGGAATATGTCAGAAACGATCCCTTTGCTTTCTGCTATTGTCTGGAATAAATCAAAATCGAATGTCATCATCAACAAATTAAATATTTGTGCATATAAAGGTCATCCGTCATATTCTGCCAGTCACAAAAGACACTGAGCGCGACAGATGGAGATTTCTTGAGAGAGAGGAAGAATTAGAATGTCAACGGCCTTGAACATTCCATTTTCTTTTCCAGTGGTTGAAATAGAGATTAGCTCAAAGCTACTTTTATAAACGTAGCGTGGGTAATCGATATATCTGCCCGAACACACACACACACACACACACAACACACACACACACACACACACACACACACACACACACACACACACACACACACACTACACACACACACACACACACACACACACACACACACACACACACACACACACACACACAAGCACACACGCACCACACGCACACACACACACACACACACACACACACACACAACACACAATCACACACTCACACCACACACACACACACACAAAAAAATCACACACTCACACACACACACACACACACACACACACACACACACACACACACACAACACACCACACACAGACACACACACACACACACCATATTTGCCTCACCATCCTAAACATATGAATTTGTTGTTAGCATGTCAAAAAGTCCTATAGCCAATTATCTTTAACACACCGTTATTTCACATGTTCAATGTTATGGTTAGCTAATTTTACTGTTTCAATTGTTAATTATGACAACGTAATTTGTTAATTATTCATTCTCGTCTTCGGCACAGTTGTTTTCTGGTTCATTTCTTTTTCCTGAAGATTAACCTTTTTCAAGTATCCTCTTCACTCCTCATGTATCCTCACTTTTTCCCCCCTAAAATCACTTTAGTGAATAGACATTAAATGAAAGACCACCACACGCACACATACAGACACACACAGACACACACAGACACACACACACACACACACACACACACACACACACACACACACACACACACACACACACACACACACACACACACACACAAAAATTGCCAAAACAACACGAACACACACACTCTCTCTCTCTCTATCTCTCTCTCTATCTCTATCTCTATCTCTCAATCTCTCTCTCTCTCTCTCTCTCTCTCTCTCGTGTGCGCACGCGCGCACACACACACACACACACACACTTATAGTGAAAAGACGTTAAATTAAAGAACGAACGAACACACACACACACACACACACACACACACACACACACACACACACCACACACACACACACACACACACACACACACACACACACACACACACTCACACAATAACAACAACACACCCCCCCCACAATCCTACCCTACTCCCACCACACACGCATCTGACAACGGTCCACATTTACAGACAAGTAGCCTTATGCACCTCTCTCGCAGGCCTATGCATAACAGTTTCAGCAAACCCACTGTGATTGACTAAGACCGCATTAGATCAATTACCCTTTGACCCTGCACCCTATCCATCAACTCAAACTGAACCAGCTCCCATCCATCCACCGCTTCAAGCTGTAGATACATGAGGGAATCGAAGGGTTAATTTTTTGAGTTTTTTTATTTTGCTTTTTTTTGTGGTGGTGGTGGTGGTGGTGGGTTGTTTTTTGCTAGCTTGATTGACACGGCAGAGTGCTGGTGGACAGGATGTGGGGATCAAAGGGTTAATTTGATTAACCCTTTGACTCCTTCAGCCTATTCATTTCCATCTTGCGTTGTCAATCATGACAGCAAAGCTTTATCAACTATGACGGCAATTGAAGCCTTTGACTTCCTTACCTTATTCACCAGCTTTCCTCTGCATGAAGATGGTGGATAGGATAAGGGAGTCAAAGGGTTATTTTTTTTCATGGTGGTGGTTAGGATGCGGACAGCCAAAGGGTTAAACTAGATCTGGAATGGTGCGAATTCTCTCCCTTGATGATCTACACCTGACTGCTCTTAGTCGAGGTAAGTGGCACCAAAATCACCATTCTTCTACAAAGTGATGAAATATGCTGAGTTTATGTCAGGTTTCTGAGTAAATAGTAACCCTTTGCTATCGGCATTCTCTGTCTGTCTATCTATCTGTCTGTCTGTCTCTGTGTCTCTGACTCTGTCTGTCTCTCTGGCTGTTTCTCTGTATCTGTTTGTCTGCCTGTCTGTCGCTGTTTGTCTGCATGTTTGTCTGTTTGTCTCTGTCTGTCTGTCTGTCTCTCTCTGGCCCCCTCCCCCCCCCCTCTTCTCTCTCTGCCTATGGCCATTCCTCTGTTTGTCTATCTCTCTCTGTCTTCTGTCTTTCTATCTGTCTGTCTGTCTGACTGTCTGTCTGCCTGACTGTCTGTCTGTCTCTGGCTCTTTGTCTTTCTATCTCTGTATCTGTCTGTCTGTCTGTATGTCTGTTTTCTCTCCCTCTCCCTCTCTCTGTCTCTGTCTCTGTCTCTCTCTCTCTCTCTCTTTATTTCTTTCTTTCTAGCTCTTTCTCCCTCTGTTTTTTCCCTCTGTGTTTTCTCTGTCTCTGTCACTCTGTCTCTGTCTTTCAGTCTCTCTGTCTCTGTCTGTCTGTCTGTCTATCTCTCTGTCTGTCTGTCTGTCTCTCTTTCTCACTCTCTCTCTCACTCTCTCTCTCTTTCTCTCTCCTTTTTCCTGTCTCTTTCTCTGTCTCTGTCTGTCTCTGTCTGTCTGTCTGTCTGTCTGTCTGTCTCTCTCTCTCTGTGTTTGTGTGTATATAATGATTATACACAGAGTGACAGAGACAAACAAACAGAGACAGACACAGACAGACAGGGAAAGAGAGACGTGTATAGGCAGCACAAAAAGGGGTGAAGGCAGTATCACTGGCTTCCTATACACCAAAAAGAAACCGACCCCACACGCGGGACAAGAACGGAAATTGCCTCGCCTCTGACGAGCCGTTTATATGCACAGCATATGTGCAATATCTAGCTCTGTGCCGATAAAAGGCACGACGGCTGTGTATGCAATCGATTCTCGACATCGCGTGTTGGGATTTCTGAACTAATTGGGTCTGTTGAAAATGCATGTAAGTTCCACAGGTTGTACGTCTTATAGAAGTTTCCTATACAGACGTGTTACGAAATTCGGGAACCTTTTTCGGTTTTGTGCAGTTCCAGAAGTCGTGAATGTTGCTATTAGAATGTATGTGTGGTGGGTTGGTGGGTGGTGGGAGGGTGGGTGGGTGGGTGTGTGTGTTTGTGTGTGTGTGTGTGTGTGTGTGTGTGTGGTGTGTGTGGTGTGTGGGTGGGAGATAGGGGTGGGGGTGGGGGTGGACGTATGTGTTTATGTGTGTGTATGTATGAGTGAGTGTGTGTGTTTGTGTGGGTTTATGCATGTGTACGTGTATGTGTGTGTCTATGTGTGTTTATGCATGTGTACGTGTATGTGTGTGTCTATGCGTGTGTGTATGTGTTTATGTATGTGTATGTGTGTGTATGTGTGTGTCTGCGTGCCTGTGTCTGTCTGTGTCTGTCAATCTTTTAAATACAAGCTGGCTGGTTCTTGCGATAGTGCCGATGGCTCAAAATCTAATGTATTGAGTTTAACCCAAGCCAGGAAAACAAACATTGGCCTGTTCGCCAGCCAATTCTTATGCTCCATTTATTCTGATGGTGTCAACTTATTGTTTCAGAGGTCCTGCCACCACCACCCCTCCAACCCCACCCCTACCCCCCATCCCCCACATTGCTAGACATTGTCAGGGTTTTACACAGACCTCAAGAGTCTGCCTGGGTCATAGACTGCAACAGGGTGGAGCGCATATGGAAGTTTCCGAGTAATATGGTGTCATCTTGAAGAATCTTCAAATTCGATTTGTTCTGTTTTTGTTTGTTTGTTTGTTTGTCTGTTTTTTTTTTTATTTATGTTATTTACCCTCTTTTCTTTCTCTGGAAATATATTTTGTGTACATTTGTTCTGTGAATATAGCTATCTTGCTCACATTCCTATTGTGTCGGTAAGTTTGATTTTTTTCTAACTGCATTTATTTTATGTTCTTAAGGTGAAGAAATTGTATCGTCTGTCTTAGAGGTCAAACAAGTTAACATTCTCTCAATCCGAAAGTCTTGTGTTTAATTCCCCCAGACACTTCCGCTTGGTGGGCAACGGGCGGAGATTTTACCGATCTCCTTGATCAACATGTGTGCAGACCTCTTAGTGTATTAAGTTCTTTTGTGTGTGTGTGTGTACGTATGCAGAATGTCAACTATACACGTCAAACATATCCTAAAAGTCATGTCAATGTCTGCTGGCTTATGTAAACATGAAAACACTCAGCATGTAAGCCCACTAAAGATGGTTTATGTAAACATGAAATATTCAGCATGTATGCCCACTAAAGATGGTTTATGTAAAAATAAAAACATTCAACATTCAAGTCCACTAAAGATGGTTTATGTATACATAAAACATTCGGCATGTAAGCCCACTAAAGATGGTTTATGTAAACATGAAAACACTCAGCATTCACGTCCACTAAAGATGGTTTATGTAAACATAAAACATTCAGCATTCACGTCCACTAAAGATGGTTTATGTAAACATGAAAACATCAGCATGTAAGTCCACTAAAGATGGTTTATGTAAACATGAAAACAGTCAGCATGTAAGTCCACTAAAGATGGTTTATGTAAACATGAAAACAGTCAGCATTCACGTCCACTAAAGATGGTTTATGTAAACATGAAAACAGTCTGCATGTATGCCCACTAAAGATGGTTTATGTAAACATGAAAACATTCAGCATGTGGCCCACTAAAGATGGTTTATGTAAACATGAAAACAGTCAGCATTCACGCCCACTAAAGATGGTTTATGTAAACATAAAAACAGTCAGCATGTATGCCCACTAAAGATGGTTTATGTAAACATGAAAACACTCAGCATGTGTGCCCACTAAAGATGGTTTATGTAAACATGAAAACATTCAGCATGTATGCCCACTAAAGATAGTTTATGTAAACATAAAACAGTCAGCATGTATGCCCACTAAAGATAGTTTATGTAAACATAAAACAGTCAGCATGTATGCCCACTAAAGATGGTTTATGTAAACATGAAAACACTCAGCATGTATGCCCACTAAAGATGGTTTATGTAAACATAAAACATTCAGCATGTATGCCCACTAAAGATGGTTTATGTAAACATGAAAACATTCAGTATGTATGCCCACTAAAGATGGTTTATGTAACATGAAAACATTCAGCATGTATGCCCACTAAAGATGGTTTATGTAAACATGAAAACAGTCAGCATGTATGCCCACTAAAGATGGTTTATGTAAACAAAAAACATTCAGTATGTAAGCCCACTAAAGATGGTTTATGTAAACAAAAAACATTCAGCATGTAAGCCCACTAAAGATGGTTTATGTAAACATAAAACACTCAGCATGTAAGCCCACTAAAGATGGTTTATGTAAACATGAAAACATCTAGCATGTAAGCTCACTAAAGATGGTTTATGTAAACATGAAAACACTCAGCATGTAAGCCCACTAAAGATGGTTTATGTAAACATGAAAACACTCAGCATGTAAGCTCACTAAAGAAGGTTTATGTAAACATAAAACACTCAGCATGTAAGCCCACTAAAGATGGTTTATGTAAACATGAAAACACTCAGCATGTAAGCTCACTAAAGATGGTTTATGTAAACATAAAACACTCAGCATGTAAGCCCACTAAAGATGGTTTATGTAAACATAAAACATTCAGCATTCACGTCCACTAAAGATGGTTTATGTAAACATAAAAACACTCAGTATGACGTCCACTAAAAATTGTTTATGTAAACATGGAAACATTCAGCATGTATGCCCACTAAA
>JAPXFY010000013.1:13677222-13679722 GCA_030674185.1 Monoplex corrugatus | reverse complement strand
ACGTACGCACATGCATACATAATAATTACAATATTTATATAACGCCAAATCTCGACAAAATCAAATCCAAGCGCCGAAAAGACACACACGCACACACGCACGCACGCACCACACACACACACACACACACACACACACAACACACACACACACACACACACACACACACACACACACACACACACACACACACCACACACGCATGGCCACACATGGGGAGAAAGAATAAAAGCAATAAAAGCAAGAATAAAACCAATGGAAAACCACAGAGAGCACATCATATACAATTATATATTAAAACAAAGTGATTCCCCTCCGAGCGGAGACAGGCTGCAGAGGGGGGTTGAGTGAGGTTAGGATTTTATGCAGAGGAGAAAAGATGAGTTTTGAGAGCGGTCTTGAAGGAGGCAAAAGTAGGTTGCTGACGGACTGAGAGAGGAAGTTTGTTCCAGGAGAGTGGACCAGAAACAGAGAAGGCTCGTGGACCATAGGTATTGAGCTTAGTGCGTGGAAAGCGAAAAGTCAGAGGATCGGAGGCAGAGCGGAGGGTACGTGAGGGAACATAGATCTCAAGTAGGCTTGACAGGTAATCGGGGGCTGCGTTATTGAGGCTTTTGTAGCACATGGTGTCTAGTTTGTACTGTATGCGCTTTGATACAGGGAGCCAGTGAAGTTGTGCCAGGAGAGGAGATATGTGGTCAGCTTTTTTCTTTTTGAGTACAAGGCGTACAGCATTGTTTTGAATGCGCTGTAGGATGTGAATGGTGGAGGCAGGAAGACCAGACAGGAATGAATTGCAATAGTCAATGCGAGACATTATGAAGGAGATAACGAGTTTTGCAGTTGTTTCCACAGAGAGATACTTCCTGATCAGGCTTATACGATGGAGATGATAGTAGCAAGATCTGGCAGTTTGAGAAACAAAGTTGTTCATGGACAGGGTAGAGTCAATGCAGACACCAAGGTTTATAGCTGAATCAGAAATTGGGACTGATGTGTTACATAATGGGAGAGAAAGAGGAGGCAGCTGGGAAAGTTTCTGACGGGTGCCAATGAGGATAGCTTCTGTCTTGTCGTCATTAAGCTGAAGTCTATTGTGTGTCATCCAGTTCTTAATGTCCGAGTAACACTCAGTGGTGCGAGTCAACAGGCGCTGTATATTATCAGGTGAGTCACTGTCTTGAAGTTGGGTGTCATCAGCATAGAAGTGGTGTTTTATAGAGTGGGAGTTGATGATGGTGGACAGGGGGAGGTATAAAGAGTGAAAAGAACAGGGCCAAGGACAGATCCTTGTGGAACACCACAGGTCGGGTATGCAGGTTGAGAGTAAGTGCCATTGATGACTACAGTTTGTTTTCTGTTTGATAAATACGAAGTGAAAAAGGAGAGAGCAATGTCAGAGATGCCAAAAGTATGATGAAGTCTAGAAAGGAGAATACCATATGGGCTCATCCACCAAAATCTACCACCAAATTATCTGGCAGATTCCTTGGGCCTGCACAGAAACCTATACGCTGGCAAGGGTTGGGAAGAGGTGGGAAAGAAAGGATCCACGAGACACTCAGTTGGCACTACCAGAATGCTGAAAACATTGGCAGAGAAAAGGACCCTTTTTTTTTTTTTTAATGTTGTTGGTTGGAATTGAACTCAACAGCTCTATCAAAAGAACTAACCAACATGCAGGAAAAAAAATGTTGCTAGCCTCAGAATTGAACCTGATGTCATCATCATCATCATCATCATCATCATCATCATCATCATCATCATCATCATCCACTGCTGTTCCAACCCTTCCCTTTAGTTGCTGAGCCGAGCGCGCTGACCTATGCGTGACCCGACCATGATGCCTGCCTTCCCTGGGCAGATTGTTTATATATTGCCTGTCAGCAGCCATAGCTGACATCTGGCGTTTAACTGGGGGAAATGGGTATGACTTTAAATGCTACATTTTTTTAAGGCGCTTTGGCCAAACTAGAGTGTATTGTAGATAGCTGGATGGCCAGAACCACGAGCTTTAAAATGATACCAAACACGAATGTGTTTGACTGGCAAAGCAGACTGCAGTGTTAGTTCAAATACATGCACAACCACAAGTACGGAGACGGATAATTTCCGATTTCACAAAATTTTGCTGTTTTAAACCGCCGTTATTGCAGTCCTGACAGTTTCCATGCACACAGAACAACATGCCACACAAACTACAGCATGCCAGCGTGCACCTCCACTTACTTGAAAGTTTTCGACCTGAACCTGAACTGCATCAAAGTTAACCCACATTGGTGCCGCCTTCTCCACATCAGACAGACTGGTTTTCATTATTGTTTTCGATGGAACAGACGACATCTTCAGTTTTCTCAGCTATGCATAGCACTTTGAGCACATACTGACAGAGAATGGGAGCCCTGGGCTTTGTTTGTTTGTTGTTGTTTTTTTTGCTGGAACGCCCACCACATGCTCGACACAAAGACTGAAGTCTCTCATTGTGCAAAATTGCAGTGTG
>JAPXFY010000013.1:13644722-13652222 GCA_030674185.1 Monoplex corrugatus | reverse complement strand
GTAATTCCCTGACACAGCGTAAAATTTTACATACAGATATTCCCTGTCCCAAGTAGTGTATATTTTTTGTTCTCCCAATATCAGCTTACATACTCTTTAAGATGTCGAACCACCATCTCCTCTCCTCTGCCAAAACAGTTTCAATCGGATTTCCTCAAGGTGTTGTTCTCTCTCCAGTTCTAATTTTCCACAAGAGCTATGATGTGTGTATCTCTCAGGCCTGGTTTATGCCAGGATATTTTTTAATGAAATGACAGCCTTACCACACAGTCTCAATGCATAATGGATGTGTCCTTAACACAGTGGTTATTGTCCCAATCGTCGTCATCACGATATCATACGTGAAACATTGTTCTCTATTTTGTGACCATTGATATGGAGTTGCAAACGAAGCAGACAGGAAAAGAAAAACTAACAAATAGACTAAAAGTAAAATACGAAATATAGAGAGAAACGAAGCAAACTAAAAGGAAATAACAACAGCAAATAAAATAAAATAAAATAAAATAAAATAAAATAAAATAAATAAAATAAAATAAAATAAATAAATAAAATAAAATAAAAATAAAATAAAATAAAATAAAATAAAATAAAGTAAAATAAAATAAAATAGAAATAAAAAAAATTTAATAAATAAAAAAAAATGAATAAAGTAAAACAAAATAATAAAGATAAAACAAAAATAGCTAAAAAAAAACAAAACAAAAAAAAATGAAATGAAACGAAATGAAATAATACGAAACAAAATAAGATAAAATGAAATGAAATGAAACAAAATCAAGTAAAATAAAACAAAATCAAATAAAAAAAAATGAAATAAAGAAACTGAAGTATTATGACAACCACCACTAATCCGAAAAACAAAAAAAATGAATATATTAACACCTAAAAGCAAAACTCAATAAGTATCAACATAACATTTCGATCATTTTGTACCCAGCTATTACCAACCATTCAGGGGTATAACTCTAAATTACATAGTTCTAACTGAAATAAGTACACATAAAATGCATTCGCACAACTAGGAACGCCCAGCAGCACGCAGACACCGGGACACAAAAAAAGGAAAGCACACACACACACACACACACACACACACACACATACACACACACACACACACATATATATATAATATAATATATATATAGGAGAGAGAGAGAGAGAGAGAGAGAGAGAGAGAGACAATATATATATATGTGTGTGTGTTGTGTGTGTGTCTGTATGTGTGTGTGTGTATGTGTGTGTATGTGTGTGTTGTTGTGTGTGTGTGTGTGTGTGTGTGTGTGTGTGTGTGTGTGTGTGTGTGTGTGTGTGTGTATGTCAAACGGGCCTAAACAACTGGAAACTACTCTACATATCACATTTCCTTAGAACCAAAATACACGCAATACTTGTATCCACTTTCAGTTATCCTAAAACTGCTTCTGCACGTCACAATACCTTGGATCGAAAAATGCACTCAATACATGTATTCAATTATCAATCCTATGAGAAAGTATGTAAGGTTTGATAGAACACCTCTCTCTCTCTCCTCTCTCTCTCTCTCTCCCTCTCTCTCTCTCTCTCTCTCTCTCTCTCTCTCTCCTCTCTTTCTCTCTCTCTCTCTCTCTCTCTCTCTCTCTCTCCTTTCTTCCCTTTCTGCCTTTTCTCTTCTTTTCTTCTCTCTCTCACTCTCTCTCTCTCCTCCTCTCTCCTCTCTCTCCCTCTCTCTCTCTCTCTCTCCCTCGGTTTTTCTGCCTGTTGGTCTTTCTGTCTGACTGTTTGTCTCAATCTCTCCTCTCATCTCTACTCTCTATCATCCTCTCTCTCTCCTCTCTCTCTCTCTCTCTCTCTCTCCTCTCTCCCTCGTCTCCTTGCTCTCTGTCTGACTGTTGTCCTCCTCTCTCTCTCTCTCTCTCCTCTCTCTCTCTCTCTCTCTCTCTCTCTCCCTCTCTCTCTCTCTCTCCCCTCGGTTTTTCTGCCTTGTTTGTCTCTGTTTCGTCTACTCTCTTACTCATTCTCTCCTCAATACTATTAATCTTGATAACACTCTTCTCTCTCTCTTCTCTCTCTCTCCTCTTCTCTCTCTCTCCTCGTTCTCTGTTCTCTGCTCTGTCTCTCTCTCTCTCCTCTCTCTCTCTCTCTCTCTCTCTTCCTCCTCTTTCTCTCTCTCTCCCTCGGTTTTTCTGCCTGTTGGTCTTTCTGTCTGACTGTTTTCTCTCTCTCTCACTCTCTCTCTCTCCTCTCTCTCTCTCTCTCTCTCTCTTTCTTTCTCTCTTTCTCTTTCTCTTCTTCTTTCTCTAGTTCAAGGTGAAAGGACCAGCCAGGAAAACATGGTAGGAAGAAATGACAAAAAGTAAAGGAGCAAGGTAGAAACAGAAAAAGACATAAAAGAGGAAATTCCTAGCACATAAGTTCCAGAAGATGAGATTACTGCTTATACCGTAAGAGTCCTTAGCATCCCCACAGGGAAGAAGTACAAGTTTAGATAGCAACTGAATTGTTTATCCTGAGAGGGACTATAAAGTATCTTTATCTTTTCACCCCCACAGTTCTATGGAATATTCTCCCCCAAAAACATGTTTTATTATTAGTTGATGCCGATGATTTCTTCACTTTTATCGTTGTGATAAGAATCCTTCTTAGGGTACTGATGCTTTTTGGATTGCGTGTACGTCTAACCTTGCTGCGGTTACGTCATTGTTTCTATCCCTGTCCCTGTAGTTGTCTGTGTCTGTTCCTTCTCTCTCTCTGTGTCTGTGTCTGTTCTGTCTCCTCTCTCTCTTCTCTCTCTTCTTCTCTCTCTCTCTCTCTCTCTCTCTCTCTCTCTCTCTCTCTTCTCTTCTCTCTTTCCCTCGTTTTTTCTGCCTGTTGGTCTGTTTCGTGTTTGTCCTTCCCTCTCCTGTCTCTGTCTCTCTGTCTTCGTTAGCTCCTCTCTTCTCTCTCTCTCTCTTTTCTCTTCTCTTATCTCTGTCGTCTCTCTGTGCTTTTCCTCTCTCCTCTCTTCTGTCTCTCTCTTCTTCCCTCGTTCTTCTCTCTTGTTGTCTGTCTGTCTGTCTTGTCTGTCCTTTGTCTCTCTTCTCTCTCGCTCTCTCTCTGTGTCCTCCTGTCTCTGTCTCTCTGTCTCGTCTGTCTGTCTCCTCGTTCTGTCTCTCTCTTCTCTCTCTCTCTCTCTCCTCATTTCGCTGTTGTCTGTCTCTGTCTGTGTCTGTCTCCTCTTCTCTCTCTGTGTCTCTCTTCTCTGTCTCTCTTCTCTCTCTGCTCTCTCTCTTCCTCGTTTTTTCCTCTCTCTCTTCTCTCTCTCTCTCTCTTCTTCTCTCTCTTCTCTCACCTCTCTCTCTCTCCATCAGATAGGATCGAACCTTAGACATTCCGTCTTACACGCTTGATTACCAGCCCATCAAACGCATGGATGTCAGTGAGATGCAGAGGCATCATGTGGTATGGAAAGCTGTAGAATGATAATGTGATAAAAAAAAGAACATGCCTGTTGTCAATAGCCACTGTCACTGGCAGGTCGACACAACGTCCAAAATTTAGGACTTGTAACTGTTCGAAAACAGACAGAATTTCATTTCGAAATCCATAGAATTATTGACTCAGAAAACATCCTGGGGCTACACACATGTGGCAGTGTGCATATGTGTCTGTTGTCTGTCTGTCTGTCTGTCTGTGTATATGTGTGCCTGCATACTTGTATCTGTCTCAGTCTCTGTCTCTGTCTCTGTCTCTGTCTCTGTCTCTCTCCACTCACTCTCTCTCTCCCTCACTCTATCTTATCTCTCTCTTTCTGTCTATCTGTCTCTCTCTATCTCTCTCTCTCCCTCCCTCTCTCTCTCTCTCTTTCGCTTTGTCTTTCTCTCTCTCTCTCTCTGTTTCTCTCTGTCTCTTAGTCTCTGTCTCTCCCTCTGTCTCCGTCTCCCTCTCTCTCTCTCTCTCTTGTCTCTATATGTCTGTCTGTCTGTCGTCCTCACGCTTTCTCTTTCTCTATATCTCTCCTTTCTTCCCCCTTCCCTCCCCTCCCCTCCCTCTCTTTCTCTACTCCCTCCCTCCCCCCTCTCCCTCTCTATCTCTCTCTCTTTCTCTCATTTTCTTTCTCTCAGGATTGAACTCTAGACCTTGCGATCGGTGGTTTGACGTCTTACACGCTTGACTACTACACCCATCAAGTGCATGGCTATCAGTGAGGTGTATAGGTATCCTGTGGTATGGGAAGCTGTAGAATGATAATGTGAAAAAAAAAAGAACATACCTGTTGGTCAATAGCCACTGTCACTGGCAGGTAGACACGACGTCCAAAGCTTAGGACATGGAACTGTCCGAAAACAGATATAATTCCATTTCGAAATCCATAGAATTATTGACTCAGAAAACATCCTGAGGCTACACACATGTGGCAGTGTGTATCTGTCTCTGTCTGTTTCTCTGTCTGTCTGTCTGTCTGTCTATGTTCTCTGTCTCTCTCTGTCTCTGTCTCTCCTTGTCTCTCTCTCTCTCTTTCTCTCTCTCTCTTTCTCTCTCTCTCTCCCTCCCTCTCTCTCTCTCTCTTTCTCTCTCTAGCTCTCTCTGTCTCTAGCTCTCTCTCTCTCTCCCTCTCTCTCTCTCTCTCTCTCTCACATTCTCTCTCTCTCTCTCTAGCTCTCTCTAGCTCTCTGTCTTCGAGTCTCTCTGTCTCTCTTCTCTGTCTCTCTCTGTCTATCTATCTCTCTGTGACTCTCTCCCTCACCTTCTCTCTCTCTCACACTCTCTCTCTTTCCTTCTGTCTGTATGTCTCTTTGCCTGCCTGCCTGTGCTGGCCTGTCCTGTCCTGTCTCTGTCTCTGCCTGTCTCTCTGACTCTCTCTCTCTGTCCCACGCTTTATCTCTCTCCTTTCCTCCCTCTTCACTACCCTCACCCTCCCTCTCTTTTTCTCTATCCCTCCTCTCTCTCTCTCTCTCTCTCTCTCTCTCTCTCTCTCTCTCTCTCTCTCTCATTCGAACTCTAGACCTTGCGATCGGGGTTTGACGTCTTACACGCTTGACTAGTACACCCATCAAGTGCATGTCTATCAGTGAGGTGTATAGGTATCATGTGGTATGGGAAGCTGTAGAATGATAGTGTGATGAAAAAAAAAGAACATACCTGTTGGTCAATAGCCACTGTCACTGGCAGGTAGACACGACGTCCAAAGCTTAGGACATGTAACTGTCCGAAAACAGATATAATTCCATTTGGAAATCCATAGAATTATTGACTCAGAAAACATCCTGAGGCTACACACATGTGGCAGTGTGTATGTGTCTCTGTCTGTCTCTCTGTCTGTCTGTCTGTGTGTCTGTGTATATGTGTGCCTGCATATCTGTCTCTGTCTCTGTCTCTCTCCATCTTTGTCTCTCCTTGTCTGTCTCCCTTTCTCTCTCTCTCTTTCTCTCTCTCTCTCTCTCTCTCTCTCACACACACACACACACATTCTCTCTCTCTCTCTCTCTCTCTAGCTCTATCTAGCTCTATCTAGCTCTCTCTAGCTCTCTGTCTTTCTGTCTCTCTGTCTCTCTCTGTCGCTCTCTCCCTCCCTCCTCTCTCTCTCTCTCTCACTCTCTCTCTTCCTTCTGTCTGTCTCCATGCCTGCCTGCCTGCCTGTCCTGTCCTGTCCTGTCCTGTCCTGTCCAGTCTCTGTTTCTGCCTGTCTCAGTCTCTGTTTCTCCCTCTCTCTGTCTCTGTCTCTCTTTCTCTCTCTCTTTGTTCCCTCTGTCTCTGTCTCTCTGTCTCTGTCTCTGTCTCTCTCTTTCTCTCTCTGTCACCTGGTTTGTCTGCCTATTTGGTCTGTCTGTCTGTCTATCTGTCTGTCTGTATGTTTGTCTCTCCTCTCTCTCTCTCTCTCTCTCTCTCTCTCTGTGTCACCTGGTTTGTCTGCCTATTTGGTCTGTGTGTCTGTCTATCTGGCTGTCTGTATGTTTGTCTCTCTCTTTCTCTCTCTTTCTCTCTCTCACACTCTCTCTCTCTCTCTCTGTGTGTCACCCGGTTTGTCTGCCTGTTTGGTCTGTCTGTCTGTCTATCTGTCTGTCTGTATGTTTGTATCTCTCTCTCTCTCTCTTTCTCTCTCTCTCTCTCTCTCTCTCTCTCTCTCTCTCTCTCATTCTCGTTTTCTCAGGATCGAACCTCAGACCTTACGATTAGCAATCTGACGTCTTACACGCTTGTCTACCACGCCTATCAAGCGCATGGCTAACGGTGAGGTGTACAGGCATAATGTGGTATTGACAGCAGAGGACTAATACCTTGATAAAAAACAAGAGCATACCTGTTGATCAATAGGCACTGTAGGTAGACACGACGTCCAAAGTTTTGGACATGTAATTGTACGAAAACAGACAGAATTTCATTTCGAAATCCATAGAATTATTGACTCGGAAAACATCCTGAGGCTGAACACATGTGGCAGTGTGTATATGTGTCTGTCTGTTTCTCTGTCTGTTTGTATGTCTGCCTGTCTCTCTGTCTGTATGCCTGCATATCTGTATCTGTCTCTGTCTCTGTCTCTGTCTCTGTCTCAGTCTCTGTCTGTCACTCTCTTCTCTCTCTCTCTCTCTCTCTCTCTCTCTCTCTCTCTCTCTCTCTCTCCACTCACTCTCTCTCTCTTTCTCTCTCTCTCTCTCTCTCTCTCTCCACTCACTCTCTCTCTCCTTCACTCTATCTTATCTTTCTCTTTCTGTTTCTCTCTCTCCTCTCTTTTCTCTTTTGCTTTGTCTTTCCTCGCTCTCTCTCTGTGTTTCTCTCTGTCTCTCAGTCTCTGTCTCTCTCTGTCTCTCTGTCTCTGTCTCTCTCTCTTGATCTCTATTTGTCTGTCTGTCTGTTTGTCTGTCTGTGTGGCTGTGTGGCTGTCTGTCTGTCTGCCTCTCTCTCTCTCTTTTTGTTCCCAAAACTACTATTATTTCAGTTTTTTCTTTGATTTCTCTCTCCCTCTCTCTCTCACTCACTCTTCCTTTCTTTTCTCTCCCCATTTCTCTGTGCCTCTCTCTCTCTCTCTTTCTCTCTCTCTCTCTCTTCTCTCTCTCTCTCTCTCTCTCTCTCTCTCTCTCTCTCTCTCTCTCTCTCTCTCTCTTTCTGTTTTTGTGAGATGAAAGTTTGTGATATGTGGGGAGATCGCATGCTTTGTCTATGGATATGGGTATGTACACTGTTTTCAAAATGTCAATAAATGTCACTTTATCATGTATGCATTTTTAAAACATGAATTCCATGCACATGACTGCATTCTTCTCCATAGTTTTGAAGTTTGCCCCCCCCCCCCCCATCACTCGACCCTCTGCTCCTGTCCTCCTCTGTCTCGATCCTCTGTCTCTCTGCTCCTGTCTCTGTCTCTCTGTCTCTGTACCTCTCTCTCGTCTGTCTCTCTCTCGTCCTCTGCTCTCTGTCTCTCTACTGTCTCTGTCTCCCTCTGTCTCCCTCTGTCTCTCTCTCTGTCTCTGTCTCCTCTGTCCTCTGCTCTGTCTCTCTGTCCTCCTCTTCTCTCCTCTGTCTCCCTCTGTCTCCCTCTGT
>JAPXFY010000013.1:13639722-13642222 GCA_030674185.1 Monoplex corrugatus | reverse complement strand
ACCGAAACGATTAATCGGAAAGCGAATGGAATAATGAGACAGAAAAGATGCTAAATAGCTAACACACATAAAAAAAAAAATTAAAAAAGTATCATCCACACGTTTTCTTCTTTTCTCCGCTGTCTGGGAATCCTTTTCTCCTAATCACACGAACCTTGACAAAATTCACACCATCGAAGGGAGAAAACTGAAAAAATAAATAAACAAAATCATCACTAATCGATCAACACCACTAGAAGCCATTTTCAGGAAAATTGTTCCACGAATTCACACAACACAAAAGCGATTCCGTGTCGCTCGTAATTTCTATAGCAGAAACTAGAAAGATCTGTGAATCTCCAATCACACACACTCACACACATACACCCATACCCCACACCCATACCATCTCCGTCACCCCTGCCCCAAAGTTGACTCCAACGCTTCTCCAGATCGAAGGGGGGTGAAGGTAGAAAACAGCGCGCGCGGAACAGCAGAGGGAGGGGAAAAAAGTACGGCACGTGCGCGCGCGTGCAACCGGAACGTCAGAACGCGTGCGCGTAGTTTGGGCGGTTACGGGACTTGGCATTTCCACAAGATCTCCCTCCGAGCAAACATGGAGAGTGAACTCGACTCCTGGGGAGCAAACTCCTTGTGGGGAGGGGGGTGGGGTGGGGGTGGGGGGGAGGAGCCCAGATAACACATAGTGTTTTTTTAATTTTTTTTTGTTTTTGTTTCTTTCATTTACTGCACTTACCTGATGTGTAAACGGACAGAGGCTGGGATCGGTAGAGGAGTTAACCCCGTAACTCCTGCAGCCTGTCCATAAGCTGCCAAAACTTAACCCTTTGACTCCCTCCCCCTATCTGTCAGCTTCCTGCAGGACGGGGGAGTGAAAGGATTATTCATTTACTTTACTTTATTTTATTTTGTTTTGTTTTGTTTATTATATTTCATTTATTTTATTTTATTTTATTCATTTATTCATTTATTTTATTTTTATTTTATTTCATTTCTTTATCTATTTACTTATTTGTTTATTCATTTGTTTGTTATTTGTTTATTTGTATATTGTTATTTATTATTTATTTATTTATTTATCTATCTATTTATTCATTTACTTATTTATTCAATGTTTATTTATTTGTTCTTTCTTTCTTTCCTTCTTTCGTTCTTTCTTTCTTTCTTTTTTTTTTCTTTCTTTTTCTTGTTTATTTATTTGTTATATATTTATTTCTTACTTGTTCATTATTTATTCAGTTGTTTGTTTATTGATTAATTGATTGATTGATTGATTTACTTATTTGTTTTTCTTTCTTTATTGATTTGTTTATTATCTATTTATTTATTTATCTATTTATTTATTCATTTATTTATTATTTATTTATTCATTTATTTATTTATATTTATCTATTTACCATTTATTTACTATTCTATTTTTTTTTTTTTATCTATTTTTTTATTTTTTTTTTTTTTTTTTTCATGAAGCTGGTTCGATAGGATGATGGAGTAAAAAGGATACAATCTTGCTATGCTGCCATGGCTGACAATGCAGGATGTTAGCACACAGGGGAGGGGATCAAAAGGGTTAAATCACAAGAGTGACAGGAACGAATATCGAGCACACACGGTGGTGAAATATTTTGAGGGGTTCGTGTGTCAGAACAAATACATACCATACAGACACGATACTACTCAGATGGGCCATGTTTTTAAACAACTGTCAGGGCCAACTAATCGTTTTTTCACTATGTGTAAACAGACAGATGGGTGAACAAAAAGTGTATACAATATCCTATCCTATATATTCTAAAAGAAAACTTCTCTTTTTTTTTTTTTTTCAATTTGAGATGGTGATTTTGAAAAATGAAAACAGAACGTTTTCAGAATAGTAACAGATTTAATGATGTAATTTATTATTTATGTATTTTTTTTTTTATTTATTTATATTTATTTATTTATTTATTTATTATTTATTTATTTATTATTTATTTATTATCATTTATTTCTATTTATTTATTCATTTATGTATTAATTATTATTTATGTATTTATTTATTTACTATTTATTTACTTATTTAGCTATCTATTTCTCTCATATCGTTATCATCATCATAATCATCTGCATCATCATCGTTAGCATTATTATTATTATTATTATTATTTTTAGTATTATTATATTATTATTATATATTATTATTATTATTATTATTATTATTATTATTATTATTATTATTATTGTTGTTGTTGTTATATCATTATTATCATCTAATTATTTTATTAATATTATTATTATTACTATTATTATATCATCATCATTGTCATCATCATATCATCATTCATCATCATCATCATCCATCATCATCATCCAAAATTATTGTTACTACCATTATTATTCATTTTCAACGCACGTTAAAGAAACTAAGACAGCCAGCGAGTTGTTCTTAACAACGTTCCGCACGGGAAAAACGTAAACCCACACACACAACACACGCACACACACACACACCACACACACACAC
>JAPXFY010000013.1:13624722-13627222 GCA_030674185.1 Monoplex corrugatus | reverse complement strand
ATCATCAGAATACTGATGACTGTATTCTGACATGCAGGCGCAAAACTTAGCAGTATAGTTGAGAGTAACCATTTTCAGTGCTGCTATTGCATTCGGTCAAAAAAGTAAAGTAATATGTGACCTCCCACCACGAAATCAGTCTTAACTCGCAGTCAGTCGAACAGCACTAGGAGCTGAAAAGGTGACTGAGGGTCTATCTGGGGTGTTTTGACTTTTTCTCAAAATTGATTTCCGTAGACTATAATCTATACCCCACATAAATTGTTTTCTTGAAAAAATATTGTTAATCAATTTAAATCGGTATTTTAATGCACTGATCGCAGCAGAAAGAACGCAGTTTCCTACCAAAAGTACCCATTTTTGTCTCTTATTATGAACCGTAACTTGTACAGTACCCGTACATGTAATATACTGAAAGAAAGCTCTTTGGTGCACCTTTCAGATAATGACAGCGAAAATTAGAAATAAACTGGGCCAAAGCCACCCAATAAAAGAAATTTAAGGAAAATGTGTAGGAGAGCACATACAAATTTTAGAGGCCGTTTTCTCAAAATGGACGTCATACGACTTGATGACTTTAAACATACATAACTTCTACATTTTTTTGAGTACAAACTTTATTCAAGCACCAAAATAACCAGCAGCATGTACACTTTCCACTGATATGTATATCTCAAAATGCTCAAAATGCTAGCTAAGACTGATTTCTTGCTGCAAGGTCACATGTATTCCACCCACAAGATCGAAGGAAGGTGTTAGAAAGGAACATCTAAGAAGAGCTGGCCATGAACAAAAGAAGGACAACTCAAAACCCTGAAACACATGTGGGGTACCATACAATTTCAGTTTCAGTTTCTCAAGATGACGTCTCCGCACTAGGAATGAATTCCATATGCACTAACGTCACAGGTGCTACGTGATGGTGATCACGCCACAAGCCTTAAGCCTGCTCGTAAACCCATGATGAGGCCCTACCTAGACTATGTTTTACCTAGTCTACATTTTTTGTTATATTATTATTATTATTATAAGGGCATTTAGAGCGCCTAATCTTTCTGGAAAGCCCTAAGCGCTTACAAACTGTACAATACACATTACATCGAACATAGAAACATAGGCCTTATATAATTTTCATCATACATGGCGGACCTCTGTCACTCCATCCCACAAGCACATACACACCGTTAATAATATCAAATATTAGTACCTACTCTCTGGCACACACACACATATCCTCCTCCCACCCCGAGACATATCTATAGGCGCACAGCAATAACATACACAGAAGCACGCTAGCGCGCAGACAGCATAGCTCTTTTAGGTTAATAAATTTCAGAGAGGAAAAAGATGCGTTTTCAAGCCAGATTTAAATGACTGAAGACTTGTTTTGTGCCTCAGCGGGTAGGGAAGTGAATTCCATGAGGAAGGGGCTTGAAAAGAAAAGGATCGCTCACCATATGATTTTGTTCGAAAAGTTGGGATTCGAAATAAGCGGGTATCGGCTGAGGTACGAAGATGACGAGATGGAACGTATAGTTGAAGATATTCAGACAGGTAAGAGGGAATATTAGTATTATATAAGTTACTATACAGAGATTGACACAGAACAGACAGGAGTGAAGAATCTTCGTTGCTGCCCTATTGCCAATGACACGATGAGCAGTACATAACAGGGTTATGGAACCAAAGCCTGGGTATCCCTGTGGTGAGGTTAAAGAAGAATGGAATTCTAAGCACGTATCGAATCCCTGAAAAAAGACTCGATTGTTTCTTCTTCTCCTTGTTGGTTTGTTTGTTGTGTCTTTCTTTTTTTGGATTTACCTTTCTTTGTTTTCGTTTTTTATTTATTTGTTTTTGTTTTTTTTTTCATTTTATGTCTATTTTTACTTGGGAAAATGGACAAAAAAGGTGAAAGGAAGGAAAATAAAATGTAGAGTGGATAGAGTACAAGTGGTTGTTGATGTTGTTGTAGTTGTATTTGATGTAGCAGTAGAAGTAGTAGTTTTAGTAGTAGCAGCAGCAGCGGCAGCAGTAGCAGTAGCAATAGCAGTAGTAGTAGTAGTAGTAGTAGTAGTAGTAGTACTAGTAGTGGTAGTGGTAGTAGTAGTAGTAGTAGTAGTAATAGTAGTAGTAGTAGTGGTAGTAGTAGTGGTAGTACTAGTAGTGGTAGTGGTAGTAGTAGTAGTAGTAGTAGTAGTAGTAGTAGTAGTAGTAGTAGTAGTAGTAGTAGTAATAGTAATAGTAGTGATAGTAGTAGTGGTAGTAGTAGTACTAGTCATTGTTGTTGTTGTCATTGTTGTTGTTGTCATTGTTGTTGTTGTCGCCCTCCTTGTTTTTGTCGCTGTTGTTATTGTTGTTGTTGTTGTTTTTGCCGTTGTCGTTGTTGTTGTTGTTGTGGATCAAAGGTGGCAGGTGGGTTAAGAGAATTAGAATGATGGGGGAGATAAACCATGCTTAGCAAGTGAATGAGGACTGTGCATCGTGCTATTAGGGAACGGGT
>JAPXFY010000013.1:13589722-13594722 GCA_030674185.1 Monoplex corrugatus | reverse complement strand
GGTAACAGTTTTGCTACACGTTGTAGAACCTACTGAGGATGATAACAGCTTTGCTACACGTTGTAGAACCTACTGAGGATGGTAACAGCTTTGCTACACATTGTAGAACCTACTGAGGATGATAACAGCTTTTCTACACGTTGTAGAACCTACTGAGGATGGTAACAGCTTTGCTACACATTGTAGAACCTACTGAGGATGGTAACAGCTTTACTACACACTGTAGAACCTACTGAGGATGGTAACAGCTTTGCTACACATTGTAGAACCTACTGAGGATGGTAACAGCTTTTCTACACGTTGTAGAACCTACTGAGGATGATAACAGCTTTGCTACACGTTGTAGAACCTATTGAGGATGATAACAGCTTTTCTACACGTTGTAGAACCAAACTGAATGACAACCCCCTTTTCCAGACAAAGAGACCACCAGACCATCTGTAGAGTAGAGCTTCCTCATTGTTGTTCATCTTATTGGTGATTGTTAAAGAACAAAATGACATTTTCACAATATGATCAAAGGACATCACTCTTGAGAACTATCTCCCATGTTGTATAGAACTTGGTTATTATTTATATGCCTTGGAAGCAACCCTGTACATGTTCTGTCTTGTCTATGTGTGTGTGTTTGGTCAGTTCAAGACTAAAAGATTATGTCAATCGTGAACATAAGACCAATATATTGTATGTATTTCTCTCCTCTCTCATAGTTGTGTGTAGGGTAGTTGCAAAGTATAAAGGTAGGCTTGGGCGCTCCTTTTTTGAGGAGTGTTCTGAGCTTACTGTTTTTGTACTTTGTGTCTGCTTCTATGCTAGCTGAATGGGTAGCGCAAACTGTGTTAGATTTAAGAAGTTCTATACAACATGGGAGATAATTCTCAAGAGTTATGTCCTTTGATTATGTTATAAAAATTCTCCCTGCTTCCCTCTTATTTCTTTGAAATTTTTACGTTGTGATTGGCATAACGTCTCTCACTCAGTGATAATGGTTGAGCAAGACCGTCCTCCATGGTGCTATTCTTTTAACGCAAAGGATCAAATACTGGAAGGTTGTAGGTTCCAATCCCATCAGGCCTGCCAAATTTTTTGTGGGGTTTTTGGGGGACCCAGCTGATGCCTACCCACAGTTGGCTGTTTGGAAAGTCTGGAACTATACGGTGGAATTTCATCCATTTCACGGACGTATCATTATGTTGTTCCTCAAATCTCATGACCAGTACTGCAGGTGCGTGGTTCTCTCTGGACCTGCTTGGCACAAGGGCATAGTTGTTTTGCTAATTGAGAGGATCGGAATCGAACTTGTGTTTTAAATGTCTAATTCACAGACCTATCATGTCAGATAGTAGGACCAGAAACACACATATGAAATAGGAAAGACATAAGAAGAAAGAAAGAGAGAGAGAGAGAGTGAGAGAGAGAGAGAGAGATGAGAGAGAGAGAAAGAGAGAGAGAGGAGAGAGAGAGAAAGAGAGAGAGTGAGGAGAGAGAGAGAGGAGAGAGAGCGAGAAAGAGGGAGAGGAGAGAGAGAGAGAAGAGAGAGAGAGAGAAAGAGAGAGAGAGAGAGAGAGAGAGAGAGAGACAGAGACAGAGACAAAGACAGAGAAACAGAGAGACAGAGACAGAGGACAACGAATGAAAATAAAAAAAATAGAGGGAAAATGAATGAAAAACGGAACCACGAACAAACAAACATATAAACAAACAAACAACAAACAAACAATGGACTACAAATAAACAGATGGATTGCAATAGATGACTCCCACGCTTGTTTTAGGGATGTGATATGTGAGTAGCTTTTTGCTTTCCAGTAAAATGGATAATTGACCACTTAGACCTGTTACTATCGTTTTACATTTTATGACCAAATATGGAACATTCCTGACACATCTGTCTCTGTTACTTTGGCATTATCAGTACTACTAGTATTACCTCGTTTTTGTCACAATGGATTTACAATGTGACATTGGAGCTGTTTTTCCAGCAACAGCACTTTATCGCAGTGCAGAACCACTTTTCTTTTCTTTTTATTTAACTTTTTCTGTATGTGTGTATTTGTGTTTATGTTATGAAAGTAAATTCGATTTTTTTGCTCTAAAAATAAGTCTGTTGCTGTAGGATATTTAACGTGGGCTGAGCCCCTCCAGCACACGGGACTGTAAGTTTATTGTCTCATCAGAAGTGCTAGCACCTAGACTACCACATAAAATGTAATGGAAGGGAAAGCAAATCCATGTCTGTGATTTGAACCTGGGTTTCTTGTGTCCTAGGCAGTTTTTTTTAACCACATGCCACACACTCTGGCACTACCATTGACACTAAACGGAGCAGAAGGGAAGTTTCAGTCTTTTTCTCCTAATCTTTGTATTTGGTGTTTGTTTGTTTGTTTGTGATCTTACGCTTGACAAAGGCCAGTTGGTTGAGATTTTGCGCCTGTCTTTTCTTGTCGTATTAAATACGCGTTCTTATTCTTTTTTTTCGTGTTCTTTCTGGTTCCTATTGGCCAGTTCGTTTGTTTTCTGTTTCTTTCTTTCTGATGTCGGTGAGTTTTAGACCATAGGCGAAGCGATAAATAAACAGGATCATATTATGCTCCATCTTCTATTCAGCAACCTTGTTTGGACATGTGTACATGACACAGTGACTGGCCAGGGAAAACACTACCAGTGTAGTCGATATCGCCAGATGCATTACAAAAGGCTCGAGTGAAAAACCTGAAGATGTCAACTGTGAACAGCAATCACTACAAGAACATCAAAAGCTAGGACTCAAAAGGAATATACAGAAGCCATCAGGAACATACATAGAAGCATCAAGACAGACAAACCAAACAAGGGCAATTAGACAGTCTAGCAGAAAAAGCAGAACAGTCAACAGACAATGAAAACATGAAACAATTTATTACATCATCAGAAAACTGATGACCAAATATTGCAAACCAGAAAGACCTGTCAAAGGCAAAGGAGGAAAAAATCATGGCGAAAGAAGACCAGAAGGATTGACAAGACCAGAGAAGCCCTTGTAGAGCTCAAGAATTATCCGGAGCTCCAGGATGCAGTCAGAACAAAATCAAAAATCTGGCTTCACATTTCCGAGGCAGTCAGTGCCGCTAAATATGCTAAAACATGGAAGATGACAAAACCACCTACAACAGACAGCAGATTTTCATTAACAGCTTTCTGAGAAGAATCCTCCAGATTCATCGGCCAGATAAGATCAGCAACATCGATCTGTGGAAGAAGACATATCAAATGCAGAAATGAAACTGGAAATATGGATAGATCGGGCATACACTACGAAAACTAATATCATGACATAGATCCCCTAAAGGAAGACAAAGATAGGCCAGTCGAGAAACACCTGACAAAGAGACATTTAAACAGACGCAGGAAGGATGGGTCTCACCTGGAGATAGCTAAAGGCAACCAGCAGAATCGGCTAAGCCAAAACAGAATTCAAGAAGATGAAAAACATTCTTACCAACAAATAATAATAATAATTACAATATTTATATAGCGCAAAATCTTGATAAAATCAAATCTAAGCGCTGAACACAGAGCACGCAACGCACGCACGCACGCACACAGCACACACATGCACACACACACACACGCGCGCACACATGGCTATAGATGGGGAGAAAGAATAAAAGCAATGGAAAATCTATAGAGAGCATATTATATACAATTATATATTACAATGTGATTCTCCTCCGAGTGGAGACAGGCTGCAGAGGGAGTTGAGTGAGGTCAGGATTTTATGCAGAGGAGAAAAGGTGAGTTTTGAGAGCGGACTTGAAGGAGACAAAAGTAGGTTGCTGATGGACTGAGAGAGGAAGTTTGTTCCAGGAGAGTGGACCAGAAACAGAGAAGGCTCGTGGACCATAGGTATTGAGTTTAGTGCGTGGAAAGCGAAAAGTCAGATGATCGGAGGTAGAGCGGAGGGTACGTGAGGGAACATAGATCTCAAATAGGCTGACAGGTAATCGGGGGCTGCATTATTGAGGCTTTTGTAGCACATGGTGTCTAGTTTGTATTGTATGCGCTTTGATACAGGGAGCCAGTGAAGTTGTGCCAGGAGAGGAGATATTTATTTCATGCCTATCAATTAACACCAGGAAGAGAGTTCTTGAATGTTATGTAGAACCGATAATGTTATACGGTTGTGAGGCGTGGACAGTCAACAAGAAAAGCCAGAACAAGACTGAGGCAGCCGAGATGTGGTTTCTAAGAAGAATGTTGAGAGTTCCATGGACAGCAAAAAAACAAAAAAACAAAAACAAAGAAAACACTCACACACGAGACAGTCTTGATGGAGGCAGACAAAATAAGATCATTCATTAGGAAGATTAGGAAAAGACAGGCAACATTTATAAGCCATTTTATGAGGAAAGGGGAATTGGAGCACCTGGTCATAACAGGAAACCTCGAGAGAAAGAGAGCATCAGGTAGACCCAGGGAAAAAATATTGGAAGGACTTGCAGAGTGGCTGAAGACAGAGAGGGTGGAAGATGTGCTTGTGGCAACAAGGGATAGATATATATGGAGGCCCATGATCGCTAACGCCATGTGACAAGGCACTTGATGATGAGGAGGAGCTAAAGGCAAATGTACAATGTAGAGGGTTATGGATGTCTCTTGTTGACGACCTACATCGTAAGAGAGGTGAAGGGCCTAAGCAAGTAACACGTATATTTACGGTTTTGCACCTACCTCTCTCTGCAGCCACCTCTGAATGTTCACCTCTTAGTTCTGCTTCTGATACTATTTGTTTATCTGACACAGAAAAAAAAAATGATATTCAACAGTCGGTCACCGCTGACTGTGTCTCGTCCATGCAACTGGAACTAGCTTCCTTTGCTTTTTCGACAAGTACAAATTCCTTCTTTACTTCAAATCTCTGCCTCTCTTGGGCAATGTTGTTTGTCTAATCGAGTATCAGACATAGTGTAGGCATGCAATAAAGACATGTGTTGTATTTTCAGTCCTGTGCAGGCTCAGCAT
>JAPXFY010000013.1:13579722-13587222 GCA_030674185.1 Monoplex corrugatus | reverse complement strand
GTTCAATTTTCCGGTCAAACTGATGAGAAAAGTCAAGGCCTCTACAGGTAGCGAAATCTGGAACCTCGTGTTTAATTATTGGCAGGCGAGCGTCTGAACCATTCTGCCACTGTTCTCCCCTCTAAAACAACATCTGACTGTATAGTGATCATCATCATCATGTGCCCTGCTGGTGGCGATGGCGATCATGGCGTTAATACGAATTTATCCCTTGTCTCTGCAAGTATGTATTCCACCCTCTCTATCCTCAGCCACCCTGCAAGTCGCCCAATGTCTTCTTCCTGGGGGTCAGCCTGATATTTATTTCATAATAATTTCATTTATATAATGCAAAGGGTCCATGCATAGGGTGTTGCACAGATTTAGCTAGTCTGCGAAATAATTGCTGGCAGATTTACGTGGAGCACATATAAATTTGTCCTAGTGTGATAAATCACTCTTGAACAAACTCCAAACAAACTTCAAACTGTCCATGTGAAATGTATGATCAACTTGGTTTATAATACTGTATATCCAACACATCATGTCCACAACTGCTGCATTGTCACCTTGTTAGTTACAACTTATAACAGCACATGCACACATTCACTATACATCATGCACAATGTAATACGATGTCAGCTGAGGATAATACAGGTTGAACTACGATTCCAGAAAAAGTAAGCGTCTCTCTCCAGACAACAGACCACCAGAACATCCATCTATCAGAGATAATCACTGTTGTTGTTGTTGTTACTGTTTTTATACACAAATCATCACCATCAATAATTGTTGATCAGAGACCACTGTGGTGATGCGGTTTTTGTTTGCGTGTGTGTGTGTGTGTGTGTGTGTGTGTGTGTGTGTGTGTGTGTGTGTGTGTGTGTGTGTGTGTTTGTGTTTGTGTGTGTGTGTGTGTGTGTGTGTGTGTGTGTGTGTGTGTGTGTGTGTGTGTGTGTGTGCGTGCGCGCGTGTGTGTGTGTGTCACGCTGGGACACCGCCACGATGATCCATCAAATGTAATCAGTTCTGTGGGTCATCATCATCACCATGTACCCTGCCGCATGTCGCTAGCAATCATGGCCCTCCATATGTATCTATCTCTTGTCGCCGCAAGTACATCTTCCACCCCCTCTGTTCTCAGCCACCCTGCAAGTCCGTCCAGTATTTTCTCCCTGGGTCTACCTGGTGTTATCTCTTTCCCTCCAGCGTTGTGTGGGTGGCTGGAGAAAATCCAAGATTGTCGGTGAGATAATGTTTTCCGATAACCTGGTGGGTTATTGGGCACCGCGGTGTTAACGACCTTAACTCCCTTATCATTACCATTATAAGAGCATTGCCTGGCTTCTCTCCCTTTTGATATACTTTGAATGCTTGCTGCAAATAACACCTCAGTTTATTGTCTAAGTCAAAATTCCTGGCCAGCTCGAGGATTTATGTGCAGGCTTAAAGCGTGTGCCGTGATCATTTTTGGATCTTCTCCATCTCAAGGCATCTGTGACGTCAGTTCATCTGGAATCCATTCCGAACGCGGAGACGTCATTTTGAGAAATTGAAACTGCGATTGAAACTGAATCTCCCTTGTTGTTTTAAAGTCCCTGTCACTGAAGATGGACAGCTGAGCGTATATGGGTGAGGTCTTATCTTGTAATTTTTTTAGGTGCTGTGTTTCTCCCAGATAATTATATATGCCCGTTTTACCCTCACTCTGCAGGCAGAATGTTGCTGCGCAGTCTACATACCCCTTCTTCAGTGAACAGGCATGCTGAGCGTTTCCATGTATCCATAATCCATCATACATTGACATGATTTACGGAATATCTAACGTGTATACCTAATATTCTACGTGTGTATGCACACGGGAGTGGTACTTCTCAAGGCACCTGACTAAAAATGTGAAAAATCCAGGTTCAAATCACAGATTGAAGGAAGATTTTTCTCCCTTGCGCTAGATGTTAAGTGATGGTCTAGGTGCTAGACTTTTGAATGAAACAATAAACTGCTGTCTTATGTGTAGCAAGTAAAGAGATTATGTCAAAATCTCACAGCAACAAAAGAGTTGCCCCCGCAAAATTCTGTAGCATAAAAATACACTTTCTTAAAATGGACAGAAACACGCATACATAAAAACTAAATAAAATAAAGGCGGCGCATACGTGTGTGTATGTACGTATATGTAAGTGTATGTATATGTATATAAAAATATATATACACACACATACACACACACACACACACACACACACACACACACACACACACACACACAACACAACAACACACACAAACACACATATATATTTTATATATTACAATGAATGCTTTTTTTCTACAGTTTCTTAGATCAGTTGATTGTGCATTGCATACATATACATTTCAAGATATCTGTAATTGTTTTGTATTTGAAAATGGATAAAAACAAGTTAAACAGAAAAAGAAGAAAAGAGAAAAAAAGGTGGCGTTGTATCATGGGGACATGGGGCAGCAGCCCGAATTTCACATCTGCAGTAACAAACAAAAAAATAAAACAAAACAAAAAAGAAACAATACTACTAACACTAATAATACTAAAAGTAATCGTAGGCAGACGCGTCGGCAACGCTATTTCCTTGGGTCAAAAAGAGTCAAATAATAATAATAACAGGCTTCACTTATCCAAGGGATCCTTTACCAATACTGTCATTATCCCTGTTACTGGCTCGGGACCAGCTATATGCTACTCACGTATCCACTCCATGAAACAAAGGAGTCAGTTGCTACCGTTTTTTCTTTGTTTGTGTTTTTGCTGTGTGTTTGTCTCACTGTCTCTCTGTTTTTGTCTGTCTGTCTATTTGTCTTTATCTGTGTCTGTCTCTGTCTCTCTGTCTCTGTCTCTGTTTCTCTGTCTCTGTCTGTCTCTGTCTCTCCGTCTCTGCCTGTCTGTCTGTCTATATTTGTCTCTGTCTCTGTGTCACTCTGTGTCACTCTTTGTCTCTCTGTCTCTCTGTCTCTGTATCTATCTCTGTCTCTGTCTCTGTCTCTTCTCTGTCTCTCTCTCTCTCTCTCTCTCTCTCTCTCTTCTCTCTGTCTTTCTCTCTGTGTGTCTATGTCTCTGTCTGTCTCCGTCTCTCCCCTTCTCTGTCTGTCAGTCTGTCTTTCTGTCTGTCTATCTGTCTGTCTCTCTCTTCTCTTTCTCGGTCTCTCGTGTGCTTGCGCACGTGTGTGTGTGTGTGTTGTGTGTGTGTGTTTGTGTGTGTGTGTGTGTGTGTGTGTGTGTGTGTGTGTGTGTGTGTGTGTGTGTGTGTGTGTGTGTGTGTGTGTTTCCTATCTTTGTTATTATTGTTCTGCCCTACTTTCTATCTTTCTATTTTCATACGTTGTTTTCTTTCTTGTTTGCTCTAATTCTTTCTTTCTTTCTCTTTCTTTCTTTATTTCTTTCTTTCTTTCTTTTCTTTCTTTCTTTCTTTCTTTCATTCTTTCTTTATTTATTTCTATCTTTCTTTCTATATTTCTGTCTTTCTGTCTTTCTTTTTCTTTCTTTCTTTCTGTCTTCTGCCTTTCTCTCTTCAATTATGCATTTGTGGGCAACTACCTAAATGATGACAGGGCATTACAAGATAGAACTCAAGTTAATACACCTTGAAAGGAGAGTAAACAAGAATACGAGAATGGGTAAGACAACATGAAAAAAAAGAAGAAGAGAGAAGAAGAAAGAAGAAGAGGAAGAAAAGAAAGAAGAAGAAAGAAGAAGAAGAAGAAAAGAAGAAGAAGAAGAAGAAGAAGAAGAAGAAGAAAGAAGAAGAAGAAGAAGAAGAAGAAGAAGAAGAAAGAAGAAGAAGAAGAAGAAGAAGAAGAAGAAGAAGAAGAAGAAGAAAGAAGAAGAAGAAGAAGGAAGAAGAAGAAGAAGAAGAAGAAGAAGAAGAAGAAGAAGAAGAAGAAGAAGAAGAAGAAGAAGAAGAAGAAGAAGAAGAAGAAGAAGAAGAAGAAGAAGAAGAAGAAGAAGAAGAAGAAGAAGAAGAAGAAGAAGAAGAAGAAGAAGAAGAAAAAGAAAGAAGAAAAAAGAAAGAAGAAGAAAAAGAAGAAGAAAAGAAGAAGAAGAAGAAGAAGAAGAAGAAGAAGAAGAAGAAGAAGAAGAAGAAGAAGAAGAAGAAGAAGAAGAAGAAGAAGAAGAGAGAAGAAGAAGAAGAAGAAGAAAAGAGGAAGGAGGAGGAAGAAGAAGAAGATGAAGTAGAGGAAGAAGAAGAAGACGAAGAAGAGGAAGAAGAAGAAAAAGAAGACCAAGAAGAAGAAGAAGAAGAAGAAGAAGATAAAGTGCAACAACAACAACAACAACAACAACAACAACAACAACAAACGACAACGACAACGACAACTAAAACAACACGAATCACACAATAGACAAATACATAAATTAACAAAAATAAAAAAAACTGATATATCAAACACTACTGTTTACTTGATCCCAATAATTGAAGCAGAAAGAGAGAGAGAGAGAGGAGGGAGAGAGAGAGAGAGAGAGAGAGAGAGAGAGAGAGAGAGAGAGAGAGAGAGAAAGAGAGAAAAGAAGAGAGAGAAGAGAGAGAGAGAGAGAGAACGAAACACGTGGTTTCTTCGTGCGTGGGTATGCGTGCTTGCTTGTCTACACGCGTGTTTGTATGCGTGTCCGCAGCTGGCACAGGTACGTTTCCATGCGAGTATTTTTGCTTGTCTACAAGCTGGATTGACTGTCTTGTGAAACTGTCTTCCCACTGAACAGTTCCATACAACCTGTGGTCATCTTGCCTTGTTCGTGCCAATGTATTCACTGAGTTACTTTTTTCTTGTGGAGCCATCCACAACTGGACTGACTGTGTGCAGCAGAACAAGTCTATCTGTGAATAGTGGGCAGAGGGAAATCAATGCTGACGCATTTTGTCTACAAACATAGACTGTCCGACGCTAGGGATCCGACACAATTAGTGTTCTCCTTGGTTTTTGTTTTTTTGTGTGGGTTTTTTTGGGTTTTGTTTTGTGTTTTGTTTTGTTTTATTTTTTTGTTTTTGTTTTTTTGTTTGTTTGTTTGTTTGTTTTTTTTTTTATGTAGATAAATTGGTTAAGGTGCACACAAAAATACTCGCATGGACATGTGACTGTAGCCAGCTGCGGACACGCATACAAACACGCGTGTAGATAAGCAAGCACGCATGCCCACGCACGGAGGAACCACGTGTTTCGTTCTCTCTCTCTCTCGCTCTCTCTCTCTCTCTCTTTCTCTCTCTCTCTTTCTGTCTCTCTCTGTCTCTCCCTGTCTCTCTCTGTCTGTCTGTCTGTCTCTCTCTCTGTCTCTCTCTGTCTCTCCCTGTCTCTCTTTCTCTCTCTGTCTCTCTGTCTCTTTCTCTTTTCTCCTCTCTTTCTCTCTCTCTCTCTTTCTCTCTCTCTCTCTCTATTTCTCTCTCTCTCTCTCTTTTTCTCTCTCTCTCTCTTTCTCTCTCTCTCTCTCTCTCTTTCCTCCCTTCTCTCTCTTCTTCTCTCTCTCTCTTTCTCTCTCTGTCTTTCTCTCTCTCTCTCTCTCTCTCTCTTCTCTCTTCTCTTCTCTCTCTTCTCTCCCTCTCTCTCTTCTTTCTCTTCTCTCTCTCTTCTCTCTTCTCTCTCTTTTCCTCTCTCTCTCTTTCTCTCTCTCTCTCTCTCTCTCTCTCCTCTCTCTCTTTCTCTCTCTCTCTTCTCTCTTCTCTCTGCTCTGTTCTGACGTCATCTCTCCTTTCTGCCATGTATCATGCTTCTCTTTCTCTTTTCTCTCCTACACTGAGACACTTGTATTCAGGCAAGTATCACTGAGTTACTTTTCTTGTGAATAATGCTGTGTGTGCAGAGACAAATCTATTGTGAACGGGCAAAATATGCTGACGCATTTTACAAACATGGACTGTCCGACGCTAGGGATCCGACACAATCAGTGTTCTGTTTTTTTGTTGTTGTTTTTTTTTCTATCGGGAAATTGGTTATAAAGTGCACACAAATATTCGCATGAACACGTGCGTGTAGTCATTGCGTCCACGCGTGCATACAGGCGTACAGATAAGCAAACACGTAGGCACAGAAGCACACGCATGCCCACACACAGACGAGGCATGTGTTTTTTTGTTGTTGTTTTTGTATTTGTTTTTGGTTTTTTTAACAACTGATGACAAACGGTGAAGCAGCTAAGGAAAAAGAAAGTTGCATCAGCAGCATGGTGTTTGTCTTGAAAGAAGTTGTTCTTATTATCACATCATTAGACCTTGACAAGTATAATTTCTAGATCTTTTTTTAAATTAAAGGGACTTGTATATGAAAAGAAGACTTTTAGAATGGCTTGACTATTTTGTTTACCTTTTTGTTATTCATTATAAATTTAGAATGACGAGAAATGCCAAGGAAATGAATGTATGCAATGACGTTTTCAAACAGAAAATGACTTATTTATTTCAAAACTGATTAAAAATGTGTCTTGACACTTGGCATAAATCTATCTTCAGACTGATTGGAATTGGCAGGTGTGCCCGAAAGGTAAAACCTGAGAGCAAAATGATCCAGACTTATTAACCTTTTCCTTTCGTTAGGAAGCAAGGATGATAGACGAGCAGAGATGAAAATTTATCGTCCGTCAGCTGACATCTATGTTGCCGATAAGATCACTTGAGTTATATCCCCTGCCTGTACATACATGTTTGTGCAGTGCAGACTTGCCAGTTTCCTGATTGCATCGTTCATTCAAACGTATGCAACTTAAACAAGTAAATGAAATAGAATGTTAAAGAAAAACCCTGCCTCTGCATGTTATCTCTGATTGTAAGCTTGACAACTAGCCGAAGACATTGCTGCATTCAAAATCATACAGCTTTAACAAGTAAATACAATGGTGTTTTTTTTTTTTTTTACCATTTTATTTTTTTTTATTTTTTTTTTTTTTCAAAAACCAATTTGTTAGGACAACAGAGTTATATATTTTTGTCTCTATACGTGTTTCGTTTGATTGTTATGTTTGCAAGCAGTCGATTAATTGTGCACTCAAATGTATACAACCTTGACAAGTATACAAGATACACATTAAGAAGAAATCCCTATGGTCAGACAACACAGACCTGAATCTCTTGCCCCTTCGTACGTTTTGCGTGATTGTGAGCGACAACTTGTCGATTGGATTGTGCATGCATCTCTGAAAGGTAAAATATAAACTAAAAAGAACTCACACCCCAGATCAAAAATTTTATTGTTATTATTATATTATTATTATTATTATTATTATTATTATTATTATTATTATTGTTGTTGTTGTTGGTGTTGTATTATTATTATTATTATTATTTTTATTATTATTATTATTATTATTATTGTAGTTGTGGTTAATATCATAATTTAGTAGTAGTAGTAGTATAGTAGTGGTAGTAGTAGTAGTAGTACTAGTAGTAGTAATAGTACTGATCTTATCGTTATTATATTATTATTATTATCATTATTATTATTATTATTATTATTATTATTACTATTATTATTACTATTATTATAATAATAATAATAATTATT
>JAPXFY010000013.1:13572222-13574722 GCA_030674185.1 Monoplex corrugatus | reverse complement strand
CCCCAAACGCACCAATTGCTATGACAACGTTCTACAAAGCAGGAGGGAAACAGGTCTGGCCCGAAATTGCTATGACAACCAGCACATTGCCAAAGGTCTTCTGGATGGAGCAGTCGACTGGGAGTGTACAGCAGACCTCCCAGAGTGGAGAAATTACCCAGATGTCATAAAGCAAGACAGGCATGAGACCAGACATCGCTCTCCACTCTGATTCCTCGAAACAAGTGATTCTGATAGAACTCACTGTGCCATACGAAATCAGAATGGAAGAAGCACATATCTACAAGACCGAAAAATACGCCGGTCTTGCCAGCACCCTGAAGAAAGCAAGTCTGCGGGTCAAAATCTTCGCCATAGAGGTCGGGGCAAGAGGGTTTGTGGGCACTTTCCCCTTATGATCTCATGAAACAACTCGCCATTTCTGGGAAGAAGAGGACTAGAGCCCTTAAAGCGATGGCAGAGGCAGCAGAAAGGAGCTCAAGCTGGATCTGGGCAAGGAGGAAGCCAAAAGTGAACTTCATAAGGATTAAATTCCCTACAGATGATGTGTGCCCCGTTAGCACATTGGTAAAACCGCGTACCGCAGTTCTGAAGCGCAGAATCGCCCAGGTTCGCTCCCCGCGTGGGGAAAAAAAAATAGACAACAGCAGAAGGGCATCCAGGAGTCATGACCTGGATGTGCCCCCCCCCCGCCCCCTCCCGAGAGTGTAAGGAGTTCAGGGCCGAAACACTTGTCTAAAGGGGGTTACTTCTCTGAAGACCTGTTGTCTGCTCTCCTAGAGTTTCTTTCTACCTAGAACTAGGTCTCCTCGCCTACTGGCTTCAGTTGATCGATCCATCACTTAAAAAAATCAACAACAACAACAACAACAACCAAACAACAACAACAACTTTTATAATAAGCTTATCTTCAATGTCACCAGCAAAGTGAGGAGATTCACTACTATACACGAACGATTTGTAATGAGGAAAACATTCGTGAAAATATTAATTCCTTTATCTCAGTCATTTGCTCTCTCTCTCTCTCTCTCTCTCTCCTCTCTCTCTCTCTCTCTCTCTCTCTCTCTCTCTCTCTCTCTCTCTCTCTCTCTCTCTTTATCTCTCTCATTCTCTCTCTCTCTCTTCTCTCTCTCCCACCTCCTCCTCCCTTCTCTCTCTCTCTCTTTTTTCTCTCTCCCTTTTCTCTCTCTTCTCTCTCCCTTTTTCGCTTTCTCCCAGTATCTCTCCCATCTCTGTCACTATTCTACTCCTATCTCTCCATCTCTTCACTATCTCTCTCCTTCTCTTTCTCCCCTCCTCTCTCTTTCTGTCTCTCTCTCTTTCTGTCTGTCTCTGTCTCTGCCTGTCTATCTCTGTCTCTTTCTATCTTTCTCTCTCTCTCTCTCATCTCTCTCATTCTCTCTCTCTCTCTTTCTCTCTCTCCCCTCCCACCCTCCCTCTCTCTGCTCTTTGTTTTTCTCTCTTCTTTACCTCTCTTTCTCTCTCCCTTTCCGCTCTCTCCCCTCTCCCTCTCTTTCTTTTCTACCCAGTATCTCTCCATCTCTGTCACTATCTCTCTCCTCTCTCTCTCTTTCTCTCTCCTTCTTCCCTCCTCTCTCTTTCTGTCTCTGTCTCTCTTTCTCTCTGTCTGTCTGTCTTGTCTTTGCCTCTCTCTGTCTGTGTCTCTGCTGTCCTGTGTCTCTCTGTCTCTGTCTGTCTGTCTGTCTGTCTCTCTCTCTCTCTCTCTCCTCTCTCTCTTCTTCTTTCTTTCCTCTCACTCCTTCCAAATCGTGTGCTTTTATCGATGTTTCTAAAGCCAGACTAAAACTCATCACCCTAATGGTCAAACGGCCAAGGCATAGGGTTGGAAGAGGTTTGTTCTTTCTTTACCCCCTTGACATTCGTTTCTCTCTTCCATTCTCTTCACCTTCATTAGAGTGTAACCTTTGTGTGTTCGACTGTTTAAAGTTCTTCTGAACACTTCTGTCCCATGTCTATATATCGGTCACCACCGGTAAGCCTTTGATTGTAAGTTTTGCACAAATTACTGTCTGACTTGGCCACTGTAAGAGACACACCATCTGCATTCAAAATGACGTAAGGGTGGTGTTGTGTTTTGATGATCAAAGCACAGACTTGCAAACTTTTCTCAGTGTTTTCTGTTTTCTTTTGTTCAGAGTTTGTCTGTGTAGAGACATTGACAGGTATTTAGTCTAACAGAGAGAATGGGGAGAGAGAGAGAGAGAGAGAGAGAGAGAGAGAGAGAGAGAGAGAGAGAGAGAGAGAGAGAGAGAGAGAGAGAGAGAGAGAGAGAGAGAGAGAAATCAGAACTCAGAATTCAGAACTCAGACCTCAGAACTCAGAATTCAGAATTCAGAACTCAGAACTCAGAACTCAGAACTCAGAGCTCAGAACTCAGAACTCAGAACTCAGAACTCAGAATTGTTTGATGTACATCAACCTTAGGCCAAATACAAACGCATGGATGACATGGGGGAGGGGATCCAGGTTTTGACAATCC
>JAPXFY010000013.1:13554722-13559722 GCA_030674185.1 Monoplex corrugatus | reverse complement strand
AGATCGGAATGTTTTAAGACAAAGACAATACACAGATAAGAAATCGTTTTTTTAGCCAACAACCACACAAATCAGGAGTGTTTATATACAACAACCACACACAAACTAAGAACGATTTTAGACAATGACTACATACAGATTAGCAGTGGTTTCAGACAATGACTATATACAGATTAGCAGTGGTTTCAGACAATGACTACATACAGATTAGCAGTGGTTTCAGACAATGACTACATACAGATTAGCAGTGCTTTCAGACAATGACTACATACAGATTAGCAGTGGTTTCAGACAATGACTATATACAGATTAGCAGTGGTTTCAGACAATGACTACATACAGATTAGCAGTGGTTTCAGACAATCACTATATACAGATTAGCAGTGGTTTCAGACAATGACTACATACAGATTAGCAGTGGTTTCAGACAATGACTATATACAGATTAGCAGTGGTTTCAGACAATGACTACATACAGATTAGCAGTGGTTTCAGACAATCACTATATACAGATTAGCAGTGGTTTCAGACAATGACTACATACAGATTAGCAGTGGTTTCAGACAATGACTATATACAGATTAGCAGTGCTTTCAGACAATGACTACATACAGATTAGCAGTGCTTTCAGACAATGACTACATACAGATTAGCAGTGCTTTCAGACAATGACTACATACAGATTAGCAGTGCTTTCAGACAATGACTACATACAGATTAGCAGTGGTTTCAGACAATGACTACATACAGATTAGCAGTGCTTTCAGACAATGACTATATACAGATTAGCAGTGTTTCAGACAATGACTACATACAGATTAGCAGTGGTTTCAGACAATGACTACATACAGATTAGCAGTGCTTTCAGACAATGACTACATACAGATTAGCAGTGCTTTCAGACAATGAGTGCATACAGATTAGCAGTGCTTTCAGACAATGACTACATACAGATTAGCAGTGCTTTCAGACAATGACTACATACAGATTAGCAGTGGTTTCAGACAATGACTACATACAGATTAGCAGTGCTTTCAGACAATGACTACATACAGATTAGCAGTGGTTTCAGACAATGACTACATACAGATTAGCAGTGGTTTCAGACAATGACTACATACAGATTAGCAGTGGTTTCAGACAATGACTACATACAGGTTAGCAATGGTTTCAGATAATGAACACATACGTATTATGACTGTTTTTGACAGCTACCACATACACACTAGGAATATGCTTTTTAATAAATTCTTTTAGACAGGAAAAAACACACAGATCAAGAAGCCAAATAAGAAAGGATGATATAAGTTTTGTACTTATCATAAAGCAATATTTCTATGACAATAGACAACATCACAGTTAATTCCTGGCATATGACACATGGATTAACTTGGTCATTATTCCGCCACATTATGTGCTTTGTATTTGTGTGTTCATCACTGCTGACAATGAGCCAGGATTGAGCCAACAATAGCACGGTTTAATGAGTTATATATGAATTCCTAACCTACCAATATGTGACCTCCCACCACGAAATCAGTCTTAACTCGCAGTCAGTCGAACAGCACTAGGAGCTGAATAGGTGACTGAGGGTCTATCTGGGGTGTTTTGACTTTTTCTCAAAATTGGTTTCTGTAGACTATAATCTATACCTCACAATTTTATTTTTCTTGAAAAAATATTAATCAATTTAAATCGGTATTTTAATGCACTGATAGCAGCAGAAAGAACGCAATTTCTTACCAAAAGTACCTGTTTTTATCTCTTATTACGAACCGTAATCTGTACAGTACCCACACATGTAATATACTGATGGAAAGCTCTTTGGTGCACCTTTCAGATAATGACAGCGAAAATTAGAAACAAACTGGGTCAAAGCCACCAAATAAAGAAATTTAAGGAAAATGTGTGGGAGAGCACACAACAACTTTAGAGGCCGTTTTCTCAAAATGGCCGTCATACAACTTAATGACTTTAAACATACATAACTTCTACTATTTTTGAGTACAAGCTTTATTCAATTACCAAAATAATCAGCAGGATGTACACTTTCCAGTGATATGTATCTCAAAATGCCCAAAATGCTAGTTAAGACTGATTTCGTGGTGGGAGGTCACATATGACTTTAATGATTACATAATCAGATTATAACCAGGTGTGACCTCCTGTTGTATTTTCATAGCATTGTGAACTGAGATGAGATGTTCACGCCTTATGGACAAAATCTAGATTACCTGCATACCCATCGCTTGATTAAGTACAGCAAGTTGTCACCAGTTAGATGTCTTGCAATATTATTACTGAAAAAGTGTTGAATGATAAAATGTTTAAAGGTTCCTTTGAAGTTCTCTTTTCACCACAGGTGTTTTGCTATTTCTTAAGATCAGATTAATATAATGAAAGAGGAGGGGTAGTGTCACTTTGTTATGTGTGAGTATCAGGGTGTGAGTGAAGAAAATAGTGCGGACATTGTTACATGAGTCATCATCATAATGTGCCTTGCCGCAAGGCGTTGGCCACCATGGCCCTCCATAGAATCCATCTTTTTGTCAATGCAAGAACATCAAACATCATCTGTCTTCATCTACTCTTCATGTCCGTCCAATATTTTCTCCCTGGGTTTACCTGATGCTCTTTTGTCCCTCCAGCTCTCATGTTGTCACTAGGTGCTCTAATTTATCTTGTCTTATAAAATGTCTATAAATGTTGCTTGTCTTTGCCTAATCTTCATTAATGTTCTTTTTGTGTCTGCCTTCTTCAAGACTGTCTCATTTGTTTACTTTTGCTGTCTATGAAATTCTTAATATTCTTCTTGTGACATGAGTAGGGGGAGGATTCAGGCGTTGAATATTTTACAGATGTGCTATTTACAATGGAAAATGGACCAAACCACATGTCGTTGTTTTTATTGAGATAAGCCAGTGAAAACGCACTCACGTTTTTATGCACCTCCTCTGGATCCATTTTTTTTTTCTAAATGGGGTGGGGGGGTGGGGGGGGGGGGAGGTTAAACTGGCAGCAATTTTAGTCTATGATATTGTTTGCCTTGATTCTTCACTTTGTCCCTTGTACTTTCATTCTATCTGTCTTTGTTTCTGCATCTTTCTTCGTTCACGATTTCTTTTCTTTTCTGATTGTACTTTTGTAAACTGACTTCATTTTCCTCCTCTTTTCTCAGCCCAAGAGCAAGTTGTTGTCTGTTGATAAAAATTCCCAACACTCACGTGCGCACTTACACGTCAGGAAACACACACACACACACACACACACACACACACACACACACACACACACACACACACACACACACACACACATACACACACACACACACACAATATATATATATACATAAACACACACCACACACACACACACACACTTACACACACTAACACACACTAACACACACTAATACACACTCACACACATACACACACACACAACACACACACACACACACACACACACACACACACACACACCACACACACACCACACACACACACACACACACAGAACGCCGGAGGGAGAGCTGGGAAAGGGAGATAGTAAAGAGAGAGGGAGGGAGGGAGGGAAAGAGAGAGAGAGAGAGAGAGAGAGAGAGAGAGAGATTGAAAAAAAGAGAGAAATGGGGAGAGACAGAGAGAGAGTGAGAGAGAGAGAGAGAAGAAAAGAAGAAGAAGAAGAAGAAGAAAAAGAAGAAGAAGAAGCGAAGAAAAGAAAAGAGAAAAGAAGAGAAGGCAGAGAGAGACAGAGACAAAGACAGACAGATAGACAGACAGACAGACAGACAGACAAAAAGAGACAGAGACAGAAGGAGAGACAGAGATAGAGACAGAGACATAGTCACAGAGAGAGAACTTTTCATACAACATTTTCCCCGTGCCTTTTCCTGCGTCAACTCTACACCCTATCCAACCTCTCTTAAACTTCAATGTTCTTTCATCATCATCATCAGGTGCCCTGCAGCATGGCGTTGGCGATCATGGACGTCCATCTGTCTCTATCTCTTGTTACCTCAAGCATCTCTTCCACCCTCCTTGTCTTCAGCCACTCTGCAAGTCCGTCTAGTATTTTCTCCCTGGGTCTACCTGGTGCTCTCTATCCCTCCAGCTTTCCTGTTGTGACTAGGTGCTCCAAATCCCCTTTCTGATAAAATGGCCTATAAATGTTGCCTGTCTTTTCCTTATCTTCCTTATCAATGATCTACTTGATCAATGTTCTTTAACTATCGTAATTCTGCTTCTGTTCTGTAGTCACTTGCAATGGGCATCAACGAACTCAAACGCCTGCGTATTCTAACAGTTAAAAAAAAAAAAAAAAAAAAAAAAAGAAAAGAAAAAGCTCATTTTTCTTTTGATCACCTTAACAGTCATTTGTCAGCCTTATCGTTTGGTGAGCATTATAGAAAGATCAATATGAACTATTTTTTTTCTCTTCAGTGGTTCGTGATGTCCTTGGTTTTCTCCCTTCCCCTGTCTGGGCAATCTGCATTCCCCTTCCTCCTCATTCATGCTCACTTCATCACCCTCTTTCTCTAAAACACTTTTTCTTATCAACTGTGTTTGTGTTTTCTACTTTCTCCTCTCTCTCTCTCTCTCTCTCTCTCTCTCTCTCTCTTCTGTCTCTCTCTCTCTCTCTCTCTTCTCTCGTTTTCTGCCTTGTCGTCTCTGCCTCTGTCTCTGTCTCTGTCTCTCTTCTCTCTCTTTCTGTCTCTCCTCTCATTCTCCTCTGTTGTCTGTCTCTGCCTCTGTCTCTGCTCTCTCTTTCTATCTCTCTTTCACTCTGCTCTTTCTGTCTCTCTCTGTCAGCTCTCTGCTCTGTCTCTGTCTCTCTCTCTCTTTCTGTCTTCTCTTTCCTCTCTCTCTCTCTCTCTTCTCTGCTCCTTTCTGTCTCTGTCTCTCTCTCTCTGTCTCTGTCTTCTCTCTCTTTCTGGCTCTCTCTCTGCTCTGTCTCTTCTCTCTTCTCTGTCTCTCTCTCTCTCTCTCTCTCTCTTT
>JAPXFY010000013.1:13542222-13547222 GCA_030674185.1 Monoplex corrugatus | reverse complement strand
GGTGGGGGGGTGGGGGGTCATTATTTTTTATCCACTTTTCTTTCCTTTTTTCTTGTTTTTTTTTTTTAAACACGCAATGCAGTCATTCTTTATTGATCTGAAAAGCAATGTCTTGTTTTTTTGATAAAACACCCAGCATCCACATCAGCGCCAAAGTAAATGCTCAGAATGCATACTCGAACACACGGAGTCACGTATGTGCACGCAGGAATTTATACACACAAACACAGAAAGAAGAGAGAAAAAAAAAAGAGAGAGAGAGAGAGAGAGAGAAGAAGACAGACAGACAGAGACAGATAGTCAGCGAGCGAGACAGACAAGAGAAAGAGAGAGAGAGAGATAGTAAGACAGACAGACATACATACAGACAGACAGACACAGAAAGAGATAGTCAGCGAGAGAGACAGAGAGAGACAGAGAGAGCAGAAGACAAGAGGACAGACAGAGATGGAGAGAGAAAGGGAGGGGAAAAGAAAGAGAGAGAGAGAGGGGGGGGCAGAAGGGAGAGGGGGGGAATAAAGAGAGGGAGGGGAAGAGAGTGAGAGACAGACAGAGACCAAGACAGAGACCGTGACAGAGAGACAGACAGACAGAGAAAGAGACTCGGAAAGAGACAGGATGCTGGTAGACAGGATGGGGGAGCCAAAGGGTTTAATGTTATGTTAGCCTTGATGTGGCATAAGTAGCTGGCAGGAGTGTATTAACTCTTTGACTCCCGCAGCCTGTCCACAAGCATCCAGTTTCTTTATGTGTTCCTCTGTCTGTCTGTCAGTCTGTCTGTCTGTCTGTCTTTCTCCCTCTCTCCCTCTCTCTCTCTCTCTATTTCCCCCCTGTCTATTTGTCCGTCTGTCTGTCTGTCTGTCTATATGTCTGTCTGTCTGTCTGTTTATTTCTCTCTCTTTCCCCCTCTCTGTTTGTCTGTCTGTCTGTCTGTTTGTCTATTTCTGTCTGTCTGAGAGAGAAGAGAGAGAGCGAGAGACAGACGCAGACAGACAGACAGAAACAGAGAGGAAAGAGACAGACAGAGAGCAGGAAGCTGGCAGATAGGGTGGGGGAATCAAAAGGGTTAAGTTTTTGCAGTTGGTAGATACTGTGCTGGAGTCAAAGGGTTAATCAACACGAACTGAACCAGTATGCAATAAACAGTACACACATGGTGAATAATAACGAATACTGAGACTCACCATCCCCTTTTAGGTGCAGAAATACAGCGCGTTAATGTCTAAGCCAGGCGGGTCAAAACAAAAAGTTGAAGCGTATAAGTCTAGCAGACGACAATTCAAAGACGATCTGACAGCACAACATCTTAGACAGACAGGCACGAAGGAGCATAGAGATCATCGAGAGTGACAACCCTTGATCATCGCCAGTGTCAAGGTCGCGTCACCCTGTCAGTCAGCCCCATGTGCATATTCATATCCATATTCAAAATGGCTGCTCTCCATCATGGCCTACCCGTCATTCCCTTGCTTGATGTGAATCTTTTGGCGCTCACAATCTGCAAGCAAATTGAAAGGGATGTATCTCTTAATGTTTCTGCCACTTCATAAATGATGTTCAGATTTTCTTTTTTTTTTTTTTTTTTTTGGGGGGGGGGGGATAGGGGGTCTTCCCCTCATGCAAAATAACAGCAAATGGAACGACACTGAGACAAGTTGGTAAGTTTAAATGCCTGGGAACAGTTAATTCAGCAGATGGAAGATGCACGTCAGAAATAGCCAGCAGAATCATTTGGGCTAAAACGGCATTGAAGAAAATGAAAGGCGTTCTCACCAACTAATGACTATCAGTTATTGTCTGGAAAAAAAAAAAACGAGTTCTTCAGTTTTATATAGAACCGATGCTGTTGTACGGATGCGAAGCGTGGATATTCAATACGCAAAGTCAGAACAAAATGAAGACAGCTGATATGTGGTTTGTAAGACGAATGTTGAGAGTTCTATGGACAACGAAGAAAAGAAACGAAACAGTACAAAAAAGAACAATAATGAAGATTAAGAAAAGACAAGCAACATTTATAGGGCATTTTATGGGACAAGGGACATGAAAGCTGCAGGGGAAAAAGAACACCAGTAGACTCAAGGAGAAAATATTGGACGGACTTTAGCAGTAAAATGTACGAAGACAGTGAAGGTGAGAGAAGTATCTGCAGTGAAAAAAGAGATTTGTATGGAGGGCCATGATCGTCAACGCCATGTGGCAGGGCACATTATGATGATGATGGTGATGGTGATGATGATGGTGATGGTGATGATGATGGTGATGGTGATGGTAATGGTGATGGTGATGGTGATGGTGATGGTGATGGTGATGGTGATGGTATGGTGATGGTCATGGTGATGGTGATGATGATGATGATGGTAATGGTGATGGTGATGGTGATGGTAATAATGATGATGATGGTGATGGTGATGGTGATGGTGATGATGATGATGATGATGATGATGATGATGATGATGATGATGATGGGTGATGATGATGATGGTGATGGTGATGGTGATGGTGATGGTGATGGTGATGATGGTGATGATGATACGGTTTTGCAAACGAAACGAAATATGAACACGTATTATTCAGTAGCAAATGGCATGCACATATTTTAGACCAACTGGATTTTGTCAAGCGAACAAAAATGACAAAGAAACAAGATTCATTAGATTTAGAACCAGTTTGTTTCTTCGCTCTTTTGCGTTCGTTTGATAAAGACCACTTGGACGGAAATATGCGCCTGTCCTGTTTGCTAATCAAACACACGTTCTCATTCCTTTTTCGCGAGTTTTTAGTTTCTTTTCGCTTCTCGCTCGAATGTTCTATTTGTTTGTTTGTTTGTTGTTTGTTTGTTTGTTTGTTTGGTTGGTGGTTGGTTGGTTGGTTGGTTGGTGTTGGTTGGTTGTGTTGGTGGTTGGTTGGTTGGTTTTGGTTGGTTGGTTGTTTGGTTTTTGGTTGGTTATTTGGTTGTTTGTTGTTGTTGTTGTTTGAATTGGAAATGGAGTGTCAGAAATAGCTGTGCATTGCAAAAGATAAACAACATCAGATGAAGATGTTTTGACGTGTAAGTTGTGCAACTGTGCCACTGGGGATGAAATACGTTTTGCTTTAGGGTGTTCTGCCTTGCATCACCTAAAAAATATTCTTAAAAATGTTGGAACATTCCGACAAGATAAAGTTAATTCTAACTACTTCTCACATCAAGAAATGAATAAATAATGACAATTTTGGCGATACTTCTGTGTCAGTCTCTCAAAAAGATAAAAGGTGTCTTGTAGACACGTTTGTGTTTGATTCTTGTTTTGTCATTTGTGTATGCATTTGTTGCAAAATTATTTGTCGTACATTGATAAATGTACGATGATGTGGTAGATGTGGTTTCTCAGAGAAAAGAAAACAAACGAGACAGTCTTGATGGAGGCAGACACAAGTAGATCACTCATAAGGAAGATTAGGAAAAGACAAGCAGCATTTATAGGCCATTTTATGAGGAATGGGGATTTGGAGCACCTGGTCACAACGGGAAAGCTGGAGGGAAAGAGAGCACCAGGTAGACCCAGGGAGAGAATGCTGGACGGACTTGCAGAATGGCTGGGGACGGGGAGGGTGGGGGAGATGCTGGGGGCAACGAGGGATAGAGATGGTTGGAAGTCCATGGTCGCCAACGCCATGCGGCAGGGCACCTGATGAGATGATGATGATGATGATGATGATGATGATGATGATGATGATGATGATGATGATGCTGATGATGATGATGATGATGATGATGACATTGATAAATAATGTGTCTGTGCTTACAATATATATTTTTTTGATAAATTGTGATACATTTTGTTGGACAAAATGATGTATTTTGTAACGCATTACCCTTCATGACTGGTTATCGCCTGAATGAATAAATCATTTAATGTCTGAAGTCTCGCTTGGATGCTGCCAGTTCCTTTAATTCAAACCCCCTGCGTTAGTCAACATAAGACCAAATCAAAATTGCATCTATTTTCTATTGATTATAGAAACAATAATGTTTACGTTGACAATTGTCACATGATAAACAAGTAAGTGTACCTAGGTAGCATTCTGTCGTTCAAAATGCATATTTTATTCAAGGCAGACACACGCAAACAAAAAGTAGCTGGCCTCATCTAATGTCATTTAAAATATGTTGTCAGATTTGAAAGGATGGAATATGATAACAACAAGTCAAGCAAAATAAACAACTAAAACTAAAAGAATTGAAGACTTAAATGACTGAAAGGCAGACAGAAAGAATAAATGAATTAAAAAAATAAAAAGAAAGTAAGAAAAAAAAAGAAATGAAGAAGAAATAAAGAAATAAAAACGAAATGAAGGAAAAAAAGAAAGAAAGAAAGAAAGAAAGAAAGACAAAAAGAAGAAAAAAAGAAAGACAGAAAGAAAGACAGACAGAAAGAAAGACAGAAAGAAAGACAGACAGAAAGTTGAGAAGGAATGCACAAAGAAAAAAGAAACAAACAAAAAGAGTCAAAGAAAGAAAGAAAGAAAGAAAGAAAGAAAAGAAAGAAAGAAAGAGAAAGAAAGAAAGACAAAGAAAGAAAGAAAGAAGACAGAAAGAAAGACAGAAAGAAAGTTGAGAAGGAATGTACAAAAGAAAAAAGAAACAAACAAAAAGAATCAAAGAAAGAAAGAAAAAGAAAGAAAGAAAGAAAGAAATATCGAGGGTAAATTTGACACGGGAAACACATTTGGCGTGGTATGTCAATAGGTGAAGACGAGACAAGACGCCCACATCGTAGCAGAAGACAAGGGCAGATAACGCCTGTCACTGACTGACATATACCATTAGCATTAAGCACCCCGTAACAGTTATGCCCCTTTGATGATAGCACTGGTGATACAGAAGACTGGGAGAAAAAGAAATGACGATGGGTACTCATTAATACAGAGATTCATTCTATGGTATCACTTGCTGTTACATAATATAATAAAGGGAGAAAATGTCGGTTTCAGTTTCAGTTTCGGTTTCTCAAGAT
>JAPXFY010000013.1:13524722-13532222 GCA_030674185.1 Monoplex corrugatus | reverse complement strand
CATTGTATGACACATCACGTACAATATGTAAGATATTCTGTGTCATATTGAGGACAGTAGCATATATCAACTTGATGATACATCATGTACAATACGTATTATGTGTTGTCATATTGAGAAGAGCAGCATGTATATACTATATGTTACATCACGTATAGTATGTAAGATGTTATATGTCATATTGAGGAAAGTAACATGTATAATATGTATGTTACATCACGTACAATATGTAAGATGTTCTGTGTCATATTGATTAGAGCAGCACGTATAAACTGTATGTTACATCACGTACAATATGTAAGATGTTCTGTGTCACATTGAGGAGAGCAGCAGGTATAAACTGTATGTTACATCACGTACAATATGTAAGATGTTCTGTGTCATATTGATTAGAGCAGCACGTATAAAGTGTATGTTACATCACGTACAATATGTAAGATGTTTGGTGTCATATTGATTAGAGCAGCACGTATAAACTGTATGTTACATCACGTACAATATGTAAAATGATATGTGTTATACAGAGGAGAGCAGCAAGTATAAATTGTATGTTACATCACGTACAATATGTAAGATATTCTGTGTCATACTGAGGACAGCAGCATGTATAAACTGTATGTTACATTATGTACAATATGTAAGATATTCTGTGTCACATTGAGGAGAGTAGTATGTATAATATGTATGTTACATCACGTACATTATTTGAGACGTTCTGTGTTATATTGAGGAAAGTAACTTGCATAAAATACATGTAACATCACATACAATATGTAATATGTTATGTGTTCATATTGAGGAGAGCAGCATGTATAAACTGCATGTTACATCACGTACAATATGTAATGTGTTATGTGTTATATTGAGGAGAGCAGCACGTATAAACTGTATGTTACATCACGTACAATATGTGAGATGATCTGTATCATATTGAAGAGAGCAGCATGTATAAACTACATGTTACATCGAGTACAATATGTAAGGTGTTATGTGTTATATTGAGGAGAGCAGCATGTATAAACTGTATGTTACATACGTACAATATGTAAGGTGTGATGTGTCATACAGAGGACAGCAGCATGTAAAAAACTGTATGTTACATCACGTACAATATGTAATTTTTACGTGTCATATTTAGAAGAGCAGCATTATAAACTGTATGTTACATCACGTATGATAAATATGTAAGATGTCTTGTATCATATGAAGGAGAGCAGAATTACAAAATGCATGTTGCACCACGTACATATGTAATATGTTCTGTGTCATATTGAGGAGAGCAGCATGTATGTACATCACGTAGAATATGTCAGATGTTCTGTGTCATTTTGAGGAGAGCAGCATGTATGTTACATCTCGTAGAATATGTCAGATGTTCTGTGTTATTTTGAGGAGAGCAGCATGTATGTTACATCTCGTAGAATATGTCAGATGTTCTGTGTCATTTTGAGGAGAGCAGCATGTATGTTACATCTCGTAGAATATGTCAGATGTTCTGTGTCGTATTGAGGAGAGCAGCATGTAGGTTACATCACGTAGAATATGTCAGATGTTCTGTGTCATATTGAGGAGAGCAGCATGTAGGTTACATCTCGTAGAATATGTCAGATGTTCTGTCTCAAATTGAGGAGAGCAGCATGTATGTTACATCTCGTAGAATATGTCAGATGTTCTGTGTCATATTGAGGAGAGCAGCATGTAGGTTACATCACGTAGAATATGTCAGATGTTCTGTCTCAAATTGAGGAGAGCAGCATGTATGTTACATCTCGTAGAATATGTCAGATGTTCTGTGTCATATTGAGGAGAGCAGCATGTATGTTACATCTCGTAGAATATGTCAGATGTTCTGTGTCATATTGAGGAGAGCAGCATGTATGTTACATCTCGTAGAATATGTCAGATGTTCTGTGTCATATTGAGGAGAGCAGCATGTATGTTACATCTCGTAAATATGTCAGATGTTCTGTGTCATATTGAGGAGAGCAGCATGTATTGTTTCATCTCGTAGAATATGTCAGATGTTCTGTGTCATTTGAGGAGAGCAGCATGTAGGTTACATCACGTAGAATATGTCAGATGTTCTGTGTCATTTTGAGGAGAGCAGCATGTATGTTTACATCTCGTAGAATATGTCAGATGTTCTGTGTCATATTGAGGAGAGCAGCATGTATTTTACATCACGTAGAATATGTCAGATGTTCTGTGTCATTTTGAGGAGAGCAGCATGTATGTTACATCTCGTAGAATATGTCAGATGTTCTGTGTCATTTTGAGGAGAGCAGCATGTAGGTTACATCACGTAGAATATGTCAGATGTTCTGTGTCATTTTGAGGAGAGCAGCATGTATGTTACATCTCGTAGAATATGTCAGATGTTCTGTGTCATTTTGAGGAGAGCAGCATGTAGGTTACATCTCGTAGAATATGTCAGATGTTCTGTGTCATATTGAGGAGAGCAGCATGTAGGTTGCATCTGGTACAATATGTAATATGTTCTGTGTCATTTTGAGGAGAGCAGCATGTATGTTACATCTCGTAGAATATGTCAGATGTTCTGTGTCATTTTGAGGAGAGCAGCATGTAGGTTACATCACGTAGAATATGTCAGATGTTCTGTGTCATATTGAGGAGAGCAGCATGTAGGTTACATCTCGTACAATATGTAATATGTTCTGTGTCATTTTGAGGAGAGCAGCATGTATGTTACATCTCGTAGAATATGTCAGATGTTCTGTGTCATTTTGAGGAAAGCAGCATGTAGGTTTACATCTCGTAGAATATGTCAGATGTTCTGTGTCATTTTGAGGAGAGCAGCATGTAGGTTACATCACGTAGAATATGTAATATGTTCTGTGTCATTTTGAGGAGAGCAGCATGTAGGTTACATCTCGTAGAATATGTCAGATGTTCTGTGTCATTTTGAGGAGAGCAGCATGTAGGTTACATCTCGTACAATATGTAATATGTTCTGTGTCATTTTGAGGAGAGCAGCATGCATAATATGCGTGTTACATCACGCCTTGCCTCAGAGATTTCAACAAGCCAGACAAAATCAATTCATGAGCGTGTCCTATGTCTGTGTGATGGTCTGTCTGCCTTTTTATTTTTCTACATGTATATAAATCTAACTAAACTTTTGTTTATCTGTCTGGCTTTTCTACATGACCGTCTGCTTCTACGGCTGTCTGTTCCAATAATTTTCTTTTCCTTTCAATCGTGTACTTTCCTGTTTTTTTTTCCTTTATTTCTTTCTCTTTTTTTTTTAGGATCACTGCACTCAGGAAGTCTCCCTGTGTGTTCACTTTTTTCTTCGTCCCATTTTCTACGCCAACTTAATGGCCATGGGGATTTTTTTACAGTTTAATGATGATGATGATGACAAGGATAATAATCATGATGCTATGGATTCTCGTCAAGGATTGAGACTGCGTGACAGGGCTGTACTCTACGCTTACCATCATAATATATACTGGAGTCAATCATGCCCGAGAGATACAAGCACTTGCGGTGCTGGTCAGAAGATTTGAGTAACATCTCCAATGATGCATTCGTGAAGTGGATGAGATTCGATTATGTGGTCCCAGTCATCCCAATGAGGCCACATCACGCCCAAATCTTGGTAGGAGGCGGTTAGAGCCGAAAAATCCCACAATGATTTCTGAAGGGACTGATGGGGAGTCGAACCCCGTTGCATTAACCACTACACCACGGCGACTGGTTAATGCTTTTCATCTTCTTGAAAGCTGTTTTCAATAACTTAACAAGTCAGTAAGTAGGTGGAGTTCTCCCTGTGTGTATGTAATAGTGAGATGCTGAGATATTGTCATAACTTGCGTGCTATATCACGTCTTGTTTCTGTGATTTCAACAAACCAGACACAGGTCAATCGATGAACGTGCTGACATCTGTCATATGTGTCTGCTTCCTGCCTGTCTACTTATCATGTCTATATCTGTCTTTCATGTGTGTCTGTCGTCTTGGGTGTTTCCATCTCTGGTCTTTTGTTGATTTTATATTTGTTATCAACATTATTTCGTTTCTTTCATTACAGTGTATTTACCGTGTGGAATTCGGGCTGCTAATACTTTTGAGAGAGTGTCTCCGTAGTGCAGCACTATCCATGTTTCTTTTTACCAAGACTTCAGAAACGCAAGGAAGCTAATTGGCTTTCGAGATGATGGACGTAGGAAATCAGCCTATCTCTTTAATGTTTTATACCAGCTGCCCAACTGCCATGGGATCTTTGACGTGCGCAGGACAGAAGGCACACAGGCCCGACTTTTTGTTGTTGTTGTTTTCCATTTCCGAAAAAAAAAAAAAACCTAAGCAAAACAACACAAAAAAACAAGAAAAACAAAACAAACAACAACAACAAAAAGAAAACAGGTAAACGTTAAGTTCGATTTGCCGATCAAACTGAGGAGATAGGTCAAGGCCTCAACGGGAAACGAATCCCCGAACCTCGAGTTGCGGGCGAACATCTGAACCATTCCGCCACTCTTCTCCCTCATTTATCAGTGTTCATCCAATCCTGTGTCATCGTTTTGTTCGTGACGACTTAATAGATACGAGTACTAGTAGTTGTTTTTTTTTTTTATCAGTTAGCACAACTGATTTCATCGTCAAACATGCTATCAACAAAAAATAATATGTAACGACAGGTTGCGAAAAATACTACAGACACACATAAAAGCGCAGGCTTGCACACACACACACACACACACACACACACACACACACACACACACACACACACACACACACACACACACACACACACACACACACACACACACACACACACACACACATATGTACGCCACGCCTCAGATCTTTCTCAATCATCCTTTCATTTTTTTCTTAGTTTTTTTGTAATCAGGAAATTGATTGACAACAGTTGCAGTTGCGACAGCGATCTTTCTCCCTATGTAATTCTCTGTTTCCACTTTGACAGACAATTTCAGCAAGTACAGCTTTTTTTTTTTTAATCTTTTTTTTCATATTTTTTTTATAATTTTTTAAAGACTGCTCATCCAAGATAGATAACTATAATGCTGACTGATGCTAGTGAACGAACAGCATTATCTGCCCTTTGCCTACCACACCTCGGCATTTGTTCGCAACTTCATCTCCTGTAATACCATGGCAAATGGTTCCATATGAATCTCACCCCCTCCCCCTGTCCGCCCAGATTTGTTTTCCTATCTGTTTCTGTTTATTATTACTACTTCATAAAGCACAAACCAACTGACCTAGATAAATGAATACATAAATGAACAAATAAACCCATAAATAAATAGATGATATATAAATAAGTAAATGCATAAGTAAATAAATAAATGTTCAAGATTTTGTTCATAAAACTCTGCGGGAAAAGTTAGGGACCGCCCTCGAAAAAACCAGCTGACTTCATCTGTGCCAAACTCCTTGTTCCTAAGTTTATAAAATCCAATGGCTGTCAGGCCGAACACACCAGTGGGTGAGCAATGCTGTGTTAGCCTGAAACTTGCTCGGGAACCACGGAGGCCTGGCTAGGGCACGAGACAGAAACTGCCAAACTGCAAGAAGTGGACCATTTTTACGCTGGCGCGTGGGCAAGCCCGGGCGGAAAAGATTAAAAATTCGTTGTGCACATGCAGGGGGGATGTCTTGAGAGGGAACTGTTGTCACCACTTAGGCTTTATAGCCCCGCGATTTTCCGCTAGCCACCATCTCCTCACCATGCCTCCCAGACGAAAGGAGACCACCTTCAACAAAGCCCGGGCCATCGCATGGCTGCCGGACGGCGTAAGCAAGCGAGAAGTGGGCAGACGACTTGCGGTGTCCCATTCTGTCGTGGTCAGGCTGCATCAGAAGTTCCAGGCCACCAACAGCGTTCTCGAGAGGCCCAAGTCAGGACGGCCTAAGAAGACAACACAGCGTGAAGATCGCTTCATCAGAAGACAAGCTCTGCAGCAGCGAGGCACCACTGCAAACATCATCAGGGACCAGCTGAGGGAGGCAACACACACCAACGTCAGCACGAAGACCATCCGCAAACGCCTGCACGAAGTTGGTCTGCGATCACGTCGTCCAGCTGTACGGCCACGACTGACAGCAGCTCATCGCCAGGCTCGTTTGGGGTTCTGTCACAACCATGCCAGATGGACACGCCAGCAATGGGCCGATGTGCTGTTCAGCGATGAGTCCCGCTTCACTCTGCACCATCAGGACGGTTGGGCTCGTGTGTGGAGGCGTCAGGGTGAGCGGTACGACAACGGTCTGGTGCAGGAGAGGGTGGCCTTCGGCGGGGGCTCCATCATGGTGTGGGGGGCCTTCAGTTTTCGACACAGAACCCCCCTCTACCACATTGTTGGCAACCTGACGGGCCAGCGCTACAGAGATGAGATTGTCGCCCCTTTGGTTCTACCCGCTCTACAACAGATTGGTGTGCAGGCTGTGTTCCAGGACGATAACGCGACACCTCACAGAGCGAGGCTGGTAAATAACTTCATCCAGCAGGCTGGTGTCACCAGGATGAACTGGCCGGCCTGCAGCCCTGATTTTAACCCCATCGAGCACCTGTGGGATGAGCTGGACAGGCGAGTGAGGAAGAACCACCCACCCCCAAGGAACCTGCAGCAACTGCTTCAGTTCCTGCAAATCGAATGGCAGGCCATTCCACAGGCCGTCTGCAGAAAGCTGGTAAACTCAATGAGGAACAGGACTGCAGAAGGCATCGCAAAACGCGGCGGACACACCCATTACTGAACTGTTCGGACCTTGCCAATTTTGTTTTCGACCCCCATGTTGTTTCAGAGTTTGTTGACACGTAATGCGTGAATGAAATGTGACCATATTTTGGAAAAGAATCGCAGAGATAATGAATTAAACATGTTACAAATTTGATTCAATTTTGTTTGGTGATTTGGAAGCTGTGTTTGTTTGAGTAAGTGGTCCCTAACTTTTTCCTTTCAGTATATGTCTTTCTCTCTGTCTCAGTCTCTTTTTATCTGTCTCTCTGTCTCTCTGTTTCTCTCTCTCTTTCTCTCTCTCTCTCTCTCTCTCTCTGTCTCTCTCTCTCTGTCTGTCTCTGCCTCTCTGTCTCTCTGTCTCTGTCTCTGTCTCTGTCTGTCTGTCTGTCTGTCTCTCTCTCTCTCTCCTCTCTCTCTCTCTCTCTGACAGACAAACAGACAGACAGACAGACCGATATAAAAGAGAGAAGCAGAGACAGAGACAGACAGAGAGAGAGAGACAGACATACAGAGAGACAGACATACATACATACAGACAGACAGACAGAGAGGCAGACACACACACAGATATAACATGTGTGTCGGTCAGGCTTTTTAGATGTCATCAGGTGAACGTTTACACGAATATAGCAAACATACGTCTGAACAGGAAAACAAAAATACGTTGAAATATTCTGTGGGCATTACCTGTTGTCCGGATCAGGGCCAGCTAGACGCGTGGAACCCACCAGCGAAAAATAGAAAACAAAACAAACAAACAAAA
>JAPXFY010000013.1:13512222-13517222 GCA_030674185.1 Monoplex corrugatus | reverse complement strand
TATATATATATATACATGTATATAATTATATATATATACATATATATATAATATATATATATATATATATATATATATATATGTGTGTTGTATGTGTGTGTGTGTGTGTGTGTGTGTGTGTGTGTGTGTGTGTGTGATGTGCTGTGTGTATGTGTGTGTGTGTGGTGTGTGTGTGTGTGTGTGTGTGTGTGTGTGTGTGTGTGTGTTGTGTGTCTGGGAAAGGTGTGGGATGGGTGGGTGGGCTAGATAACACTGACTGTTAGCAAATGGACTATCTCTTTGACACAAGCTGGTAACATCCTGAACATTTATTTTTGCACTACCCCAAGGCTTGAATGGGAATCCCTTGTCTGATGCTGTCTGCTTCAGAGTAATTTAAACATGAACCCACACGCGCTGGCGTACAGCACACACACACACACACACACACACACACACACACACACACACACACACACACACACACACACACACACACACACACACACACACACACACACACACACACACACACACACACACACACACACACACACACACACACACCACATGAAACTCTTAACTTTCTTCTTAGAAACCACAGCTGAGCTGCCTCAATCCTGTTCTTTCTTTGTGTGTTGACTGTCCATGCTTCACATACTTACAACAGTATCGGTTCTACATAACACTAAAGAACTCATAAAATACGACTACGTTAAAATCTCAGTAAGGAAACAGGCTTAAGACAAGACCAAGTTTATACCTGACCTAACAGGAGCAAACTCCTAAAATAAGATTAGTTTTATACCTCACTTAACAAGAAAACACTCTGAAAATAAGATTAGTGTTAAACCTCAGTTAGCAACGAAACGATTTCAAACAAGACCAGTTTTATAACTCACTTAGCCAGGAAAAGCTCTTAAAATCAGACAAGTCTTATCAGAGAAAGCTCTTAAAATAAGACAAGACTTACACTTACCTTTACAAGGAAACTGTCTTAAAATAAGACTAGTTGTATACCTCAGTTGGCAAAGAAACATTCCTTAAATAAGACTAGTTTTACACCTGACTTATTAAGAAACACTCTAAAAACCAGACTAGGTTAAAAGCTCATTTAGGAAGGAAACTTTCGTTAAATAAATGACTAGTTTTATACTTCAGTTAGCAAGGAAACGTTCTTAAAACAAGACTAGTTTTATACCTCAGTCAGCAAGGAAACATATGATTAGTTAAATAATTGACTTATCAAGGAAACACTCTAAAAATAGAAATAGTTTTATACATCAGTTAGAAAAAAAAACCACTCTGAAAATACGACTAGATCAAAACTTTGCTTAGTAAGAAAAAACTTAAAATAAAACTAGTTTTATACAACAGCCAGGAAAAGCTCTAAAATAAGACAAGACTCATACCTCACTTCTTAAGTAAACTATCTTAAGAGAACATTAGTTTCATACCTCAGTTAGCAAAGAAACATTCTTAAAGTAAGACTATTTTTATGCCTCAGCAAGGAAACACTCTGAAAGCAAGATTAGGTTGAAACCCCACTTAGGAAGGAAACATTCTTAGAAACAGGAAAGTGTCATACCTCATAAGCCAGGAAAAGCTCTTAAAATAAGGTAAGACTTTATTTCACTTTGCGAGTAAATTTGCAAGTAATGTTTCTTAAGATAAGACTGGTTTTATACCCCAGATGACTAAGAAACATTCTTAAAATGAGACAAGACTTATACCTCACTTTCCCAAGGAAACTCTCTTAAGATAAGACTATTTTTCTACATCACTTAGCAAGAAAGCACTCTGAAAACAAGGCTGCTTGTATACCTCACTTTCCAAGGAAACACCCTGAAAATATATGACCAGTTTCATGCTTCGCTTAGCAGATATGGCTGCTCTACCGAGCGTAATATTCGTCACAGTACCTGCCATAAAATTACTTCAGTCTAAACTTCTCACCAGACAAAGTCTACGATCAATTCCAGAGACTGGCTGCACGTTATCACCAGTCTTCAAAAACACGCCAACTTCACGGGTTTGTGAGCTGGGCTTACAAAAATACAGACCTGAAACTGGTAGACGGTACAATGATGGTTTAAACGATCATCGAGTTCTATTTTGGTGAGAATGTTATGTATTCATAGACTTTGGAGCTTGTTCAAATCGGTTTCACCGCACTTAGACGATTCCATATGCGCTTCACCCAAACTGCCAGCAATTGTCTAACAAGACGCCTTGAGCCTGCGCAAAAACCCTAGCTTTGGTAAGGTCTCGAAATGGGGAGGGACGGGCTGGACCTTCAATGCACAAAGATAACACGACCATAATTATGGAAACATTAAGATGGGCAGAAAACATGCCAGTTTTAACCCTTCGACTTCCGTATCCTATTCACTACCTGAAAAAAAATTAACCCTTTGACTCCCACATCCTATCGACCAGTTTCTTACAATATACATCAGACAATAATCGTATTTCATATTTAGCGTATCAAATTCGTTACCTTTTCTGACGGAGTAAACAAGCTTAACATTTTTCTACATTTATAAAAGGGTGCTTGTACGAGGGCACGCACCCCCCCCCCCCCACACACACACACACATACAGACACACACACACAAACACACACACACACACACACACACACACACATATATATATATATATATATATATATATATATATAAATATAACCACACACACACACACACACTCACACACACACACACACACACACACACACATACACACACACACACACACCTCACACGCACACACATACACACACACACACACACTCACACCACACACAACACACACACACAACACACACACACAAACACACCACACACACACATCACACACACAACACACACACACATACACCCACACTACGCGCACATACACACATATACACAAACACACACACACACACACACACACACACACACACACACACACACACACACACACACACACACACACACACACACACACACACATCTCTCCATCAGGCAATGACACGAAATATCTACCCTTTATACACACTTAAATCCATTAAAATATCAAACAGTAGAGTTTTTCGGCTGAGATATTTTAAATACACTGTTCTTTTCACTTTACAAACAATTTCAAAAGAGTTGTCAAAGCAGACACCGTGTATGTCTATTGTTGATCAAAATAGCGTTCTCTATGTTTCAAAACGTCAAATATGTAATATAGACCAAAGGAAGATCAACATTGTATTCATCTGATTTCAGTACAGAAAAGACCCCAATCAAATCTCGTTCGTGAGAATATTGTGTAGTTATGTCATACTTGGAACGAGTACTACTAGGAAGAGAGATTTGATTTAATGATTTAATATTGGTCTTTTCAAGTATTAATCCCAAACAAAACAAGGGACCGATTCCAAAAGTAAACAACATGATTAACCCTTTGACTCCCGCACCCTGTCTACCAGCATCCTGGATCGTCAACCATGCTAACAAAGCAAAAACTTAATCCTTTGACTCCCTCACCCTGTCCACCAGGTTCCTGCAGGATGCTGGTGGATAGGGTGAGGAAGTCAAAAGGTTAAGTTTTTGCAGTTGGTGGACAAGGTGCAGGAGTCAAAGGGTTAATAAAAACAAAACAAAATAAATCAAAATCCTGTTCAAGGAATGTTAATTTGTTACAACACTACCTTCCTTATTGTGGAAAGTACAAGATATCGTTTTATAAGAACGTACGTGAAATGTATAGAATGCCAGTTAAAAATTACTAGAATACCAGTACCAAGACTTTCCAGAGATGGATACAGGGATGAAGGAAGAAAGAGAGAAAATACAGAGAGAAAGGAGGGAGAGAGAGAAAGAGAGAGAGAGAGAGAGACAGACAGACAGACAAATACAGACAGAAAGATAAACAGACAGACAGACAGAGACAGAAACAGAGACAAAGACGGAGATGGAGAGACAGATATATATAGACAGGCAGAGAGAAACAGACAGAGAGACAAAGGGAGAGAGAGAGACAGAGACAGAGACAGAGACAGACAGACAGACAGAGACAGAGACAGACAGACAGACAGAGAGACAGAGACAGAAAGACAGAGACTGAGAGACAGAAAGACAGACAGACAGACAGACAAACAGACAGACAGAAAGACAGAAAGACTGAGACAGAGACAGAGACAGGGAGAGCATCAATTTTGGTGCCATGGTAAGAGAACAATCAACGATAGATAAACCAGATACACTCTTGCGGGAATGTGCTTACACAGGTTGCTTCCCTTTACGTACTGACCCTCCACTCTGTCTTTGCCATTTCGTGGTCTATCTATCTCCATGGCCACCCTCATCCCCCTACCCCCGCTCTCCCGTCCTCTCTCTGCCTCTGTCTCCCTGTCTCTGTCTATCTCTGTCTCTGTCTGTCTCTATGTCTCTGTCTCTGTCTGTCTGTCTCTATGTCTCTGTCTCTGTCTCTCTTTCTCTCTCTGTCTCTGTCTCTTTCTCTCTCTGTCTGTCTCTTTCTCTCTCTCTCTGTCTCTCTCTGTCTCTGTCTCTCTCTCTCTCTCTCTCTCTCTCTCTCTCTCTCTCTCTCTCTCTCTCTCCCTCCCTGTGTGTTTCTTTCTCTGTCTGTCTGTCTGTCTCTGTCTCTGTCTCTCTGTTTCTGTCTCTCTCTCTCTCTCTCTCTCTCTCTCTCTCTCTCTGTGTCTCTGTCTCTGCCTCTCTGTCAGTCTATCTCTGTCTCTCTGTCTTTGTCTGTCTGTCTCTCTGTCTGTCTCCCTCCTTCTCTCTCTCTCTTTCTCTCTCTCTCTCTCTTGCCAATTAAGTGACTGTTTTAGGGGCGAAATGCTCTTATGTAATATGCTTGTTGGTTTATTTCACTGTACATTGATTCCATTTATTTGTTTTAGATATACTGATGAATGAATAGATAAACTGAACGCATGATTAGCGGACAACGGAATGATTACATAATTTGTTAATTGATGGGTGGCTCACCGACTGATTGATTTATAGATTGATGGATTTAGCTAT
>JAPXFY010000013.1:13507222-13509722 GCA_030674185.1 Monoplex corrugatus | reverse complement strand
AGCGATTGCAATAATTATCGCGGCATATCCCTCCTCAGTATCGTTGGGAAAGTCTTCGCACGAGTAGTACTGAAGAGGCTCCAGGTACTCGCAGAGCAAGTCTACCCTGAATCGCAGTGCGGGTTCCGTGCCAACAGATCCACTATAGACATGATCTTCTCCCTCAAACAACTTCAGGAGAAATGCAGGGAGCAAAGGCAGCCACTCTTCGTTGCCTTCATAGACCTCACAAAGGCCTTCGATCTGGTCAGTAGGGATGGCCTCTTCAAAATCCTTCCCCAAATTGGATGTCCACCCAAACTTCTCAGCATCATCAGATCCTTCCACGAAGACATGAAAGGCACCGTCGTCTTTGACGGCTCAACATCAGCTGCCTTCAACATACGGAGCGGAGTGAAACAGGGTTGCGTCCTGGCTCCCACCCTGTTTGGAATCTTTTTTGCTGTGATGCTGAAACACGCATTCGGTCCTGCAGCTGAAGGCATATACCTCCGAACCAGGACAGACGGTAAGCTCTTCAACCTCTCCAGACTAAGAGCCAAGACCAAAGTCCAGCTGAGGTGCCTGCGTGACTTCATCTTTGCAGACGACGCGGCAGTAACCGCCCACTCAGCTGAGGACCTACAGCAGCTCATGACTCGCTTCAGCGATGCCTGCCAAAACTTTGGGCTTACCATAAGCTTGAAGAAAACACAGGTCATGGGACAGGATGTTGACTCTCCCCCAGCCATCAGCATCAATGACCATGAACTGGATGTCGTCCATGACTTTGTTTATCTGGGCTCAACAATCTCAGACACCCTCTCACTTGACATAGAGCTCAACAGGCGCATCGGCAAGGCAGCTACCACCATGACCAGACTGACGAAGAAAGCATGGAACAACAGCAAGCTGACTGAGCACACAAAAATCCAGATCTACAGAGCCTGCGTCGTGAGCACCCTCCTGTATGGCAGCGAGTCCTGGACTTTGCGTGCCCGACAAGAGCAAAAGCTCAATGCTTTTCACATGCGTAGCCTCCGACGCATTCTAAACATCACCTGGCAGGACAAGGTCCCGAACAACACTGTCCTGGAAAGAGCTGGATGCACCAGCATGTACACGCTGCTGAAACAGAGACGCATGCGCTGGCTTGGCCATGCCGTGCGCATGGACGACGGACGGATCCCCAAAGACCTCCTCTACGGAGAACTGGTGCAGGGAAAACGTCCCACAGGCAGACCACAGCTGCGATTCAAAGACGTGTGCAAGAGGGACCTAAAAGCCTTGAATATCGACAAAGACAACTGGGAAGCAACAGCCCTCGAACGGTCAGCCTGGAGACAGACTGTGCAGAAAGGTCTCTCCAAGTTCGAAGAGACACTCGCTCAGCGGCACGAGGAAAAGAGAACGAGAAGAAAGGCTGCAGCCCAGGCAGACAGACCAGCGTCAGACTTCATCTGTGCCCTCTGCCACAGGGACTGTCATTCCCGCGTCGGACTGGCCAGCCACACCCGGCGCTGCACCAGAATAGGCACCCAGAGCGCAACTCCATAGTCTTCCGAGACTGAAGGACGCCTATGTGGATGTGGACAGGTGAATGAACCATCAAGGTAGAAAATAATAGAAAAAAGACAAAACACAGAAGCAAGGGAGAAACAAAATGACAGGAAAAAACGAAACAGGGCTGAAGTCAGAGGTACCAAGCCTGCAGGCACCTTCCAACAAACCATGGTACCACGTAATATAAAAGGGCTGAAGTACCAGGTCTGTAGGCGCCGTCTAACAAATCACGGTATCGTGCAATTTAACGCAAACGTCTGCAAGGTCATCTATATCATATCCCCCCACGGGGATGGCGGGGGTTCTTTCAGTATAAACAGTATCCCCACCTTCTGGAAATGTTGTGCCAGATATGACCTCTCTTGTCATCCTCTTTGTTCCTGCCTTGTTCCTTTGCTTTCTGTCGTTTCTTCTTATCATTTTCTGCCTTGCTGGTCCATTCACATGTATGTGTTCAATAGAGTCTTACGTTCTTTCTCTTAGGACTGATAATTGGGTACTTAAGCACTTCTTTTATTTATTTTATTTTATTTATTTATTTATTTATTTTTTTTTTTGGCTTTAGGGATGTGAGATATGCGGAAGCAATTGTGGGTAATTTAAGCCCCTTTTCTCATACGATTTTTTAGATCTACTGTGTGGTAATTTGGACGGAGTGGTCAACGCTAAGGGCATCTCCTTAGATTATGTGCGCGAACGCATTGATGTGTGTATTTAATTTTCAGGTCTTTTTTCTTCCTCATAAAATAATCTGGTTCTGGTTCTGGTTCTGTAGCATAATCCACAACGGGCCTCGTGGCCTATCTCGTGGATGGTGTTATGCATACGCGGGTTAGTCGGACAAGGGTGGAGGTTCTCCAAACAGGTACTGTGACAGTAGCTCCCTGAAGCGTTCGGTGGATGTTGCGTTGACTATGTGGGCGGGGAGAGAGTTCCATTCCGGGACGGTCCGCTGTGC
>JAPXFY010000013.1:13472222-13477222 GCA_030674185.1 Monoplex corrugatus | reverse complement strand
GGAGAGAGAGAGAGACGAGCGAGAGAGACTGAGAAGAGAGAGAGAGAGAGAGAAGAGAAGAGAGAAGAGAGAAATGAATCAGTCATTTTCTCAAATTATAACCACAAGTTCTGGCAATGCTTTGGAAGCAGCTGATATGTTTTCACAGAGAGTATTTTTACATTAAAAAAAATATTTTGGCCCGATTGATGCGATATGCCAAGAAAAGTTCATGCACTGCAATCCATGAATTCAAGTGCACGTGTAGTGCATATCCAACTTTATATATATATAGAAAATCACAAGAAAAAAATATTGAAGCAATTTGTTTTGTATACAAATACGTGTGCATGAACATCGCTCACACGCATACACAACACACACACACACACACACATCACACACACACACACACACACACACACACACACACACATCACACACAGCACACACCACAATACACACACACACACATACACTTAATTCTATTCAAAATTACATGCTAAATCATTACAGTAGAGAAGAAAAAATAATTGTGTTAAAGAATAGATTCATTTGTATATCAGCACAAGGTTTAAATAATATATTGTTGATGTAAATATATATATATTGTTGATGTAAATATATATATATTGTTGATGTAATATATTATATATATATTGTTGATGTAAATATATATATATATTGTTGATGTAAATATATATATATTGTTGATGTAAATATATATATATTGTTGATGTAAATTATATATATTATATATTGTTGATGTAAATATATATATATTGTTGATGTAAATATATATATATTTTTGATGTAAATATATTATATTGTTGATGTAATATATATAATTGTTGATGTAAATAATATATATAATTGTTGATGTAAATATATATATATTGTTGATGTAAATATAATATATGAATGAGTAAAGTATTATATATATATTGTTGATGTAAATATACGATATTTCAAGAGCATTGTAAAAATATATGTAAGTTATATACAAAATGATAAAAACAAGATAAAAAGAAAGAGAGAAAAAAAATTGATTAAAAAAAATGAAATAGTTTATATTGAATAGATAAAACAATAATAAAGTAGAAATAAAAAAAAAGGAAAGATGAAAAAGAAAGAAAAAAGAAGAAAAAAAGAAAGAAAAGAAAGAAAAGAAAAATGGAAAAAAAAATAAAGAAATAAAAAGAAAATAAAAAGAGAAATAGAAAAAGAAGAAAAAAAAAGAAAAATAAAAAAGAATTAAATAAAAAAGAAGAAAATATAGAAAGTGAATGAAGAAAAGAAGAAATAAAGAAGAAGAAAGAAAGAAGTAGAAAAGAAATAGAAAGAAATAAAAAGAATGGATGAAAGAATGATGTGAGAGGAAAGAATTTGACAGTAAATTGAATATAAAAGAATATAAATGAATAGGAGAAAAATAATGATGGATATTTAAATGAAAATTTAATTTAGTAAATTCTGTAAGAAGAAAGTTATATGTGATTAAATGAAAAGGGATAAATATGAAACACTGAGTAAATTAATTCCTTGAGAAATATAGTTGGGGAAGGAATCTTGAATCTTAAGTGTAAGATTCAAATAAATGATGGTGAAACATAATCATTAGAGATGATTAACATCAAGATCGAAACAGTTAATTAAAGAAAGACAACAAGAAGAGACAAAAAGAAAGGGAAAGAGAGAGAGAAGAGAGAGGAGAAGAGAGAGAAGAGAGAAAAAGAGAGAAAGAAAAAAAAGAGAAGAGAGAGAAAGAGAGAGAGAAGAGAGGAGAAGAAGAGAGAAGAGAGAGAGGAAGTGAAGACGAAAGAAAGAGAAGAAGAGACAGAGAGAAGAGACAGACAAGAAAGAGACAGAATAGAAGAAAAGAAGAAAGAGACAGAGAGATAAGAAAGAAAAAGAAAAGAGAGAGAAAGCTGATAAGAAGAAGAAAAAGACAGACAGACAGACAGACAGACAAGAGACAGACAGACAGACAGACACTTGTAATGGGTTCGCTTTACAGTAGGTGGTGCTACTTATTCAATAACATTATTAAGTGTTGATGAAAAGAAATCAAAGAAGAAATGATCAAAGGCCCAAAGAGTCAAAGAGCAAACACGTAAGCAGAGAGAGAGAGAGGGAAACAGACAGACAGACAGACAGACAGACAGAAACAGAGGCAGAGACAGAGAGTAAGAAGCAGAGACAGACAGACAGACAAACAGACAGACGGAGACAGAGACAGAGAGGGAGAGAGGACACGAGAGTAGCAGACAGACAGACAGAAACAGAAGACAGACAGAAGACAGAAACAGAGAGAGACACTGGAGAGAGAGTGGATACAAAGGGGGTGGATGACTAAAGAGAAGAGAGAGAAAGAAACAGAGACTGTGTGTGCAAGTGTATGTGTATATGTGTGTGAGAGGGAAAAGAAGGAAAGAGAGAGAGAGAGAAAGAGAGGAGAGAGAGAGAGACAGTATGAGAAAGAAAGAGACAGAGAGACAGACAGACAGAGACAGGGAGACACTGAGAGACACATAGAGATACAGAGACAGACAGAGATCGTACAACAATATTAAGAAATTAAACGGAAACTGAACGCATGTAATACTTCTTCATTCCAGAAAACATATCACAGATACAAAGATTTCAATACATAGCTTCTTGTTAGAAGACCTAAAGCTCCATCAGAAATTGCTTATTGAATAATGAAACATGTGTCATGAAACAAGAAGCAACCAATGAAGTTCTATTGGTAATGAAACAAAATACTGAGCAGGCTCTGAAGAAAAGCTTCTATAAGTTTTTTCCCTCTGCCAAGTATTACACTGAAATACTGCAAGAAGGCGAAGGAACGACGAGGTGAGAGCGTGGGTGTATGGGGAGAACATTGAACTTATAATCTGCTTGGCGTTCATCAAATCGTAGTTGGTGGACAGTTCTCTTCAGACGTAGTTCATTTTTGTGTGATCCTTTTTCCGACATCTGCAGCAGCTGACCTGGATTTAAACAGAGCAGGATGGACAAGCCATGCTAAATATCTTCCTTTTCTAGCACGGTTCAACACGCTTTGTGGAATAGCTAAATGATAATATAATACTAAAGGAAATAAGAGGGAAGCAGGGAGAATTTTAAATATCAACTAAGTAACATAACTCTTGAGAGTCACGGAGTTATCTCCCATGTAGAATTTCTCAAACCAAACATAGTTTGCGCTGTTCTGAGCTTACCACTTTATGCTTTGTGGATGCGTCTATGCTAGCTGATTGGGTAGCGCAAACTATGTTGGGTTTGAGAAATTCTACATGGGAGATAACTCCGTGACTCTCAAGAGTTATGTTACTTAGTTGATAAATGATGATGTGACGAAACGGAAAATGTTAATCTTTACTATAGAACTAACTTTGAAGATACAACAAAATAAATTACTTACAGACTAAAGAGTTGGGAGGTTAGAGTTCAGAGATTGACCAAGAAGAAACATTCACCGCATGTAAAGAAATCCATATGCGCTCTCCACAGATCGTACAGTAATAACGTAGCAGACACCTTGGACATATGCAAAACTCTATGCTTTAGCAAAGTTGTGAAATGGAGAAGGGAGTAGGAGAATGAGACGCATGAAACATTATCTAACACCACCAGAATGATGTAAACCTTAAGACGGGCAGTGAACGCGTCTGTTTCCATGTTGTGATTGAACTCCGGACATAAAATCTTTAGTACACAACTTTAAACAGAGCCATTCAACCCATGTTTATTGATCATATGAGGGTTCAGCAGCTCGCACAATATGATTGAATTAGATTTTGTTGAAAGTGACATCCACATATTGATGTTGGATAAAAACGAAATCAGGTAAGAGTTTTTGTAGTTTGTTTGTTTGTTAGTTTGTTTTTGAAATCAGAATTTGAACAGTTATTCTGAACTGAATAATGGGATATATTAAGACAAGCTCATGTATTACAGCTCCATGATTTCAAGTGCAGTTAGTATATTTCCAATTGTATCCTAAACGTACGTAAGTCATAAAAACATTGCTCACGTACAAACAACACACACACACACACACACACACACACACACACACACACACACACACACACACACACACACACACACACACCACGCACACACGCACACGCATGCACACACACACACACGCGCACACGCATGCACACCACACACCACTACACACACACACGCACACGCCATACACACACACACCACACAACACAACACCACACACACACACACACACAACACACATACAACATACACATTCACACTCTTAATTTTATTCAAATTAGGTTGGAATTCATTACAATAAAGAAGAAGTAAACACAAATACAAATAGATAGTAATCACACGTTTTTTCAACATGAGTGAAGGACGAGAACATTTTACCAGAAGCAATGAAGAAAGAAATCATGGAAGAAGAAAAGAAAGAAAGAAATCAAGACAGAAAGAAAGAACGACAAAGACAGAAGAAAAAGAAAGAAACTAAACGAAATTGACCCAGTTTCTAATCGACGATTCCAGAGAAATGAAGAACCAGGAAGGCACAGTTGCACTTCTGCATGATCCTTGGCATGAACAGTGTTAATCTCTCACGCTGCTTCTCAAAACAGAGTTCCATGTGTGGCCATTACCACTCTGGCAGGGGCGATAAATCACGCCATGAGTGCCAATTGCTCTCCAGTGCAGCAGTCAAGAACTCACACAGGAGGATCCATAGATTCCTAATGTTTTAGACTCGTAGTGGGTGTGCTTCTTTTTAGCTATAGTTATCAGTCCAGTGAGACAAAAAATAGAAACATGACAACGAAACGAAATAGAGAGAGAGAAAAAAGAGATAGAGAGAGAGAGAAAGAGAGAGAGATGGAGAGAGAGAGAGAGAGAAGAAGAGAGAAGAGACAGACAGACATGACAGACAGACAGGCAAACAGACAGACAGGCAGCAGGCAGGCAGGCAGGCAGGCAGGCAAACAGACAGGACAAACAGACAGACAGAAGTCAGAATGACA
>JAPXFY010000013.1:13454722-13467222 GCA_030674185.1 Monoplex corrugatus | reverse complement strand
TTCTTCTTCTTCTTCTTCTTCGCATTCTTCTTCTTCTTCGCATTCTTCTTCTTCTTCGCATTCTTCTTCTTCTTCGCATTCTTCTTCTTCTTCGCATTCTTCTTCTTCTTCGCATTCTTCTTCTTCTTCGCATTTCTTCTTCTTCTTCTTCTTCTTCTTCTTCTTCTTCTTCTTCTTCTTCTTCTTCTTCTTCTTCTTCTTCTTCTTCTTCTTCTTCTTCTTCTTCTTCTTCTTCTTCTTCTTCGCATTCTTCTTCTTCTTCTTCTTCTTCTTCTTCTTCTTCTTCGCATTCTTCTTCGCATTCTTCTTCTTCTTCGCATTCTTCTTCTTCTTCTTCTTCGCATTCTTCTTCTTCTTCGCATTCTTCTTCTTCTTCTTCTTCGCATTCTTCTTCTTCGCATTCTTCTTCGCATTCTTCTTCTTCTTCTTCTTCTTCTTCTTCTTCGCATTCTTCTTCTTCTTCTTCTTCTTCTTCTTCTTCTTCTTCTTCTTCTTCTTCTTCTTTCTTCTTCGCATTCTTCTTCGCATTCTTCTTCGCATTCTTCTTCTTCTTCGCATTCTTCTTCCTCCTCTTCTTCCTCCTCCTCCTCCTCTTCTTCTTCTTCTTCTTTTTTTTCTTCTTCTTTTTTTTCTTCTTCTTCTTCTTCTTCTTTTCTTCTTCTTCTTCTTCTTCTTCTTCTTCTTCTTTTTTTCTTCTTCTTCTTCTTCGCATTCTTCTTCGCATTCTTCTTCGCATTCTTCGCATTCTTCTTCGCATTCTTCTTCGCATTCTTCTTCGCATTCTTCTTCGCATTCTTCTTCTTCTTCGCATTCTTCTTCTTCTTCGCATTCTTCTTCTTCTTCGCATTCTTCTTCGCATTCTTCGTCTTCTTCTATTTATCTGTCTATCTTACAGAATGAAATTTTAACTAATTGCAGAAAAAAAAAAACTAGTATGTAGACACAAATGGTACATTGTAAATCTTCTAGGACAAGCAATAAGAAGATGACGCTGAAGATATGCCTACAAGATTAAGACTATCTTAAACCGAGGAATTCTATGGGTAAATATTAAGACTCAAGTGTCAAGAATCCATAAAAATACAATACATGCAACTGCGTGTGCGAGAAAAAAAATCTTACACTTACAAATTTTAGCTTTGTTAGTAGTAAACAAGAATTTGAGCTCTCAGTTGGTTTATATTCATGATAAAATCTGCTTCTGTTGAAAGCTAATGAATTTGTAGCTGTAAAAGATTCCATATGATATGATGTCTACGTCTAAATATGAAACTTGTTTTATGAGTTTAGTTTTCTAATCGATGCGTACTGACTTTGCTGAAAGCTAAATTGCACATTTATCTGAAGATACATGGAGTGTGGAGAAAACGAGACAGACACGAAGAGAGAGAGAGAAAGAGAGAGAGAGGGGGGGGGGAGGGAGGTAGGGAGAGAGAGACAGAGACAGAGACACACAGAGAGACAGAGACAGAGAGACAGAGACAGAGAGGGCGAGAGACAGAGGGAAGGAGACAGAGGGAGGTTGGGATGGAGGAGAGAGAGAGGGAGAGAAGAGAGTGAGAAGAGAGGGGGAGAAGAGAGAGAGAGAAGAGATGAGAAGAGAGAGAGAGAGAGAAGAGAAGAGAGAGAGAGAAGAGAGTGAGAAGAGAGGGGAGAAGAGAGAGAGAGAGAGAAGAGAGTGAGAAGATAGGGGAGAAGAGAGAGAGGAGAGAGAGAGAGAGAAGAGTGAGAAGAGAGGGGGAGAAGAGAGACAGACAGACAGACAGGCAGGCAGGCAGGCAGACAGACTGACAGACAGACAGACAGACTGACAGACAGACAGACAGACAGACAGAGTCATCTCATGATAAAAAAATAACCATTCCATGCCTGATATAAAAAAATGTCATGACATCAAGAGGAAGCCAGGGGAGCAGACTCTTACCTCAGGGCCTACAGTTTCACAGCTTCCTGTTGCTCATTAACATTTCTTTTTCAGCAGCTAATCACAGACCAAGACCCACTGACTCCCCATGTCTTTAATTGATCCAGCTAGTTCCCCTTCTCCCCTCCTACCCCCCCCCCCCCCCCGCGCCAACCCCCGTACCCGCCTCCCTAATTATCTAAGAGTGCTGGGTGACATTGAAAAAGAATCAATTTTTTTTTTCTTGCAGCTGAGATTTTTTTCGTAACTTACATGGACAACATTTGGTTTGTTTATTTCTTTTCTTTTCCTTTTTTTTTAATTTTCATTTCATGCTCATTCTTATTGTTTTTATTCTGTTTATAAATCTTGTGGTTCTTTTGTAATTCATCTCTCAAAATCAAGTATTCATTTTATTGATCAAATGATGCAGTACGTGTGAAGTATACGTAAGTGTCATCCCCTCTATATAGTCTGTGTTATTCTATTTTTTTTTCTGCATTTCTTTAATCCCACATCGTGTTGTGGCCAACCACTGCACATTTCAAATATTTTCACACAAAACGCCTTGCGATTTTTATTTTTGCTTGTTCGACACATGAAAGATTAGTACCAGCTGCATACTTCAACTGAGTGTTTTGCTAACTTTCAGGGATTTTGTTCTTGGGTTTTTGTGTGGTTTTTGTTTGTTTGCTTGTTTGTTTGTCCGTTTGTTTTTCATGTTTCTTTGCTCTTGATATATTCCACGATTACATACATATATCAGTTGTGTAGAACAGCAAGACTAGCTGTAGAAGAGATCCACCAGGACCTAACGTTACTATCCCCTAATAAAGTATTTTTAAGTTTCAAGTTTCTTTATGTAACCATCATGATTTCATATTTCTTACATCATGTCTAGATGTACACTGCAGTCTTTGTGGCTCCAATTGATAGAGCCGTAGACTCAAGATCTGATGTGTCGAGTTCAATTCTAACTTGTAACATACAGGATGGTCTGTTTGATGCCCATAATGAGACTGGAATCATTCCGGCAATGATGAAAAAAAAAAGAAGAAGAAGACGAAGAAGAAGAAGAAGAAGAGGAAGAAGAAGAGGAAAAGAAGAAGAAGAAGAAAAAAAGAAGAAGAAGAAGAAGAAGAAGAAGAAGAAGAAGAAGAAGAAGAAGAAGAAGAAGAAGAAGAGAAGAAGAAGAAGAAACGAAGAAGAAAAAGAACAACCAAAGAAGAAGAAGAAGAAGGAGAGGAGGGGGAGAAGAGAAGGAAGAAGAGAAGAAAAAAAGAAGAAGAAGAAGAGAGAAGAGAAGAGAGGAGAAGAAGAAGAAGAAAAAGAAGAAGAGAAAACAACAACAAAACAACAAGAACAAAATCAAGAACAAGAAAAAAGAAGAACAAGAACAAGAAGAAAAAACACAAGAAAAAGACAAGAACAAGAGACAAGAGCAAAAAACAAAAAAGCAAGAACAAGAACAATAAACAAGAACAAGAACAAGAAAGAACAAGAAGAAAACAAGAACAAGAGAACAAGAACAAGATGGAGGAGAAGGAGGAGGACAAGAAGGAAGAGGAGGACGACGGGGAGGAGTAGAAGAAGTGAGACAAATTTCCCAAAATACCAATCTGGATATGCACAGTTTACATCTGCGCCTGTTCAATCATTTAGCCACGTGTAATAGAAATAAAGACGAGCGTGATTTCTCTCCCTTTCCTAGTTGCTCGGTGTTTATGCTAAAAGCTGCCTGACAGTTCCTGTTAAAACGGAACTATTAACATGTAATACTTTGACAACTTCAATGCATCACATAAACGCACAACCCTGCGTCAAAGTAATTCTATTTACATGTTCGGTAATTGCCACACGTTTACTTCATCGGCTAAATTGTAAAAATGTCCGAGGTGCACAATGCTGACACCTGCGATGAATGAGAGAATAAAAAGAAAGAGAAGAGAAGATGGTAGACAGTGTATAAGGCAAGGGGAGATGAGAGAGACAGAGAGAGACAAGACAGAGACAGAGAGAGACAGAAGACAGAGACAGAGACACAGCGACAGAAAGAGAGAAAGAAAACTAGAGAGAGAGCAAGAGAGAGAGCGAAGAGAGAGAGAGAGAGAGGAGAGAGAGAGAGAGAGAGAGAATGAGAGGGAAGAGAGAGAGAGACAAAGAGACAGAGAGAGGCATAGAGAGAACGAGAGAAAGAGAGAGAGAGAGAGAGAGGCGTATGACAGAGAAAGAAAAGTAGAGAGAGAGAAAGAGAAAGAGTCAAATCGAGAGAGAGAGAGAGAGAGAGAGGGCGGGAGAGAGAGACAGACAGACAGACAAACAGATAGATACAGGCAGGCAGGCAGAGACAGACAGAGAGAGAGAGAGAGAGAGCAGAGACAGAGAAGAGAGACAGAGACAGGACAGACAGACAGACAAGCAGGCAGGAAGACAGAGTGAGAGTAGAGAGAGAGACAGAGACAGAGAGAGACAGAGAAGAAAGAGAGAAAGATAAAGAAGAGAGACAGCAGACAGAGAGAGAGAGAAGACATACAAAAGACAGGACATAGACAGACAGATAAACAGACAGGCAGACAGAAGACGAGGTTTGAAGAGAGCATTTAAAATAAATACAGGAGGAAAATCTCTCTCAGCTTTTTTTCCCAATGAAACAGAACGAAAAAACAAAAAAAGCAAACAAACAAACAATGAAACAAACAAGAGACAAAAGACGAGACGTGATGTCTAGAGAAGAGACATCTCAAACAGAAACCAGACCTACATAACCCCAACCTGTTCCACTCCCCTGTCACTCATCATGACAACAACACGATATTGACGCTGACCTGCCCTTCCTCTATTCATTCACATTAGTTCTCTGCCCTTAAGTCACGTGGACTGTTTTTTTGTTACGGAGGCATGAAGGTGAATATTCATTCGTTCACTTCTTTCATATCGCATTTAGCATTTTCTTTGTTTTAATATTTTTAATTTATTTATTATTTTATTTTATTTATTTTATTTAATTTATTTATTATTATTTTATATTTTTATTATTTATTTAAATATATATACTTCGTACTGCATGCAAATACAAAGTCATGGTTTTACATTATGTGTATTATCATATAGTGATTGACTGCTTATTCTATGCATTTGCACTCAGTCACATCGAAGCAATCAAGCCAATATTTATACAAATACACATGGAAATGTTCTCGGTTGTGCCCATTGGTTCTCCTGATGTTGCTCTTACTGTCGTCAAGCAATTGCTGAGCTACCTTTTCTGAAATTCCATTTGTGGAGAATTGCATGTTGTGTAAGCAGATGTTGAGATGTGTGTGGTAGGAATCGGAGGACAATATGTGGGCAGTTTCATAGTGTGTGATGTGTGTTGAATGTGGAAATGTCCAAGAGGCTGTAACAATGCCAAGAGAATACCTAGCATTCAAGAAATAATTAACACACTACAAACAACTAGACAATGCATCACTAGCAACTACTACAATAATGCATATATAATACAAAGCCAAATGTGAATGAAAAAATAGCGCTAACATCACATACGCACGCTTGAACGACAAAGAAAAATGGTCAAAAGGGTGAGAAGGAAGATAGCAATGGTACAATAGGGAACATATGATACAAACATGGGCCAATGTGTTCCACCCAAGTAGAAGTCTCAGTGGGGGTTAGTGAGGTCAATTCTCATCAAGGATAAAGCTGCTCGAGTTTATATGACGCCGACTTGAAATGCAAAGTAGGTTGTACGGCGTGAAGAGGAGTTTACCAGCAGTCCGGCCTGACAAGAAGAACAACAGCTGTGCTGTTCTGACTGCTCCTACATTGCTGCTGCCAACAGGTATATGGCATGTCACAACCTACGTTTCCTAAGTGATCCCCAGCTCTTCTTACCACCTCCCAAACCACCCAATCTATGACATACTACTACAAACAGAGGAATAAGCGTTCACGTAAATGGCTGTCAGCCAAGCACATTGCATTTTGGTTGTTCTTATGATTAATCAGTCGGTCTGAATGGAATGTGTGTACATCACGACCTCCAGATTGTGAAAATTAGCCCTAGAAAAAAAAAATTAAGATTGCTCTTCAGTAAGACAGGTATGAGAAACAGACATTGCGCGCTCTCCACTCTGCACTTTGCACTTAATTCAATATTTTGATAAAGCTTTGCCATGATAGCAAGTGGAAGAGGCACATGCTATCACGACACAGTAAATAGCGTCTTTTTGACTGGCAGGCAAATTCTGAAAAAGCGAAGGATTTTTGTTGGTTTATTTTCACGCATTGCGGGTCGGTGGTGTCATGTGGGTTTGTGGGCCGTCTCGCTTTGATCTTGTCGCCATTTCTGGGAAGAAGAGGACTAGAGCCCTTAAAGCGATGGCAGAGGCAGCAGAAAGGAGCTCAAGCTGGATCTGGGCAAGGAGGAACCAAAAAAGTGAACTTCATAAGGATTAAATTCCTACAGATGATGTGTGCCCCGTTAGCACATTGGTAAAACCGCGTACCGCAGTTCTGAAGCGCAGAATCGCCCAGGTTCGATCCCCGGCGTGGGAAAAAAAAAAAAAAAAGACAACAGCAGAAGGGCATCCAGGAGTCATGACCTGGATGTGGCCCGGCCCCCCGAGAGTGTAAGGAATTCAGGGCCGAAACACTTGTCTAAAGGGGGTTACTTCTCTGAAGACCTTCTGTTGTCTAGCTCTCCCTAGAGTTTCTTTCTACCTGCACATGGTCAGTCCATTGACTTCCGGGAATAGTTCGGAGGACATTCGGGAAAGACCGAAGGACACTGGGAAAGACTAGATCTGCGGGCTTTGTGGGTTGGCTTCCCACCTTGCCTTTGATAACATGCCACGAGTTTTCCAAATGAAAGATGCTCCAGGATTCACCGAAAGGGGGAGAGAATGATGAATCCATCGGCACTGACTCCATCACGACTGGAAAACGCACAACGGACCACGATTAATGACCAGTTGGAATTTCCGTGTGCGTGTGGAAGGAGATTCACCACCAAACGCGGGCATGAAGATCCACAGGACAAAAATGGGCTGTTTGAAGACACATACGAACCAGCAGCAGCGCACTGCGATAGCAGGTGAGACGTTGGATGACCAAGGCCAGGAATTAAACCATAGTGCCAAGGACATCCACGCTGACGGTTCTGATGCGGATTTTGCACAAGCTCTTAACGCCAAACGTGGAAAACTCAATTTGCCGCCTGCCGGTGCAAAAGAACAATGGGAAAAATTAGATGAGGAACTTGTCCTTAAGCTGAATGCGCTAATAGGGAACAGTACGCTGGAACACAAACTTGACACATACGGAGACATCATATACTCTATCTGCAGGGACACTTATGGAGTGAAGCAGCCAAAGACAAAAACGCCTCCCCAGAAATCCAGAAGACAGCAACAGATGGAGAGCATCCGGAGGGAGAAAAGGAAGCTTAAAAAGCGAATGAAAACTGCCTCAGAATTCGAGAAGCAAGGGCTCCTGGAACTCTGGAAAGATCTGAAGGCCAAACACAATGCTCTCAGCAAAGTGGAATCAGCAAGGCGAAGAAAGAGCAAAAAGAAGAAGACTCAAGATCGTTTCTTCAAAGATCCCTTTGACTTTGCAAGAAAGCTGTTTGAACAACCCAAATCAGGGACTCTCACAGTGGGCAAGGAAACCCTTTGAGCAGCATCTCAGGGAAACATATTCCGATTCTCAGCGCGAGGCACCACTTGAAATCCAGAATCTGGTTTGGCCTGCAGCGCCAGAAGGAACATTCAATAACAAACCACCAACACTGGATGAAGTGAAGAACGTAGTAAAGGAAGCCAGAGCCAAGTCAGCACCTGGACCAAACGGAATACCATACCTGCTCTACAAGAAATGCCAAAAGTGCTCGAGTGGCTCCACAAGATGATTCGATCAGCATGGAGGAACCAGAAGATCAGCGACCAATGGATGAGAGCTGAAGGAGTGTACATTCCGAAGGAGCAGAACTCCAGCAGCATCAATCAGTTCAGGCCAATATCACTTCTGAACGTCGAGGGGAAAATCTTCTTCTCTGTTATGGCAGCAAGATTGACAAAATACCTGACTGAAAACAAGTATCTGGATATGTCAGTCCAAAAGGGAGGCATACCAGGAATGCCTGGATGCTTGGAACATGCCACGTTGATTTGGGATGCCATCCAAAAAGCAAGAACAGAGAAGAGAGACATTGACGTAGTTTGGCTTGATCTGGCGAATGCATATGGATCAGTTCCACACGATATGATCCAGCTGGCTCTTGAAATGTATCACATCCCAGAAAAACATCCGAACAATGCTGAGGAAGTATTTCCAAGGGTTCTCAATGCGGTTCTCTACCAAAGAATACACCACGGACTGGATAGACCTAGAGGTGGGCATTGCAATGGGCTGTGCAATCTCTCCCATACTGTTCGTGTTGGCAATGGAAGTCATCTTGAAAGCTGCAATGAAGAGTTCAGGTCCAGTGAATCTGGGAGATGGATACCAGATGCCTCCTCTGAAAGCTTTCATGGATGACACAACAGTCTTGTCCACGGATGAGGAAGAGACACACCAAATCATAAAGCAGCTGGATGAGCTGGTGGCCTCTTCAAGAATGAGGTTCAAACCTAAGAAATCCCGAAGTCTCTCACTGCGAAAAGGAAAAGTGGCAGATTCAGTCAAATTCATGGTAGCCAACCAAGCCATCCCCACTGTCACAGAAGAGCCAGTAAAAAGTCTCGGAAGATGGTATGATGACTCCCTGAAAGACACACAAAGGGGATGTGAAACCAAGCAAACAGCAGAAGAAGGCCTGAAGAAAATAGATAACTGCGGACTGCCAGGCAAATACAAAGTCTGGTGTCTACAGTTCATGCTGATACCAAAGCTGCTGTGGCCACTGCTAATCTATGACATTTGCACCAGCACAGTCGAAGCAATGGAAGCCAAAATCAACAAATACACAAGAAAATGGCTCGGTGTCCCACCTGGTCTCACTGATGTTGCATTCTACTGTCGTCAAGCAATGCTGAAGCTACCTCTGAAATCCATAGTGGAGGAATACAAAGTTGGAAAAAGCAAGACTGTTGAGCATGCTGGAGGAATCGGAGGACAATATCGTGAGAGCAGTTCATCCAAAGCTGAGAACTGGCAGAAAGTGGAAAGTCCAAGAGGCTGTAAACAATGCCAAGAGAAACCTCAGCATCAAAGAAATAATTGGACACACGCAAACCAACAGACAGGGACTGGGAGCAACAAAAATGCAGTGGTGGTCCAAAGCCAAAGGGAAGGAAAAAAGAGACATGATCATACAGGAGTTGAAGGAAGAAGAAGATGTCAAAAGAGTGCAGAAGGCAGTCCAGCAAGGTCAACAGGGGCAATGGACAACATGGGACAGTGCACTCCAAAGAAGTCTCAGCTGGAACGATATGTGGCACATGGCTCCTCTAAGGATAAGCTTCCTCCTCAGATCTGTATATGACCTGCTCCCCTCGAATGCAAACTTAGTGAAATGGGGGAAAGCAGACGACCCAGCATGTCCGCTCTGTCAGAAGAAACAAACAGTGGAACATGTCCTAAGCTCTTGCAAAGTAGCGCTAGCCCAAGGAAGGTATACATGGAGGCACAACCAAGTTCTGAAAGTGATCACAGATGTGGTTAGCGAAAAAACCATGATCCCAAACGCACCAATTGCTATGACAACGTTCTACAAAGCAGGAGGGAAACAGGTCTGGCCCGAAAGGGCTATGACAACCAGCACATTGCCAAAGGGTCTTCTGGATGGAGCAGTCGACTGGGAGTGTACAGCAGACCTCCCAGAGTGGAGAAATTACCCAGATGTCATCAGCAAGACAGGCATGAGACCAGACATCGCTCTCCACTCTGACTCCTCGAAACAAGTGATTCTGATAGAACTCACTGTGCCATACGAAAGCAGAATGGAAGAAGCACATATCTACAAGACCGAAAAATACGCCGGTCTTGCCAGCACCCTGAAGAAAGCAGGTCTGCGGGTCAAAATCTTCGCCATAGAGGTCGGGGCAAGAGGGTTTGTGGGCACCTCCGCTTATGATCTCATGAAACAACTCGCCATTTCTGGGAAGAAGAGGACTAGAGCCCTTTAAAGCGATGGCAGAGGCAGCAGAAAGGAGCTCAAGCTGGATCTGGGCAAGGAGGAACCAAAAAAGTGAACTTCATAAGGATTAAATTCCCTACAGATGATGTGTGCCCCGTTAGCACATTGGTAAAACCGCGTACCGCAGTTCTGAAGCGCAGAATCGCCAGGTTCGATCCCCGGCGTGGGAAAAAAAAAAAAAAAAGACAACAGCAGAAGGGCATCCAGGAGTCATGACCTGGATGTGGCCCGGCCCCCGAGAGTGTAAGGAATTCAGGGCCGAAACACTTGTCTAAAGGGGGTTACTTCTCTGAAGACCTTCTGTTGTCTAGCTCTCCCTAGAGTTTCTTTCTACCTTCATTCATTCATTCATTCTTTATTTATTTACGATTTATTTGTTTATTTATTTGTTTATATATTTATTTATTTATTCATTTATTTTTTATCCACGTATCTATTCATTCGTTTATTCATTCATTCATTCATTCATTCATTTATTTATTTATTTATTTATTTATTTATTTATTTATTCATTTATTTATTTATATATACATTTTTTTTTTTTTTTTTTTTTATCAGTATACATTTAATGCCAATCAAATGAATATTCATTTATTCGTTCAAGTATTTCAGATTGCGTTTTCTTTTTCTTTTTCCCCAGAATGTATTTGATGCCTGATATTCAGGCTGTGCTCCTGAGAGTTCGTCTCACTGCAGTGCAACACCACCGGCCATGTGTATTTCCTGTGGGCGTACATTTGTCTTTGTCTGCGAAAGTGATTTTTTCCCAGGTAATTGTCATAGGAACAATTTTGTTCTGTGTGTGTGTGTGTGTGTGTGTGTGTGTGTGTGTGTGTGTGTGTGTGTGTGTGTGTGTGTGTGTGTATGTGTGTGTGTGTGCGTATGTGTGTGTGTGTGTGTGTATGTGTGTGTGTGTTTATTTGTTTGTTAATTTGTTTGTTTGTTTGTTTGTTTGTTTGATATGTCTTTTACATGTCTTAATCACATGCTGCAGATGGAGCCTTAGCATTTCAACTCCTTCTACTACTACTACTTACTACTACTACTACTACTACTACTACTACTACTACTACTACTACTACTACTACTACTACTACTACTTCTACCACTACAACTACTACTAATAATGATAATAATAAATACAATATTTATATAGCGCAAAATCTTGATAGAAATAAAATCTAAGCGCTAAACATACACATACGCACGCATGCACACGCACACACACGCATACACATGGCTATAAATGGGGGAAAGGAAGAAAAGCTATGGAACATTATAGAAAACATATTATTACAAACATATATTACAATGTGATTCCCCTCCGAGCGGAGACAGGCTGCAGAGGGGATTGAGTGAGGTCAGGATTTTATGCAGAGGAAAAAACGGTGAGTTTTGTGAGCGGACTTGAAGGAGACAAGAGTAGGTTGCTGACGGACTGTGAGAGGAAGTTTATTCCAGGAGAGTGGACCAGAAACAGAGAAGACTACTACTGCTGCTGGTGCTGCTGCTGCTGCTACTGCTACTAATACTATTGTTGCTGCTGCTGCTGCTATTGATGTTATCACTATCTTTACTATTCCTAGTACTCCTCCTCCTCCTCCTCCTCCTCCTACTACTTCTACTACTACTACTACTACTACTACTACTACTACTACTACTGCAACTACTTCTACAAACCTGAAGCCTTCACATTAACCCATGAGCTGGTCAGGTCCTGAGGTCCTACCTTGTTTTTTGGTTTTGTATCTTATGATAATAATTCGTGTCGGTCTGCCAATGGAAAAAAAATCTTGTGGGTAAAACATCATGCGGACACATTCAAGAAAACTTGAACACATGAAAGACAATTAGTGCTTTCCTTTATATACAAAAACATGTTTTAATTGCCTACTTCGTTAAGTAATTTTTGTGTAAAGATTGAAACACTGATCAATTAGCAAAGCGCTCAATGAACTCACTCTGCAGCTTCTCAATTAATTCAATATTTTGATAAAGTTTTGCAGACTCAGCTTTCAAGTTGTAACAGGCCACATGCTATCACTGACATATGTAATCAGCTAGCGTCTTTTTGTACTGGATAAAAAGGGCAAAAATTCGTTTGAGAAATGCTGAAGGATTTTTTTTGTTTTGTTTATTTTCATAGTTTCATTTGTGTGTGTGTGGTGTGTGTGTGGTGTGTGTGTGTGTGTGTGTGTGTGTGTGTGTGTGTGTGTGGTGGTGTGTGTGTGTGTGTGTGTTCTTGTGTCTGTGTGTGTGTGGAGTTGGAGGATGGTGGTGTGAGTGTGTGTGTGTGTGTGTGTGGTGTGTGTGTGTGTGTTAGGGAAGAGAAGAGAGAGATGGAGAGAAGAGAGAGAGGAATGTGTGTGTGCGTGACGCACGCGGTTGTGTGTGTGTGTGTGTGTGTGTGTGTGTGTGTGTGTGTGTGTGTGTGTGTGGATGTGGATGATGTGTGTG
>JAPXFY010000013.1:13429722-13434722 GCA_030674185.1 Monoplex corrugatus | reverse complement strand
GTAAGCTGATATTCTAACTTTATAGTGATACCAAAACCTGAAAATGCCTAAACTGAGACTTATTGTGCCTTTTGTGAGAATGGGTCACATTTTCTTTATTCCTGTGCTTTTCTCCTCCAGATGAAATGACACGAAGCTTCCTTTCGAGGTGGCAATGTAATATCTTTTCTCGCTCCAGTTCTGGGCTCAAAATGGAGAATAAATAAGGAAAGGATGGTGAAAAGAGGTGTGGATGTTATCCATCACTCACAAACACTCTCCATTGCCTCACTGGTCACTCACAAACACTCTCCATTGCCTCACTGTCACCCCACAAGGGCAGAGCAAGAATGGGCCACAGAGATATGAATGATCACTTCCAGTTGCTGTGTACTTGACCTACTTGATGTGTCATATCCTGTTTTTTGTTTGTTTGGGTTTTTTTTGTTTTGTTTTGTTTTTTGTTGTTGTTGTTGTTTTCTTCGCCAGTTATCACGTGCATCATACTGGTACAACAGATCTGACTGTCTCCGTGTTACGATGGCGCAGCGGATCAGACTGTCTCCTGAATCATCTGATGGTCATTGCACATTTTCATGAACATGAAAAGAAACTGTACAGTGCAGCTGAAATAAACGAGGAAGAAAAGAAAGACAAAGAACGAAAGAAAAGAAAAGAAATGAAATTACAATGAATCAATGAATCAATGAATGAATGGGTGGATGGATGAATGAATGAATGAATGAATGAATGAATGAATGAATGAATGAATGAATGAATGAATGAATGAATGAAAATGGAGAAAAAATAACGAAAGAAAGATCGAAAAAATAACTAAAGAAAGATCTAAAGAAAGAGCGAAAGAAAGAAAGAAAGAAAGGATGAAAGAAAGAAAGAATGAAAGAAAGAAACGAAATTACACTCACACTCGCCTACACTCCCAACTCAAGAAAGAAAGAAAGAGAAAAAAAAGAGATGAAAGTTTGGAGAATATGCTTGCACTCACCTACACTTCCAACTCAAACAGTGCTTCTAACGTATACTTCCAAGTGATTATGTACCATTCTTAGTCAGCATTTTTTACCTGATTATGTGGACATGCTTCCCTGACTTATCATCTTTTTTATTTATCTGTTCAAGTTTTCTCTGTCTTTCTCATACTGACTAAGGCACAGTCAAGAGCTTGCTATTTTATGTCCACATGTTGACGTACAATTAATACATCGGTAAGAATCCCGAGGCTGTTCATGCATTGAGAGTTACGATAAAGTGTCTGTCCTCGTGTATGTGTGTGTGTGTGTGTGTGTTTCTGTGTGTGTGTGTGTGCTCGTGTGTGTGTGTGTGCGCATGCGTGCATGTGTGTGTATGTGCGTGTGTGCGTGTGTGTGTGTGTATGTGTGTGTGTGTGTGTGTGTGTGTGTGTGTGTGTGTGTGTGTGTGTGTGTGTGTGTGTGTGGGTGTGTGTGGGTGTGTATTCGTGCATGTGTGTGTGTTCGTGTCTGTGTATGTGTGCGAGAGAGAGAGAGAGAGAGAGAGAGAGAGAGTGTGTATATGTGTGTGTGTGTGTGTGTGTGTGTGTGTGTGTGTGTGTGTGTGTGTGTGTGTGTGTGTGTGTGTGTGTGTGTGTGTGTGTGTGTGCACGCGTAAACTTGCGTCAGGAATTTATTTTCTATCATCGAAGAGTATCCCCCCCCCCCCCACACACACACACACCGTTTTTTTTCTTTCATCCCTTCTGCCTATTTGTCTGGCTTTTTCCTGCCCTTTTGTCCAGTTGTTCATATTTTTACTTTTGTTTTACTTACGTCTTTTCTATTTTTGTTTTTTTAATCGACTTAAATCAACAATAACCCATTAACAGGCCAGGTTTTTACAAGAAAAGAGAAGAAGAGAGAGAAAAGAAAAGAAAAAGAAAAGAAAAGAAGAAAGAAGAAGAAAGAGAAGAAGAAGAAAGAAGAAGAAGAAGAAGAAAAGAAGAAAGAAGAAGAAGAAGAAGAAGAAGAAAAGAAGAAGAAGAAGAAGAAGAAGAAGAAGAAGAAGAAGAAAGAAGAAGAAGAAGAAGAAGAAGAAAGAAGAAGAAGAAGAAGAAGAAGAAGAAGAAAAGAAGAAGAAGAAGAAGAAGAAGAAGAAGAAGAAAGAAGAAGAAGAAGAAGAAGAAGAAAGAAGAAGAAGAAGAAAGAAGAAGAAGAAGAAGAAGAAGAAGAAGAAAAGAAGAAGAAGAAAGAAGAAAGAAGAAAGAAAGAAAAGAAGAAGAAAAAGGGAAAAAGAAGAAGAAGAGAAGAAGAAGAAGAAGAAGAAGAAGAAGAAGAAGAAGAAGAAGAAGAAGAAGAAGAAGAAGAAGAAGAAGAAGAAGAAGAAGAAGACTAAGAAGAAGAAGAAGAAGACTAAGAAGAAGAAGAAGAAGAAGAAGAAGAAGACTAAAGAAGAAGAAGAAGAAGAAGAAGAAGAAGAAGAAGAAGAAGAAGAAGAAGAAGAAGAAGAAAGAAGAAGAAGAAAGAAGAAGAAGAAGAAGATAAACAACAACAACAACATCAACAACAACATCAAGAAAAAGAAGGCGAAGAAGAAGAAGAACAACAACAACATCAACAACAGCAACACAACACAACAACAACAACAACAACAACAACAACAACAACAACAACAACAACAACAACGAAAACAAACCAGAGCCATTATGCCATTTACGACGATATGGTCCACAAAACTTGAACTTTCACAAATCCCTCTCCTGCCTTGAGTATTTTATTGATCAAGTAAATATGTTCCAATGCTTTTTCAACATGTTGCCAGTAAGTGCTGACAAAACAAGTAGGATTACGAGAACAGAATAAAAATAAATAAACAAAGAAGGTTATAAAGAGATGGAGAAAAAGAAGTCGAAGAACAAAAACAAGGAGAAACGCAAATCCTTTGGACATGTCATACATTTGGTAAAAGATTTTTATGGAGTAACAAATAATTGCCTTGACATGTTGTTTTCACAGCAGCTTACATGCTTGAAATATCATTTTTGTTGTATCTCCTGTAATCATATCACAACATGTCGATCTGAGAAGTACCAGTACAATGCAGGATATCTATCTATCTATCTATCTATCTATCTATCTATCTATCTATCTATCTATCTTTCTATATATCTATCTATCTATATATATATATCTATCTATTTATCTATCTATCTATCTATCTATATGTCTATCTATCTATCTATCTATCTGTCTGTCTGTCTATCTATCTATCTCTCTCTCTCTATCTATTTATCTATTCATCTATCTGTCTATTTATCTATCTATCAATATACAGGGTGTTTTAAATAGAATACGCCAAAATCATCACGTGATGTGTCAAAAACGAAAAAAATTACAAACCTCTAGCATGAACACATGTGTTGTATATACATTCAAGTTTCATTTCATGTTTTATAAGTGCTCAATGTGGCCACCACCGGCAGCGCGGACAACATCAAGCCGATATGAGAATTCCTCCCAAACGCGCCTCAGCATGTCACGGTCCACCGTGTTGATTGCAGCTGTTATTCGATCTTTCAAGTCATCGATACTTGCTGGAAGTGGTGGAACATAAACTTGGTCTTTAACATACCCCCACAAGAAAAAGTCACACACAGTGAGGTCCGGGGATCTGGCAGGCCAAGCACAGAGAGCAAGGTCTTTAGCACCTCTCCTCCCAATCCATCGCTGAGGCACGTTTTCATTCAGATAAGCTCTAACCCCGAGATGCCAATGGGGTGGTGCTCCATCTTGCTGAAAAATGAAGTCATTCGAATCTGCTTGCAGTAAAGTGAATAGCCAGTTTTGGAGCATTTCGAGATAGGTTTGTCCTGTAACGGTGTTTCCTTCAAAGAAAAAGGGACCATAGACCTTGTCTTGAGACACAGTACAGAAGACGTTCACTTTAGGGGAATCTCTTTCATGCTCAACAGTTTCATGTGGGTGATCTGTTCCCCAAATGCGCACATTGTGACGATTGACTGTGCCGCTCAAATGGAAAGTCGCTTCGTCACTAAAAACTAAACGTGAAAAGAGAGTTTCATCACCTTCCTCTGTAACACGTGGTCTTCCAGGACTCTTTCCTTTGCACAGACACCCACTCTCTTTAAACTGTCTAACCCACCGTCGAATGCTCTCACGATGGGGCGGATCAATGCCGAATTCTGTTCTGAAAGCACGTTGCACCGTGACAATGGCGTTTGTTTTCGCGAACTCAAGCACGCAAAACGCCTTCTGCTGAGGAGTCGCCATTTTGATTGATCTTCCCACAATTCAGCTGCACCGGAAGTTATACTAGCGACAGCGGTGAAACTGACACCCAATCAAACTTTGATAACTACTCTATCAAATAACCACTGATTCAGTCCACTACAATGCTATAGACCTGAAAAAACTGCGTAATGATTTTGGCGTATTCATTTTGAAACACCCTGTATTATCATCTATCTATCTATCTGTCTATCTATCTATCTATCAATATATTATCCATATATCTCTATCTATCTATCTATCTATCTATCTATCTATCTATCTATCTATCTATCTATCTATCAATCTATCTATCTGTCTATCTGTTTGTCAATGTATGTATGTACCGAAGTACATGCCTGTCTCTCTATTTATCTATTTATCTATCTATTTATCTATCTATCTATCTCTCTCTACAACACACACACACACACACACACACACACACACACACACACACGCACGCACGCACACACACACACACACACACACACACACACACACACACACACACCTGGTCACAACGGGAAAGCTGGAGGGAAAGAGAGCACCAGGTAGACCCAGTGAGAAAATGCTGGACGGACTTGCAGAGTGGCTGGGGACGAGGAGGGTGGGGAGATGCTAGAGTTCAAATACAAAGAAAAGCGCAATTGTTAATAGATAAGTTCCAATTTTGTTTTACTGGCAATTGAAGACGTGAGATTACATTTATATATATATACATGTACGTGTGTGTGTGTGTGTGTGTGTGTGTGTGTGTGT
>JAPXFY010000013.1:13419722-13424722 GCA_030674185.1 Monoplex corrugatus | reverse complement strand
AAGAATTATGACATCATGATAGTTACATACAGAAACATCATCATCATCATCATCATCATCATCATCAGGTGCCCTGCCGCATGGCGTTGGCGACCATGGACTTCCAACCATCTCTATCTCTCGTTGCCCCCAACATCTCCCCCACCCTCCTCATCCCCAGCCACTCTGCAAGTCCGTCCAGCATTCTCTCCCTGGGTCTACCTGGTGCTCTCTTTCCCTCCAGCTTTCCCGTTGTGACCAGGTGCTCCAAATCCCCCTTCCTCATAAAATGGCCTATAAATGTTGCTTGTCTTTTCCTAATCTTCCTTATGAATGATCTACTTGTGTCTGCCTCCATCAAGACTGTCTCGTTTGTTTTCTTTGCTGTCCATGGAACTCTCAACATTCTTCTGAGAAACCACATCTCGGCTGCCTCAAGCTTGCTCTGGCTTTGCTTGCTGACTGTCCACGCCTCGCATCCTTACAACAGTATATACAGAAACATGAAACCTGAAAACACGTTATTGCTCGAGGATAGTAACATTAGAACATTAGATCCTGGCAGATCTGTCCTTCAACTAATACTTGTTATTCTACACTCCTGATGCATGCATGCAAACTTAGAAAGTATTGGGAGCAAAGAAACATGAAAAAAGCGCGAGTTTAAAAAAAAATACTGTTGAAGTATATTGCTGGTACTAATATTTAGCGTGTCGTGCAAATCGAAATAAAAATGGCAAGGTGTTCTACATGAAAATATTTGAACGTGCACTGGTTGCCGACAGCATGATGTGTGATTATTGAAGTGCAGAAAAAAAACAGAATTACACTGACTTTATAGAGGGGACCACACTTATATATGTTTTACACATGCTGCAACATTCAAACAGAAAAATATGAATACTTGATTTAAAGAGATAATGCCAAAAGAACCACAAGATAAAAATGAAGAATTACGGGGAAAATCAGCGTAAAAAAATAAATGAAAAAAGAGCAGAGAAAAGAAATTAACAACAAAGCAAAAAAGATTCGGAAAAAGAAAAGAAAGAAACCAAATGTTGTTAATGCAAGTTACGAAAAAAAAAAATCTCACTGCAAGAAAAAAACAACTGATTCCTTCTCAATGTCATCCAGCACTCTAAAATAATTAGGGAGGCAGGGACGGGGGGAGGGGGAGGAAGGCAGAAGGGGAACTAGCTGGATCAATTAAAGACATGGGGAGTCAGTGGTCTTGGTCTGTGATTAGCTGCTGAGAGAGAAATGTTAATGAGCAACAGGAAGCTGTGAAGCTGTAGGCCCTGAAGTAAGAGTCAGCTCCCCTGGCTTCCTCTTGATGTCAGCATTTTTTATATCAGGCATGGAATGGACATTATTTTTTTTATCATGAGATGACTCTCTCTATCTCTCTGTCTCTGTCTGTCTGTCTCTGTCTGTCTGTCTGTTTATTTAATGTCTGTCTATCTGTCTGTCTGTCTCTCTATCTCTCTCTCTCTCTCTCTCTCTCTCTCTTTCTCTGTCTGTCTGTCCGTCTGTCCCCTTTACATTTATCTGTCTGTCTGTCTGCCTGTCTATCTGTCTCTGTCATCTGTCTCTCTTATCTCTCTCTCTCTCTCTTTCTCTCTCTCTCTCTCTCTCTTTCTCTCTCTCTCTCTCTGTCTGTCTCTCTCTCTCTCTAATCTTCCTCACTGTGCTTGTCTTTAGATGACTTTGAAATTCACCATTCAGCACTGTCAGCGCGCACCCATTAGGAAACTGATAAACAAAGTTACATATTTAGACGTAGACACGATATTATCACAGATCTTTACAGCTGGCAATTCATTAGTTGCTAGCAGCTGACTTAAAGACAGATTTCAGCATGGCTATATGTCATCTGAAAGCTCAGGTTCTCTGTACTTTTAACAAAAATAAAATTACCAAGTGAAAGATGTTTTCTTTTTCAAGTGTACGCAGCGGTGTGTATTACATATTGATTGATTACTGAACTGATCTTAGTATTGATCTATAGACTTTCTTGCTTTAGGATAGTTTTAATTTTGTAGACATATCTTCGTCGTTTTCTTCTTTCTATTTCTGATTGGAGATTCACCATCTACAGGTTTTGTCTGTATACCACTTGATCTTTCTGTGATCAATCCAGATCTTATTTTGTAGAATATATAGATGGGTAGATGGATAGATAGATAGATATATACATAGATAGATAGACAGATAGACAGATAGATAGGTAATAGATAGATAGATAGATAGATAGATAGATAGATAGATTGATAGAGACGCACTTACACACATATATATATATATATATATATATATATATATATATATATTTATATACATATATATATACACACATATATATATATATATATATATATATATATATATATATATGTATATGTATATATATATATATGTGTGTGTATGTATATAATTATATATATACATATATATATATATTTATTTGTATGTATATATAAATATATATTTATATATATATATATATATGTGTGTGTGTGTGTGTGTGTGTGTGTGTGTGTGTGTGTGTGTGTGTGTGTGTGTGTGTGTGTGCATGTGTGTGTGTGTGTGTGTCTGTGTGTTGTGTGTGTGTGTGTGTATGTGTGTGTGTGTGTGTGTGTGTGTGTGTGTGTGTATGTGTGTGTGTGTGTGTGTGTGTGTGTGTGTGTGTGTCTGTGTGTGTTCTTTTCGTGTGTTTTTTCTTATCTTATCTTTATTTTCCTTCTTTCTTCCCTTCATCTGTTCTTCTGTTCCTCTTCTTCTTCTTCAGTGTCCCAACACCTATTTTCTGTTATAGCGGCACTCCAGAGCAGCATTAGCCAACCCAAATTCCAACAGTGTGAATATCACACAACGATCCATCACAGTGGATTGCAATTCATTATTCCTACTTGTGAGGTAATAGCTATACTGAGCGTCTTACCTCGCCAATTATACAGTGCACTGTGCAAAATTAGCGCTGTTAAGGATTCAGTCTCTGACTTCATTGAATCTAGAAAGAAACTGAAAAAAAGAAAGACAGACAGACAGACAGAGAGAGAGAGACATACATACATACATACAGACAGAGACAGACAGACAGACAGACAGACGGACAGAATCAAAGACCTATTTTCAACCATGCAATGGACACAGAAACAAACTACAAAATATTAGACATATTGGAGAGAGAGAGAGAGAGAGAGAGAGAGAGAGAGAGAGAGAGAGAGAGAGAGAGAGAGAGAGAGAGAGAGAGAGAGAGAGAGAGAGAAGAGAGAGAGAGAATAGGTGCGAAGTCGATTAGACACTGGCTGAGATTCGACAATTTGATCCAGTACTTCTAAATTTAGCACTCTCACACTAACCGTGCCATAGGATTGACAAGTGCAGATGCACTGGAACAAATACTACTATAAACAGGATATGAGTGATGCCGGGCAGTCCAACAGGTCAGCTTCATCTTTCTCCTCTACTTCTATCCACTCCGAGTTTTGTGTGGTCCTGATGGGTTGCTAAGCGAAAAGAGAATATTCTATGGACAAAATCAAGTCAGTTTGGAAGTCATCTGTTCTGATTTTGAAAGTGTTTTCTTACTTGATATGATTTACTTACAGTTTATAATTGAGGTCGTCAGTTTTTACTAGTCATTATACACGATCTGCACTTACTGCTTGCAGTTGGCTCAGTTTCCTATTCTAGGTTCTGGGATGATGTCTTTGAGCCCCCGTCTCATTGGGTCCCCGTCTCTTTGGGTCCCCGTGTCTTTGAGCCCCCGTCTCGTTGGGTCCCCGTCTCTTTGGGTCCCCATGTCTTTGAGCCCCCGTCTCTTTGGGTCCCCGTCTCATTGTGCCCCCAAGTCTATATATGACTTTTCAGGGTCAACGTAATTTAAAGGGTAATTTAAAGGTCAAAGCACGTTAGTGAGCATTACCAGTCCGTCGAAAGCTGACGAATTCTGTCTGGGAAATAATCTAAAGTAATGAGCTGCGTCTACATCCCATTACTGGATTTGTCACTGTTTGTGTTTCAGTTACCATGTAGAAACGTTGTTTCTCAAGCGCTGTGTAAGAAACTTTTGTGAACATTTGTGAACCTGGCAGGTATGAAATGTGCAAGCTCCAGAAGGATGAATTTTGAGTGCATGATCCATTATTAATGCAAAACAGAAGTTACAGAAAGTGAGTGAGATCGGAGTCATAAGGTTGCCATCCAGGGGCGTCGCACTGGTAAAAAAACTGGTAATGCCATTATTATGCCGCAGTTCAGCGTCTCAGTAAACACTGTTTCAAAGTGCACTATATACACCTACATAATCTACATTCATACATACTGACAGACTAACGGGCTCGTTTCAAGCTCACACGCAACACGCACATTGTTTATGGAGTTTTACCTATACTCAAAACTCTAACTATATGGTAGCTGGAATGCACAAATGTGGTCATTTTGAGTTGGTGCGACATTTTGGGTCGATGCGACATTTTGGGCCTCTACTAAACATAATAAGTTTTAATAAAATTGCCTAGCAGTTTTCTCTGGGTGCTATTCCACACATTTTTAATCAATCAAACACACACACATACACACACACACACACACACACACACACACACACACGCACGCACGCACGCACACACACACACACACACACACACACACACACACACACACACACACACACACATTTGCAGCAGCAGGGAACATAATTATCTTGTTTATTATGCTGGGGGCCCAAAGAGACGGGGGCCCAATGACACGTTTTCTTTATTACTACAGAAAAGTGTGGCGGCCCAATGAGACGGGGGCCCAATGAGACGGGGACCCAACGATACGGGGGCTCAAAGAGATGGGGGCTCAAAGGGACGGGGGCCCAAAGAGACGGGGGCCCAATGACACGTTTTCTTATTACTACAGAAAAGTGTGGGGGCCCAATGAGACGGGGGCCCAATGAGACGGGGACCCAATGAGACGGGGCCCAAAAGGCAAACCCCTAGGTTCTTTGAAACAACAATAAAAGAAAAGAA
>JAPXFY010000013.1:13374722-13384722 GCA_030674185.1 Monoplex corrugatus | reverse complement strand
TTTAAGTGACCAGGATGGTCTGTAAGTCATTTAAGTGACCAGGATGGTCTGTAAGTCATTTAAGTGACCAGGATCGTCTGTAAGTCACTTGAGTGACCAGGATGGTCTGTAAGTCATTTAAGTGACCAGGATGGTCTGTAAGTCATTTAAGTGACCGGGATGGTCTGTAAGTCATTTAAGTGACCAGGATGGTCTGTAAATCATTTAAGTGACTGGGATGGTCTGTAAGTCATTTAAGTGAGGGATGGTCTGTAAGTCATTTAAGTGACCAGGATGGTCTGTAAGTCACTTGAGTGACCAGGATGGTCTGTAAGTCATTTAAGTGACCAGGATGGTCTGTAAGTCATTTAAGTGACCAGGATGGTCTGTAAGTCATTTAAGTGACCGGGATGGTCTGTAAGTCATTTAAGTGACCAGGATGGTATGTAAGCCATTTAAGTGACCGGGATGGTCTGTAAGTCATTTAAGTGACCAGGATGGTTGTAAATCATTTAAGTGACCAGGATGGTCTGTAAGTCATTTAAGTGAAGTCATAATTTTAACTGCTTGTCTAGGATCCTGAGAGACAAATACAATTGCACTTGCAAGATAGATATCAGTTGTTTACTTTTCCTAAGCTAAACGCCTGAATCCACAGGAAAGGGCGAAAGTCCTAAACAGCCACAAGGTTTCACACTGTTGGCAGTAAACGTCTTTTCAATGTTTCTTCACTCTAAGACGTTGGATTTATGTGAAAACAACATCCACTTGCTAAGGACATTGTACAATGGGTCAGTAGCATACATGCATTGCTTAAGAGCTGTAAACTATTTATGAATATCGAGTACAAAGGTTGAAAAGAAAACCGGCTAAAACTTAATGTGTAAGAAAAGTGTGCAAAAGCTGAATATAAAGATATGATTGCGAGAAAAACAGGAGAGAAATAAAAACAATCAGAAAGAAAGAAAAAGACAGTCAAACAAACTGATAGAAAAACATGCCTGAAATAAAGATCACGAAAATAAAGAAAGGGAAGAAATGAAGAAAGAAAAAGTGATTACAAAAGACAGACGAACGAAATAAGGTGGAAAGAAATAAAAAGAGTCAAACAAATGGACAGAGTGAATGTAAAAGAAAGAGACATGTGCAAAATAATTAGAAAACGAAGAAAATAATTACCAAAGATGTTTAAAAACAGAAAGGAGAAAATACAGAACAAAAAAAAAACCAACAACAAAAAAACGTTAGAACAGAATTAAAAACAATTGCAGAAATTGATACTCTCGGAGCTACGTTGAGGAAGATACAGCACCAACAAGAAAAAGCAGGATTTTTGTTGTTTCTTTATTCATTTCTGTCATTCTTCCTTTCTTTCTCTTTCGTTTTTGCTTTCAAAAAAAAAAAGTATCTAAAGATGACATTTGGCAATCTCAACCACAGAAGAAAGAGAGGGGGGGGGGGGGGCTAGGGGATAGCTCATATTTCTTCTTCACGAACTTTTTTTTGCAAATAAATCTAGAGCGCTTTTATCGGCTGTTGGAATATTTTCCACAAGAATGATATTAGTGTCATATTATTGAATTGCCATTGAGGTATTGGTTGTGTTTAATTATCTCCCTTGATTATCTGCCTGTTGCAACAATATGTGTGCAAGTGCACCTTGAACTCTTGGCAATTTCCAGTCCGCCAGCAATTAACATGCCCCCCCCCCCCCCATCGTTCTCTCTCTCTTTCTTTCTCTTTCTCTCTCTCACTCTCTCTCTCTCTCTCTCTCTCTCTCTCTCTCTCTCTCTCTCTCTCTGTATGTGTGCATGATGTGTGTGTGTGTGTTCATGAGTGCGTGCGTGTGGGGTGTGTGTGTGTGTGTTGTGTGTGTGTGTGTCTGTTTCTCTGTTTCTGTCTGTCTGTCTCTGCTCTGTCTGCCAATCTGTCTCTCTGTCTCTCTGTCTCTGTCTCTCTCTCCCCTCTCTCTCCACCCCTCTGTCTGTCTGTGTGTCTGTCTGTCTATATCTCTGTCTCTCTCCTCTCTGTCTCTCTCTCCACCCCTCTGTCTCTCTGTCTCTGTCTCTCTCTGTTGTCTCACACATTCATACAAAGGCATATGTACTTTTCTCCATCACCAACACACAATGCACATACCTGCACATGCATGCATTCACACGCCCATCACACTACACCATACACAAAGAGAATGAGCTCACCCCACACCACATCTGCATGCACCAGTTCACAGTCTCAGATACAGACCTTACCAAAGCTTGTAATATATGTTTGCTCTAAGGCCACGTTCTTCTTTCATCCTCTCCATCTACGAAGAAAACAGGCCAACAGTTTCTGCCAATTGTTTTAAAAGATGTCACATCCATGTAGCAAACTACATACTGATTCAATGGCAGTGTGTTATACTTTGATCTTAACAAAATCCACCCACCAACCCACCAACCCCTATTTCCAGACTTTTATGGACGAGAGCTTACATTACCTCCCTTGTTGATTGAAAAAAAAGGTCATGGTGACCTGGCTCGCACACTGTTATCTCTACGGTTGCTGCATGCTTCAGAAAATCTAGGAGAGGGCACACAGCACGCTTGGCGAGGTATGAACCTGTTTTAAAACTGACAGATCGGGGGAAAGGTAAACATGGCTTTTGTGATGAGAAGTCAGTCTTGTTTGGTCAGAAAATTCAAGACAAAGATGGGTCTAGGCCCGGCAGCTTCAGTCTCCCTTTTATTCTATTTAGACAGGCACTGTTTTTTTTTTTTGTATTTATTCTTGTCATTGCCACATTCAAAATATAAAAAAACTAAATCAATGAAAAAACAGAAATAAATCAGTAATTGTTTTAGACAATGGATTAACCGTTCATTTATTTTATTTGTTATCTATCTATTTATTTGTTTATTTGTTTATTTATTTATTCAGTCACTTATCTATCTATTTATCTATCCATTTATCTATCTGTCTGTCTGTATGCATGTCTGTCTGTCTACTCATGTATTCATCATTATTATTATTGGATTCCAAATGAAAAGTACAAATTCTAAGGCCTCTACATTACCAGGAAACATGTAACATTAGACACTACCCAATTCGCACATACACACGCACACACACACACATACACAACACACACACACACACACACATACACACACACACACACACACACACACACACACACACACACACACACACACACATACATACACACGCGCGCGCGCGCGCGTGTTACGCAGGGTTCGGCTTGGTGCATATGACCTTCAAATGAAAGAGACATACACAAACAGTCCAAGAAAGACAGAAATGCATAATCATCCCACACACAGCTCTTGAATGCACCAATCGACTGTCTCAGATACAAACCTTACCAAAGCCTGTAATATATGTTTTATCTAAGGCCACGTTCTTCTTTCATCCTCTCCATCTACGAAGAAAACAGGCCAACAGTTTCTGCCAACTGTTTTAAAAGATGTCACATCCATGTAGCAAACTACATACTGATTCAATGGCAGTGTATTATACTTTGATCTTAACAAAATCCACCCACCAACCCACCAACCCCTATTTCCAGACTTTTATGGACGAGAGCGTACATTACCTCCCTTGTTGACTGAAAAAAGGTCATGGTGACCTGGCACGCACGCTGTTATCTCTACGGCTGCTGCATGCTTCAGAAGAATCTAGGTGAGGCTGCACGGCACGCATGGCGAGGTATGAACCTGTTTTAAAACTGACAGATCGGGGGAAAGGTAAACATGGCTTTTGTGATGAGAAGTCAGTCTCGTTTGGTCAGAAAATTAAAGAAAAAGATGGGTCAAGGCCCAGCAGCTTCAGTCTCCCTTTTATTCTGTTTAGACAGGCACTGTTGTTGTTTTTGTTTTGTTTTTATTCTTGTCATTGCCACATTCAAAATAGAAAATAAAACAATCAATGATAAAACAGAAATAAATCAGTAATATTTTTAGACAATGGGATAATCGTTCATTTATTTTATTTGTTTGTCTATCTATTTATTTGTTATTTATTTATTTATTTATTCAGTCACTTATCTATCTATTTATCTATCCATCTCTCTATCTGTCTGTCTGTCTGTCTGCTCATGTATCTGTCATTATTATTACTGGATTCCAAATGAAAAGTACACATTCTAAGGCCTCTACATTATCAGGAAACATGTAACCTTAGACACTACCCAATTTGCACATGCACGCGCGCGCACACGCACACACACACACACCCACACACACACACACGCACACGCACACACACACACACACACACACACACACACACACACACACACACACACACACATACACACACACACACACGCGCGCGTGCGTGTTACGTGGGGTTCGGCTTGGTGCACATGACCTTCAAATGAAAGAGACATACACAAACAGTCCTAGAAAGACAGAAACGCATAATCTTCCCACACACAGCTCTTGAATGCACCAATCGATTGTCTCAGATACAAACCTTACCAAAACCTGTAATATATGTTTTATCTGAGGCCACGTTCTTCTTTCATCGTCTCCTTCTACGTAGAAAATAGGCCAACAGTTTTCTGCCAACTGCTTAAAACATGTCACATACATGCAAAAAAACCCTACATACTGCTTCAATGGCAGTGTATTATACTGTAATCTTAACAAAATCCACCTACCAACCCACCCACCCCTATTTCCAGACTTTTATTGACGAGAGCGTACATTACCTCCCTTGTTGATTGGAAAAAGGTCATGGTGACCTGGCACGCACGCTGTTATCTCTACGGCTGCTGCATGCTTCAGAAGAATCTAGGTGAGGCTGCACGGCACGCATGGCGAGGTATGAACTTGTTTTAAAACTGACAGATCGGGGGAAAGGTAAACATGGCTTTTGTGATGAGAAGTCGGTCTCGTTTGGTCAGAAAATTACAGATGAATATGGGTCAAGGCCCAGCAGTTTCATTCTCCTTTTCCTTCTGTTTTAGGCAGGCACTGTTTTTTTTTCGTTTTTTTTATAATTCTTGTTATTGCCACATTCAAAATAAAACAAAAAAATCAATAATAAAACACAAAGAAATCAAGAATTGTTTTAAGTAACAGTTTATTTATTTATTTATTTATTTATTATTTATTTATTCATTAATTTATTTATTTATTTATCCTTTTATTTAATTATTTATTTAGCTAGCTAGCTAGATAGTTATTGTTATTTTTTTTTTTTTTATTCTGAATGAAAACTACAAATCGCAAGGTGTACTCTTCATCACCTGGAAATACGTAACATAGGACACTACCACACACGTACACACACACACACACGCACACACACGCGCACACACGCACACACACACACACACACACACACACACACACACACACACACACACACACACACATACACACACACACACACACACATACACACACTTCCTAATTCCTTCATAACGTGAACGCGATTACCGATTTTCAATGAGACAATTCGGTTTGGCACCATACACTCGATAAAAAAACTCACATTAAAACCTTGTCTGGTAGATATCAACGTATCTGATGACACCCTTCCCCCACCCTTGCCACCCCACCCCACACTACTCCCCATCCACCCACCCACCCCCCAAAAAAGAAAGAAAGAAAGGAAAAAAAAAAAGAAAAGAAAAGAGAAAAATCACTATGCAAACTATGGCTTAGTGCACATGCCCTTCAGATAAAGGGGGCATATACGTAAACATTCCAAGAGAAGAAAAAAAATGTACACTCTGTGGCGTGCTTGAAGATTAACTTCGTTTCCTGGAGCATGGAATTTGTTTAAGATTTGATGGCACTCAGACATTTCCATATGTGCTCCACCTGCAAATATGTGGATAGCTGTACTAGATACAAAGAAACAACATTGAAACAGACAACAAAGATTCAAGAAAAAAATAGTATGTGTACCTTCAGAAAGTCATTGCACTCAATCCATCACTCTAAAATGTAGGTGGCATACTTGCTGAAGACAGTCTGTATCTTACATGTTGAAGGATACATCTCTGATCTTATGCATTTATGAAAACTCTGAGATGTTTTAGTTAGTCGTACTGTTACCTGTCCGTATATATAGATGTTGACATTGATAGTGTAGTAGGTGAAACCATCAATTCTCAACTTTTTGCACCAGGTTATTACTGCCCATCTGTGTGTCATAGTCCTGTTTGGGGTCCTTATGCTAGATAGATGAATACAGAGTTCTACGTTCTGACTTCCATATTCATTCATTGATTCATGCAGTTCACATCTTCCTAACATGAAAGTATGTCAGAGTTAATAACAAAACCACTGATGGGTACAATAGTCAAGAGGGTAATTATCGGGTTTCTAATCGAAAGGTCATTGATGGATATTGTCAGGGTGGTTTTCACCTTGGCATGATTGCATATCATATTTTAAGGCACCATAAGTGTGCTTATAGGTGATTTTTTTCTTTAGGAAGGGAAATCATTAAGCATAGGTTTGCTTATTTTCTGAGCGTGCACGCGCAGGGCCCAGCTGCTCTCTCTCTCTCTCTCTCTCTCTCTCTCTCTCTCTCTCTCTCTCTCTCTCTCTCTCTCTCTCTATCTATCTTCCTCTCTCTCTCCCTCTCCCTCTCTCTCCCTCTCCCTCTTTCTCTCTCTTCTTCTCTCTCTTTCTCTTTCTCTCTCTCTCTTCCTCTCTCTCTCCCTCTCTCTCTCTCCCTCTATTTCTCTTCCTCTCTCTTTTTTTCTCTCTCTCTCTTCCTCTCTCTCTTTCTCCCTCTCTCTCTCTGTGTCTCACACAAATTTGCTTAGGCCCAAAGCAGGCTACAAGTTAAGATCAGCTGCACAGTCATCCCCTGATGAAGTAAAAGGTAGACATTTTTCCGATCTTGCCGGCTAACACAGATGGAGGCCTGTTGGTGTCTAAAGGCCCTTTCGTGCCTACTCGTACATAATATCAATACATTTACACTCTAACGATCCTTAGAGTCACGTCAGTGTCTTGTGGCTTATGGGAAAATTAAAACACTCAGCATGAGTGTCCGCTGCAGACGGAGTATGCAGACTTTGCAGCAACACACTGCCTGCACAGTGTGGGCAAAACCAATGTGCATACATACAGTTGAGGAAAATGGTAACGCTAAAATACGCTGTCACCATCGGAGAAAAGACAAACAAACAAACAAAGTAAATAAATAAAGAAGGAAATGAATGAATAAGCAAATGCGTACATGCATGGATAAATAAATAAATGAATAAACAAATATAACAATGTATAAATAGATAAATAGATGGATAGATAGATAAGAAAAATAAAATAAAACAATAGAAGATAAAGCAAAATAAGATGAAATAGAAGCAAAATAAAATAAAAAAAAATAAAAAAAAAAAATAAAATAAAATAAAATAAAATTAAATTAAATTAAATTAAAATAAAATAAAATAAAATAAAATAAATATAATAATAAAACACGATAAAATAAAATAAAATGAAATAGAATAAAACAAAATAAACTTAAAATAAAACAAATCAAAATGTAATGAAATAAACCACTATTGCCATCAGGAAAGAAGACAAATAAAAAACACAACAACAGAAAAAAAATGATAACAGATCAAAGTCAAGAACTCCTCCAGAAACTCTTCTCAGATCGTTTGATTTTCATGACAGGGCAAAGATCGACAATGGCTTTATCCTTTGATCGATGAATGAAGATGAAATAACAGGCAAAAAGTTTGTAGGAAGTGTGGTCTTTGACAGTTTATAATAATAATTATAATATTTATATAGCGCAAAATCTTGATAAAATCAAATCTAAGCGCTAAGTTTGTTTCTCTTCAGTCAAGAAAAAAAATACTGTCATTGGGTGGTGATAACTGAAAGTTTTCCTTGGTTACAATGGTGATAGTTTGTTTTCTTTCTCTACTGTCAGTGAGTGGTGATAACAAGAAGTTTTCCTTGGTGACAATGGGGATATTTTGTTTCTTTTTCTTTACTGTCAGTGAGTGGTGATAACTGAATGTTTTCCTTGGTGACAATGGTGATAGTTTGTTTCCTTTCTCTACTGTCAAGGAGTGTGACAACTAGAAGTTTTTTTCTTGGTGACGATGGTGATAGTTTGTTTCTTTTCTTTACTGTCAGTGAGTGATAACTGAAAGTTTTCCTTGGTGACAGTGGTGATAGTTTCTTTTATCTTTTACTTGCATTGAGTGGTGATTACTGGCAGTTTTCCTTGGTGACAATGGTGATAGTTTGTTTCTTTTCTGTACTGTCATTGAGTGGTGATATCTGAAAGTTTTCCTTGGTGACAATGGGGATAGTTTGTTTCTTTTCTGCACTGTCAGTGAGTGGTGATAACTGAAAGTTTTCCTTGGTGACAATGGGGATAGTTTGTTTCTTTTCTGCACTGTCAGTGAGTGGTGATAACTGAAAGTTTTCCTTGGTGACAATGGTGATAGTTTGTTTCTTTTCTGCACTGTCAGTGAGTGGTGATAACTGAAAGTTTTCCTTGGTGACAATGGTGATAGTTTGTTTCTTTTCTGCACTGTCAGTGAGTGGTGATAACTGGAAGTTTTCCTTGGTGACAATGGGGATAGTTTGTTTCTTTTCTGCACTGTCAGTGAGTGGTGATAACTGGAAGTTTTCCTTGGTGACAATGGGTATAGTTTGTTTCTTTCCTGTACTGTCATTGGGTGGTGATAACTGAAAGTTTTCCTTGGTGACAGTGGATATAGTTTGTTTCTTTTCTTTACTGTCAGTGAGTGGTGATAACTAGAAGTTTTTTCTTGGTGACGATGGTGATAGTTTGTTTCTTTTCTTTACTGTCAGTGAGTGGTGATAACTAGAAGTTTTTTCTTGGTGACAATGGTGATAGTTTGTTTCTTTTCTTTACTGTCAGTGAGTAGTGATAACTAGAAGTTTTCCTTGGTGACGATGGTGATAGTTTGTTTCCTTTCTTTACTGTCAGTGAGTGGTGATAACTAGAAGTTTTTTCTTGGTGACAATGGTGATAGTTTGTTTCTTTTCTCTACTGTCATTGAGTGGTGATAACTAGAAGTTTTCCTTGGTGACGATGGTGATAGTTTGTTTCCTTTCTTTCTGCCAGTGAGTGGTGATAACTGTCAGTTTTCCTTGGTGACAGTGGGGATAGTTTGTTTCTTTTCTGTACTGTCATTGAGTGGTGATATCTGAAATTTTTCCTCGGCGACAATGGGGATCAAATCTTCTGAGAGAACAGGTGAATTAAAGAGACAGTGTTCACCAATTCTACCTGTAAGTGCCAGTCTCTTCAGCGACCAGCAGAAGTTGGGGGAGTGAGGATGGGGGAGGCCACATATATTGCCAGACGTAAAGAGAGCGAACAAATAGCTTGGGTTGTTGGCCACACAGACAATCAGTAGTACCATCAAAGTTACAGCAATCCAGTTAATGTAGCCCAAACTGGATCATTTTACAGCCCTGGTCAGAAGTAGAATGTGGTCTACATAAATCTAGAATCAGATGTCTAGAATAGCCCACCAAAGGAGAAAAAAGAAAAGACAAATGGAATTAAGTAAAAACAGTCTGTTGTTAAAATATTGCAAAAGACGACAGACAGACAGACAGACAGACAGACAACACACACACACACACACACACACAACAATAATATATATAATATAATATTAATATATAATATATATATAATACAGAGAGAAAGAGAGAGAGACAAATAGACAGAGAGACAAAAGAAGACAGACAGACAGAGGGGGCTAGAAAGAGAGAGAGGGGGAGAGAGGGAAGAGTGTTGTGTGTGTAGGGAGAGAGAGAGAGAGACACAACAGACAGCAGACAGACAGCACAGACAGACAGACAGAGAGAAGGTGGGCGTAGAGAATGAGTGAGAGAGAGGGAGAGAGAGGGGACATAGACTAAAGAGAGAGAGGTGAAAGAGAGGGAAGAGAGGTGGGAGGAAGAGAGAAGAGAGACGACAGAGAGAGGGAGAGAGAGAAGGAGGGTAGAGAGAAAGAGTGAAAGAGGGGGAGAGAGAGGGGTAGAGA
>JAPXFY010000013.1:13369722-13372222 GCA_030674185.1 Monoplex corrugatus | reverse complement strand
GCAGAAAACAGTTCTCACATCGGTTTAGTCACCTCTGTCAGAAAGAGATGAGTTCCTAGGTGCACGCTTGGAATTGGACTGGTGATTTCGTGGGTTAGCTAGAGTAATGGGTGTGTGTTTGACTGAGGGGAGGAGAGACTTTAGACTTGAGAATACTTTATTACCAAGGATAGGTACATTAGGCCACGTTAGACCTTGGGGAGGGTGCGGGGAAGTGGCTGCAGTGCTTTGGTGCGCTTGTACTGATGCTACCCTCTCAGCACCAGCCTGGCAGAGTGCAATGTTGCCATATGGCACCAAACATGGTCTGTAATCCACCAAAATCTATTTGGTTTTATTTATGGAAGAAGGATAGACCATATTACGCACACATCCCAGAAGAACTCTCAGCCATTTAAACGTCCCATTTCATTCATGAATCAAGATATTAGAATTACTTGACGTTGGCACTTTTTTGTATTTGTTGTTTTTGTTTGTTTGTTTTGTTTGTTTGTTTGTTATTGTTTGTTTTTCATAAACTCAACTGGCATCAGGAACCATTGCACTCTAAATTAACTGGCGGTGGAAAAGCTTCATGTATATTCGATTATTTTAAAATGATAATTTATAAAAAGTAGTATACATGCAGGAACATCTGTGCAGTCCATATGGAGGAAACATGGGATTGTCTTTCTTACAAAAGCAACTGTGCTTCAACTGGGTTGCTACAATGCGTCCAGTCATAAATACAGTCTTGCGTGACCTTTGTGATCTGACTGGGACATGTCTTCTTACAATACCATATGGTCTAAAGCATCGGAGAGATAAATTGATTTCCCAGTCCCTGCCCTTGAAGGCCAATTAGCCTTCTTGCCTTTCTAAAGTAAGATAGGTTGATTTCCCAGGTCCTTCCTCTTGAAGGCGAAATAACCTTCTGCCTTTCTAAAGTGAGATAGGTTGATTTCCCAGATTCCTTCCTTTGAAGGCCAATTAGCCTTCTTGGTTTCCCAAAGTGAGATATTTTGACTTCCTAGGTCCCTCCCCTTAAAGGTCAATTAGCCTTCTTGCCTGTCTAACATGAGATAGGTTGATTCCCCAGGTCCCTCCTCTTAAAGGTCAATTAGCCTTCTTGCCTTTCTGAAACCTTAGTAAAACAAATAGGTGACCCTGCACTGTGACAGTACATGTATGCTCTCAAAGGGGAGAGCAGCCTCAGTTTCACGTGATAAATTCACTGTGACAAAAGAAATGAATATGGATATGAATAGTGCAGGCAAGATGGGGTGCAAATGGAAACTGCATGCAAAGTGTGGCCTATTTTCCAAGACTGACGATAGGAGAATAAGAGAGAAGAAGGGAAATGCCAAATGCAGGAAGAGAAAACAACAGAACATGTTGTCTAGAACATCATCCAGGGACACGTACACTTCTTCAATTGCTTGATTTCTACCACTGATCTACGACCAGTTATGGTTTCGTCGTTTCAAGTAATTAATGTAAAGAATGGGCAGCAAAAGGAATGCCCCTCCCCCCCACACCATCTCTCTCTCTCTTCTCTCTCCTCTCTCTCTCTCTCTCTCTCTCCTCTCTCCATCTGTCTGTCTGTCCATCTGTCTGTCTGTTTGTCTCTGTCTCTGTCTCTGTCTCTCTCTGTTTGTCTGTCTGTCTCTCTCTGTCTGTCTGTCTCTCTCTGTCTGTCTCCCTCTCTTTCCTCTCTCTCTCTCTCTCTCTCTCTCTCTCTCTCTCTGTCTGTCTCTGTCTGTATTTGTTCCCCTCCATCCCTCTTTCTATACATCCCTGTATGTTGTTTCTTCCTCCCTCTTTCTCTCCATCTTCTCCCTATGTGTATTGCTGTGTCTTTTCTGTCTCTCTCTCTCTCTGTCTCTCTCTCTCTCTCTCTCATATCTCTCCCTCTCCCTCTCCCTCTGTCTCATCTGTCTCTGTGTCTGTCTCTGTGTCTGTCTGTCTGTCTCTGTCTGTGTGTTGTTCTCTCTCTCTCTCTCTCTCTCTCTCTCTCTCTCCCTCTCTTTTTTTTTTTTTTCGTCTTTCGTTCATTGTTAATTGCATGCTGACAACTGATTGTTTTCTCTGGCCAGTGTGTCAATGACATTTCCTGAGAGAGCGAGACATTTAGAGACATGAGAAAGAAAGAATAAGACTGCGAAGTGTTTGTTCATCAGGCCATTAGCCAATTATGTGAAGGGAAGTGAACACAAGCAATAATAACTAATACACCGATAGGTCAAATCAAGACATTGTCAAGATTGCCATGTCAAAAACATTAAGCTTGGTTTATTATATGTTTTGCTTTTGAAAAAAAAAAAACAACAGCACAAATACAGCAATAAATCACACACACACACACACACACACACACACACACACACACACACACACACACACACACCACACACCACACACACACACACACACACACACACAAGCACACACACACACACACACACACACACACACACACACACACACAACACACACACACCACACACACAACACCACACAC
>JAPXFY010000013.1:13349722-13352222 GCA_030674185.1 Monoplex corrugatus | reverse complement strand
TATTATTGTTCCTTTGGCAATTTTTTTTACCCTTTCAAACATATTTTATTTATTTATTTATTTATTTGTTTATTTATTTATTCATTTATGTGTTCATTTATTTACTTATTGATCTGTTTATCTATTTATTATTTATTTATTTGTTTAGTTATTATCTATTTATTTTTCTATTTATTCATTCATTTATTTGTTTATTCATTTATTATTCATTTATTCATTTGTGTGTGGATGTGTGTGTGTTTACATGTGCGTCTGTGGTGTGTGTGTGTATGTGTTTGTGTGTGTGTGTGTGTGTCTGTCTGTCTGTCTGTAACTGTGCGTGTGTATGTTTGCTCTCCAAGACACAGAGAAAGAGGGAATGAAAAAGATTCAATGACAGACAGACAGACAGAGACACAGAAAGAGAGTTTGTGTGTGTTGTGTGTGTGTGTGTGTGTGTGTGTGTGTGTGTGTGTGTGTGTGTGTGTGTGTGTGTGTGTGTGTGTGTGTGTGTGTATGTGTGTGAGTGTGTGTGTGTGTGTGTGTGTGTGTGTGTGTGTCTGTGTGTCTGTGTGTGTGTGTGTTAGGGGGGTCTGTCTGTGTCTGTGTCTGTGTTATTAAAAATACCATTAACCTTGGGATCTTATCTAAGTAATGCTCGACAAATTGATTCTTTGTTTACCGCAGTCTCCTTAATCACCAATTACCACACTCATCACACAAGGAAGACTGAATTTTTTCAAGTCTTTTTTTTTTACTGCAATACCTGCCTGTCTGTGGAGTTAGGGATTTTAGTTCTAGTCTGATAACAGGTGAACAGGAATGGCAACTTTCTGTACATATGTGGATCCTCCCACAGGTAAACATCGTTTATCTTAATTAGCAGGTTAAAGGTATGAGATAGCGCAGTCTCTTGTAAACATGGGAGGTGAGGGGCTAGCTGACAGCGGTGTGTTTGGGGGGGGTGGGGGGTGGGGGCAGACAAATAGGCAGATGCGGTGCTGTCTGTATTAAGAGATATAAACACTTTTCTTTGCTGTTTCACTATCCCTCGCTGCTGTCAACACTTTTCAGATCTTTTCTAAACCCAGCTTCGCTTTATAGTGGAACAAAGAGAGAGAGAGGGGGGGAGAGAAAGAGAGAGAGAGAGAGGGAGGGGCAGGGGAAGAGACAGAGGCAGAGAGAGAGAGACAGACACAGACACAGATCGAAATAGAGACAGACAGGCAGGCAGACAGACAGAAAGAGACAGAGAGATAGAAACAGAGAGACAGAAACAGACAGACAGAGACAGATAGAAACAGAGAGACAGAAAGAGAGACAGACAGACAGACAGACAGACAGATAGAGACAGAGAAAGGGACTGACCGACAGACAGACAGAGACAAAAAAAAGAGAGAGAGTGAGAGAGAAAGACTGAGAGAGACAGAGAGAGACAGAGAGACAGAGTGACAGAATGACAGATAGACAGAGAGAGACAGAAAGAGTGAGAAAGAGAGAGAGAAACAGAGACAGAGAGAGTGAGAGAGAGAGAAAGAGTGAGAGAAACAGAGACAGAGAGAGTGAGAGAGGGAGAGAAAGAGAGAGAGAAACAGAGACAGAGAGAGTGAGAGAGAGAGAGAGAGAGAAAGAGAGTGTGAGCGAGAGAGAAAGAGAGAGAAAAAGAGAGTGAGAGAGAGAAAGAGAGAGAGCGAGAGAGACAGAGAGAGAATAAAGACCAGGGAACACATAAACAAACTTTCACTTGTAAAACTAGTTTATAAAAAGAAAGAAAGAAAAACAAAAGGAAGGAAGGAAGGAAGGAAGGAAGGAAAGTAACAAAGAAAGCAAAAAAAAAGAAAGAAAGGAAAGTAAGAAAGAAAAAAGAACGAAAGAAGTAAGAAAGAAAGAAAGAAAGAAAGAATAAAGAAAGAAAGAAAACGAACGAAAGAAAGAAAACCAAAGACTTCTGGCATAAATACAATGGTGGTAAGTGTTGACCAGCCTTGCTCCACAAGCCATGACTGAACAATGTGTCAGGACGTTTATGATCCAGAAACGATGAGATAACCAGTGTCGCCACTGACCTTGCTGCCTGCTAGCTGTTGGCGATTCATCATGGCTTATCAATTAGACATAATAGCTGATATTGCCATGTTGACATCATCAACACCGAACGGAAGACCCCACGATCAGCAACAGGCGTGAGTATCTGTGAATCCTTGGTTCTTCTTTCATCGTTGGTTTGTTTCATTGTGTAGTGAAAACTGTACGGTTGGAATTAGTTGCATGTATATAATGCCAATAATTAATACCAAAGGAAATAAGATACAAACAAAGAAGTACAGAGCGAGAGTCTATATCATAGTTGTGTTCGTGCGGGCATGCATGCATACGCATATGCACGCACATTCTCTCTTTCTGTCTCTGTCTCTGTCTCTGTCTTTCACTCTGTCTCTGTGACTGTTCTGAGCTTACCACTTTATGCTTTGTGGCTGCGTCTATGCTAGCTGAATGGGTAGCGCAAACTGTGTTGGGTTTG
>JAPXFY010000013.1:13324722-13332222 GCA_030674185.1 Monoplex corrugatus | reverse complement strand
GACCAGGACGTCCAAAGAAGACCTTCATCGACCAAGTGATGGATGATATGGGCTGTCAGTATGATGAACTACCTACTGCAATGTCTGACAGAGAGGGATGGAAGAAACGTGCATGGATAGCCGAGCAAGCTCGACATGATGATGATGATGATGATGATATACATACATACATACATATATATATATTATATATATCTGCTAACTTGCTGGTGTCCAAACTTTCTTCATGTGAGTACGTTAAAGATCCTGTAAGCCACGTCACTGTCCGAGTGGCTTATGAAAACATAAACAGTCATCATGCACGCCAACCAAAGACGGAATATGCAGACTGTGCAGCGACACAACTCCTACACAGTGTGAACAAAACAACGTGGCATGCACGGATCCGGGAAAAAAATCGGATTGCTATACAAATTAAACCAAATTTATGACTTATTATTAAGGGGAATTAGAACACTTGGTCACAACAGGAAAGGTGAAGGGAAAAAGAACACCAGGGAGAAGATATTGGACGGACTTGCAGGGTGGCTGAGGAAGGAGATTGTGGAAGATGTGCTTGCAGCAGCAAGGAACAGATACATATGAAGGGCCATGATCGCCAATGCCATGCGGCAGGGCATTTGATGATGATGATGATTATATTATCCTCTGCTACGACCAACGTCTCAGTGAAGAGGAATGATGGAGGGCAAATGACCTGTTAAGTTTTGTCCCAAGCAAATATAACATGTGTCGATTGTCAATCGTTACTGATTTCCACGCTGACAGCATATTATCAGCTTCAGAACGACATCGCATCTCTGTCAGTGTGCAAATGGAATATTTGCTCTAGTTGTTGTTTTTAATCGGAGCACCCCAATTCCAAGAAACCCATTTTGTGAAAACCCGTTGTACAGAGACGCGTTATGTAGAATTTGTTTTCTTAGTATATGAACTTTGTCGTTTTGTTGAAATATTAAAACTCGAAACTATCACCAGCAGGTTCTTACTTTGTTTGTTTGTTTGAGTGTTTGTTTTGTGTTTCTTTTTGTTTGTTTGTTTGAGTGTTTGTTTGTGTTTCTTTTTGTTTGTTAGTTTGTTTGTATCTTTGTTTGTTTTTTGTATCTTTGTTTGTTTGTTTGTGTTTCTTTTTGTTTGTTAGTTTGTTTGTATCTTTGTAGTTTGTTTGTATCTTTGTTTGTTTGTTTGTGTTTTGTTTTGTTTGTTTGTTTGTTTGTATCTTTTTGTTTGTTTGTTTGTTTCTTTGTTGGTTTTGTTTTGTTTGTCTTTTTTGTTTGTTTGTTTGTATCTTTGTTTGTTTGTTTGTTTGTGTTTCTTTTTGTTTGTTAGTTTGTTTGTATCTTTGTTAGTTTGTTTGTGTTTCTTTTTGTTTGTTTGTTTTTTTGTATCTTTGTTAGTTTGTTTGTGTTTCTTTTTGTTTGTTTGTTTGTTGTTGTATCTTTGTTGTTTGTTTGTGTTTCTTTTTGTTTTTTTGTTTGCTTTTTTTGTTTGTTTTTGTTTGTATCTTTGTTTGTTTAGTTTGTTTGTGTTTCTTTTTGTTTGTTAGTTTGTTTGTATCTTTGTTAGTTTGTTTGTGTTTCTTTTTGTTTGTTAGTTTGTTTGTATCTTTGTTAGTTTGTTTGTGTTTCTTTTTGTTTGTTGTTTGTTTTGTTTCTTTGTTAGTTTGTTTTGTTTCTTTTTGTTTGTTTTTTGTTTGTTTTTTAGTTTGTTTGTGTTTCTTTTTGTTTGTTTAGTTTGTTTGTATCTTTTGTTTGTTAGTTTGTGTGTTCTTTTTGTTTGTTTGTTTGTTTTGTTTTTTGTTTTTGTTTGTTTTGTTTCTTTTTGTTTGTTAGTTTGTTTGTATCTTTGTTGTTTGTTTGTGTTTCTTTTTGTTTGTTAGTTTGTTTGTATCTTTGTTAGTTTGTTTGTGTTTCTTTTTGTTTGTTAGTTTGTTTGTATCTTTGTTTGTTTGTTTGTGTTTCTTTTTGTTTGTTAGTTTGTTTGTATCTTTGTTGTTTGTTTGTGTTTCTTGTTTGTTTGTTGTTTGTTTGTATCTTTGTTTGTTTGTTTGTGTTTTTTTTGTTTGTTAGTTTGTTTGTTCTTTGTTGTTTGTTTGTGTTTCTTGTTTGTTTGTTAGTTTGTTTGTTCTTTGTTGTTTGTTTTTGTTTCTTTTTGTTTGTTGTTTGTTTGTTCTTTGTTGTTTGTTTGTTTGTTTTTTTTGTTTGTTGTTTGTTTGATTTGTTGTTTGTTTGTGTTTCTTTTTGTTTGTTGTTTGTTTGATCTTTTGTTTGTTTGTTTGTGTTTCTTTTTGTTTTGTTTGTTTTTTGTTGCTTTTTTGTTTTGTTTGTTTGTTTGTTTTTCATCTTGTCCTAAAACACGTTGGAATAGACATAATCTACTAAGACATTAACAAATAATCAGTAAACCAAATGCAAGAAAGATATGTGGAAACATGTTTCCAAAGTACATGAAAAGCATTATTTAAAAAAAAATCGCCAATGCTCATGGCAAAGAATAGACAAAGAGACTCAGACAGACAAAAAGTGAGAGATGTACTTACAGCGACAAAATATATATTTTGTATGGGGGGCCATGATCGCCAACGTCATGGGACAAGGTACATGATGATGATGATGATGATGATGATGATGATGGTGATGGTGGTGGTGGTGGTGGTGGTGGTTGGTGGTAGTGGTGGTGGTGGTTGTGTTGTTGTTGGTGGTGGTGGTGGTTGTATTGGTGGTGGTTGTGTTGGTGGTGGTGGTGGTGGTTGTGTGGTGATGATGATGATGATGATGATGATGATGATGATGATGATGACGACGATGATGATGATGATGGTGATGAATACTAGTTGATCACAGGAACTTCCCGTTTTCCTTACCATTTCACATTGCGATTTTTATCACATATCGGTATGTCCAATTATTGTGTTAAAGGTCAGGTCATTTTGTTCCATTGATTCACTTCTTTTTTATTCAACGACACTCTGTTCTATTGAATGTGCATACTGGAAGCAACACTGCACACTGCCATAGTTTATCACTGTGGAGACAACCATCGCTGTTAGAAACATGATACAACTTGATTGCCCGATAGCAGAATGATGAATGAACAACGATAAGAGCACTGCTGCTATCGAAACTGCTTTTACTGCTAGACTGTAAACGTGTGTGGTATGTGGTGTGTGTGTGGTGTGTGTGTGTGTGTGTGTGTGTGTGTGTGTGTGTGTGTGTGTGTGTGTGTGGTGTGTGTGTGTGTGTGTGTGTGTGGTGGTGTGGGTGGTGTGTGTGATGTGTGTGTGTGTGTGTGTGTGTGTGTGTGTGTGTGTGTGGTGGGGTGTGTGGTGTGAGTGTGAGTGTGTGTGTATGTGTGTCAGTGTGTGTATGTGTGTGTCAGTGTGTGTGTCAGTGTGTGTGTGTGTGTGTGTGTGTGTGTGTGGTGTATGTGTATGTGTATGTGTGCGTGTGTGGTGTGGTGGTGCGGCGCGCGGCGCGTGTGTGTGTGTGTTTGTGTGTGTGTGTGTGTGCATGTGTCACTTGCGGGCATGCCAGAACGTAATTGGGCTTAGTATTGTGTAAAATAGGGGTATAGTAATAGTAGTAGTATTAGTAGTAGTAGTAGTAGCAGTAGTAGTAGTAGTAGTAGTAGCAGCAGTAGTAGTAGTATAGTAGCAATAGTAGTAGTAGTAGTAGTAGCAGCAGTAGTAGCAACAGTAGTAGAGCAACAGTAGTAGTAGTAGTAGCACAGCAGCAGCAGCAGTAGTAGTAGTAGTAGTAGTAGTAGTAGTAAGAACAGAAGCAGTAAGAGTCGCTACCTCGGACAGGATCGAACTCAAGCTCTCCAATTGGAAATACCACGCTTTACTCTCTTGACTGTCTCACCCACTGAACCTACAGTCGTTGGAACCGACGAACCTCCATCATATCTCCTTCCATCTCCCTTTATGTCACATCACTATAATACTTCAAAATAGAGCAAAAACCTTTCTAATCCCGTCCCTATCCAAGAGACACTGCTGGAATTCTGTGAATATACTCCCACTGTCCCTGTTCGTTATATGCTTGATCCATTTTTCGTGACACAGAGGTGTACGATGCTGTTGACCTTCACACCACATTCATGCCTGTGGGCAACTCGTCAAGCTTGAGTTATGTGCCCCTGAGCATTGATTTGTCTGGAACTTTTGAGAAGTGGGTTTAGTCATCCTTTTTTTTTTTTTTTTTTGTCCATTTTTTGTCCTGTTTTTTGGCTGCTTCCATTTATATTCTTTGCTTTTTTGTTCATGTCTGGTACATGACTGAAAACGCTTCTCTGCAAGCTGAAAGGCTTTGCAATGGCTGGGACTTCTGCTCAGATAAATTGGTTTCAAAAACAAGAAAGAAAGAAAGAGAGAGAAAGGGAGAGAGAGAGATAAAGAGAGAGAGAGAGAGAAAGACAGAGACAGACAGACAGACAGACAGAAACAGAGAGAGAAAGGCAGAAACAGAAAGAGACAGAGAGAGAGACAAACAAAAAGAGAGAGAGAGACGGAGAGAGAGGGGAGGAGGCTAGATAGGAAGGAGGGAGATAGAGTAAGATAAAGACAAACAGACAGACAGACAGACAGACAAACAGACAGACAGAGAGAGAGAGATACTGAGACAGGCAGATGAATTCGGAATGGGGAAGGGAGGAGGTGGGATGTGAATCCATTTTGTAGATAGTGTAATACTTTTTTTCGTCATACCCAAGAACACAACTTGCTGTTTCATATAGTTACCAACAAGATATTTTTCCCCCTACAGCTTCGAGTATCGACATTTTTCTGTCTGGACTGACCAAATGGTCAGATGCCTTCCAACGAGAAATGTTGATAATGCGTTAACAGTTTCACTCACTACCAACATTTTTTCTAACAAGAAACACCACAGGGTGTGGATGGAACCAAGAGCACCAATGCCTGCCTCTCCACTCTCAGGACAATCACCTGCCAAACTCCGACGCCCATCCGATAGTCATTTCATCATTACATTCAAAGACGGTGACTTGCAGACAGAGTGCTACCACTGATAAACATGACGCTAGAGTGTCTAGACTGGCACCATGCACGTTTCTTTCACTCAGACTTACAGCATTTATGGGTACCATTCGCTGTCGCTGATTATCTGAAAACTGGAATGTCTGGTCTGACGCCGTTCTGTTTTTCTTCACTCAGACACATGCAATAATTATGACTACTATTCGTTTAGAGTGAAATCATTAGAAGTCCTAGGCAAATTGCAACATCATGTTATTTTTACCTGTTTACGCATCGTATACCCAGACTCTGAGAAAAGCTGTCTGCAGAAGAATTGAGGTAGCAGAGATGTGGTTATCGGAGACTATTTCATGTCAAATCGACAGACAGAAGAACTAATGAAATTTTCCTGGAAGAACTTGATACCACCAGGAAACTACTAGCAGACATCAACATGAGAAGACTAACATACACTTGTCCGTGAGTCACGCAGCAAGAACACGGACATCTTGGCGACCATTTGTTAAGGAAAAACAGTGGGAAAAAGGAAGAAAGGCAGACCTCCAATCTCATACATCGAGAACAAAACCAACATCAGTGGCCTAAATATTTAAGATGTGAGACCCATAATGTTTAGCACGAACTACAAAGTGGACTGTCATGAGTCATTCAGAGTCAATATACATATATATATATATATATATATATTATATATATATACTATATATGTATATATATATATATATATTATATATATATATATATATATATATACAGTTCTGAGGTTTATGTTCTGTCTTGTAACAATAGAAAATATTTTGTCATTTACAGGTGATAAAAGTGTGAGGCGTGGACAATCAACATGCAAAGTCAGAGCAAGTTTGAGGCAACTGAAATGTGGTTTCTAACAAGAATGATGAGTTCCATGAACAGGAAAGAAAACGAACGAGACAATTTTGACGGAGGCAGACACAAGAAAAGCATTAATGAAGAAGATATGGATGAGACAAGCAACATTTATAGGACATTTTATGAGGCAAGAGAAATTAGAGCACCTAGTCACAACAAGAAAGCTGGAGGGAAAGAGAGCATTAGGTAGACCCAGAGAGAAAATATTGGACAGACTTGCAGGGTGGCTGAGATGAGGACAGAGAGGGTGGAAAATGTGCTTACAACGACAAGGGATATATTCGTATGGAGAGCCACGATCGCAAATGCTAAGTAGCAGGACACATGATGATAGTGACGACGACGACAATGAGGGAATGTCTGTGCTGCCGCCATTCAATTTTCCTTCACTCAGACATACAACAACTATGGCTACTATTCGCTTAGACTAAAATTCACAGAGGTCCCAGGCAATCTGCCAACATCATGTTATGTTTACCCGTTTACCTATAATTTTGAGCACGAACTACAAAGATAGACTGTCACGAGTCATTCGAGGCCAATAACAGTTCTGAGTTTTATGTTCTGTCTTGGTACCGATGGAAAGTATCTGGTCTTTGCAGGTGATAAAAGTGTACCCAATGGAAACATAGACTCCGCCGGATCAATATACAGTTGTTTTATGTTCTGTACTGGCACTGATAGAAAGTATTTGGTCGTTTGCAGGTATAAAAGTGTGCCCAATGGGTGAACAATCCAATGCTTGGCGAATTCTACTTCGCAGTGATAGGAAAAACCAAGAGGGAAGGGACTAAAAACCAACATCACTATTTAACACTTGGCTGCCACAAGCCAGTTATCTCTGCGGTAACTTCTCTGACATCTCTTGCTTAAAACTCCTAAAGTCAAAAGGATCGATAGGCCACAGTATCACTGTCTTTATTCGTACAAAAAATCGAAATCAAGGGAGCTTTCGCCGTTTTTCACTTTACGAGAGGTTTCCGTCCTCGCTGGGCTTGCCCTAGGACACCTGCGTTACCTTTTGACAGATGTACCGGCCCAGAGGGTCATTATAAAATTATGTTTTATGTTCTGTCTTGTTGTCGTTTACGGGTGATAAAAGCGTGCCCAATGTGCAAACAAACCATCGCTTTGTGAATTCCTCTTCTCAATGATAGGAAAAACCAACATCAAAGGAACCAAAACCAATGTCACTATAAAACGCTTGGTTGCCACAATCCAGTTATCCATGTGGTCACTTTTCTGACACCTCTTGTTTAACAGTCCTAAAAGTCAAAAGGATCGATAGGCCACACTGCCACGGTTTGTATTCGTACTGAAAATCAAAATCAAGCGATCTTTTGTCCTTTTACTCTTCGCGAGATTTCTGTCCTCGCTGGGCTTGCCCTAGGACACCTTCGTTACCTTTTGACAGATGTACCGGCCCAGAGGGTCATTATACAATTCTGTTTTATGCTCTGTCTTGTAACTGATAGAAAGTATTTGGTTCGTTTATGGGTGAGAAAAGTGTGCCCAATGTGTAAACAATCCATCGCTAAGTGAATTCTGCTTCTCAATGATAGGAAGAACCAACATCGAAGGATCTAAACACCAAAATCCCTATACAACGCTTG
>JAPXFY010000013.1:13317222-13319722 GCA_030674185.1 Monoplex corrugatus | reverse complement strand
GAACAAGACCTTCATATCCCTCTCTCTTTCTCTGTCTGCGCTAGTGCTGAGATTTCTCCTTTTCCAACTGTCCATACATTGGGAAATGGCTTGGTGGTACGTGTGTCGCTTAAGGAGATATTGGGTTCCAGTTCTGCAGCCCTGTTTGGTTCAGGATTTTTTTTCTTCTGCCTCTTCTCCTTTAGATCTGGATTGATTGATTGCTTGCTTGCTGGCTTGATCGATTGATTGATTGTTTGTTTGATTGTGTGTGTGTGTGTGTGTGTGTGTGTGTGTGTGTGTGTGATGTGTGTGTGTGTGTGTGTGTGTGTGTGTGTGTGTGTGTGTGTGTGTGTGTGTGTGTGTGTGTGTGTGTGTGTGTGTGTGTGTTCAGACAAAATAAAGCTCGAATGCTAAAGTTCCATGCGTTGTAGGCATCATCATCATCATCATCATCATCATCATCATCATCATCATCATCATCATCATCAGCCGTGCCACCTTGTCTTCAGCAATCATGGCCCCCCACATGAACCTATTTTTTTTGTCCCTGCAAGTATATCTCCTGTACTGTCCATCCCCATTCACTCTGAACAACTGATACATTCTCCGCAGGTCTACCTAGTTGTCAGATTGTTGTTTGTCTATGTGTTTGTTCAGACGATATGGGCAGCCAAGAGCCCATGTGCACCATACACTGAGAATAAGCGAGTAATATGGTAATTGTCTTTGCAGTCCGCTTTAACAGATTGACAGTATAATTGTTTGTTGAATTCGTTTTGGCTTTGGTTTTGGTTTTGGTTTTGATTTTGGATGTGGATTTGGATGTGGTTTTGGTTTTGTTTTGTCTTTTCAGATAAGATGGAAAATCCATCGTACCTGTGGATTCTACACTGAGCGCATGCTTCAAAAATATCAAAAAAGCAATTGTTTATGTATGCACAGATGGGAAGAATGTGAGAGAGAGAGGAAGGGAGAGAGAGAGGAGAGAGGGAGAGAGAGAGAGAAAGAGAGAAAGAGAGAGATTTCCTTCTTGTCGACTTTTTTGAAAAAATGCTTTCTACAACAATCGATCTTGATTTGTTCAATTCTGTCATTTCATTGAGATGGATGAGAGACAAAGGCACAGAGAGAGATGTTCTTTCTTGTCAACCTTTTTGAAAAGTTTTCCTAATAATCCATCCTGAATTGTTCAATTCTTTCATTTTCTTTGGATGGAATAGCTGACACACTCCAGCAGAGATTGATGATGGATGGCCATAGAGAGTGATGACAGCTGGACGCTTTGTGCCAGTCCAATGCACGTGATTACCGCGCTCAAAATCAGACAGGATGTGTCACATCAAGTGGGTCAGGTCCACAGCTGCGGGAGATAATCACTGATATCTCTGTTGCCCACTCCTGCCTCCCTGTCTTTGTGGGTGACAGTGAGGCAACACAGAGAGTGTGTGCACGTGATAAACTCTTATTTCTGCCCTCCCACTCAATCTCTCTCTCTCTTTATCTGTCTGTCTGTCTTTCTGTCTCTGTTTCTGTCTCTGTCTGTCTGTCTGTCTGTCTCTGTTTCTGTCTCTGTCTGTCTCTCTCTCTCTCTATCTATCTGTCTGTCTCTCTCTGTCTCTGTCTATCTGTCTGTCTCTCTGTCTCTGTCTCTCTCTCTCTTTGTCTCTCACTCTCTCTCTCTCTCTTTCTCCCCCTCACTCTCTCTCTCTCTCTCACTTTTTTTTTGCTTATTCACTCTCCCACTGATAGTTTTTGCTGTATCACAAGGTATTTAGTCTGCCATTGTGGCTAGTACAAACATTGTGTTTTACCGCAAGAGAAAAGAGGGATTCATTTTCTTTGTTATTTTTCTTTTTTCTTTTTTTTTTTTCTTCCCATTTTCCACAATTCACATACATGTACACACATTTTATATCTTTTTTTTTTTTCAGATCAACGTAATATCACAGAAGTGAGCTTTCCTGTTGATGTTTTTCCTCTGCTGTTGATTTTTCCTCCACATATCTTGTATTTATTCTGTTTTTATTTTTGTAGTTGTTGTTGTCTTTTATATATGATTGACAAAGACTAGTTGACTGAAAGTTTTCTCATAATTTTTGTTAGTAAAATGAGCGTTTGTGTTTTTGTTTTTTTTCTGTTTCTGATTTCTCTTGATGACGATAAAAACATCACGCCGCTTCATGCTACCCATTCTTAGCTTTGCTTACAATTGTTTGAAGGCCATTCGTGGAAGCCAAAGAAATGGAAAAATATCCCTAGATGATTCCTTGGTGGTGTGTGTGTGTGTGTGTGTGTGTGTGTTGTGTGTGTGTGGTGTGTGTGTGTGTGTGTTGTGTGTGTGTGTGTGTGTGTGTTGTGTGTGTTGTGTGTGTGTGTGTGTGTGTGTGTGTGTGTGTTTTTATCTCCTCTGCTGCATATGTAAACTTCTCTTCTTATTTCATAGCAATTGGAACTGTTATATTGATCTCACTAAATTCTTAACCTGGTGTGCTGTGTGGATCCGTGAAAGTAAAACAAA
>JAPXFY010000013.1:13309722-13312222 GCA_030674185.1 Monoplex corrugatus | reverse complement strand
ACTTAACACCGTTAATGCATTATTTTTCCCTCCATAACTTAACACCGTTAATGCATTATTTTCCCTCCATAACCTAACACCGTTAATGCATTATTTTTCCCTCCATAACTTAACACCGTTAATGCATTATTTTTCCCTCCATAACTTAACACCGTTAATGTATTATATTTCCCTCCATAACTTAACACCGTTAATGCATTATTTTTCTCTCCGTAACTTAACACCGTTAATGCATTATTTTTCCCTCCATAACTTAACACCGTTAATGTATTATATTTCCCTCCATAACTTAACACCGTTAATGCATTATATTTCCCTCCATAACTTAACACCGTTAATGCATTATTTTTCCCTCCATAACTTAACACCGTTGAGGCAACGCAACGTTTGCAAAACACACGAAGAGCCCTGCAATACGGCAGGCAAAAGATAAATAACACTGATTTGTGAATATACCCATGAGGAGGAAACATCAAGTCTAGTGAAGATCAAGGACCAATTTATACCTGTGAAAACATCATGGACAGAAAGTTATGAGATGTTGAAATCGTGGTGACAAGCGTGGTGTGTTTCAGAGGTCAGCCCAAATACGACACTATGTTTTTAAAACTTTCTCTACATTTCCTTTAACCTTTCGACTTCCGCACCCTGTCCACCAGCATCCTGCATTGTGAAGTAAGCAAAACAAAGCAAAAACTTAACCCTTTGACTCCATCACCCTATTAACTGAGTTATCTCTAGCTAACGTGATGTCTTCGCGTCTCTTGCGCATTGTTCAATCGCACCAAAATTGAATTAGGAAACAATGTCATTTGCTTATTTCTCTGTCGTTCCTATTTTTAAACTCTCGTTTCTCCTGACAAAAAAAAAGGGTTCATTTTTTTTCGTATGAGTGATGAGTGACTTACAAAATATTTGATATCGTGCATGTGTTTTCACACGAACGGCCCACAACACACACACACACACACACACACACACACACACACACACACACACACACACACGCACGCACACACACAACACCACACACACACACACACACCCACACACACACACGCACGCACGCACGCATGTACGCATACGCACACACTATTTGTCTCTCGTGTCTCCCTCGCTTTATCTGTGTGTGTGTGTGTGTGTGTGTGTGTGTGTGTGTGTGTGTTGTGTGTGTGTGTGCGTGCGCGGTCGTGGTTGTGTGCGCGCGTGTGTGTGTCCGTTGTGTGTGTGTGTGTGTGTGTGTCGTTGTGTGTGTGTGTGTGTGTGTGTGTGTGTGTGTGTGTGTGTGTGTGTGTGTGTGTGTGTGTGTGTGTGTGCATTCTAAATATTTTTCTTGTTGTTACAATGGAGTTTAAACAGAGAGAGAGAGAAGAGGACAAAGAGAAGAGAGTAGAGGAGTTGGAAAAAGAGCAAGAGAAAAGAAAGAGACGAGAAGAAAAGAAAGACAGAGAGAGATATGGAGAGAGAGAAAAATGAGAAGAGAAGAGAGGAGAGAGAGAAGAGAGAGAGAAGACAGAGCAGCAGACAGACAGACAGACAGAGACAGAGACAGAGACATAGACATAACATAGAGACAGACAGAGACAGACATAGAGACAGAGACAGAGAAAGACAGACAGACAGAGAGAAAGGAGAGACAGAGAAAAACAGAGACAAAGAGAGACTTAGGGATAGGGGGAGGGAGGGAAGAGAAAGAGAAAGCGAGGGGAGACAGACAGACAGAGACAGAGACAGACAGACAGACAGACAGACAGACAGAAAGGAGAGACAGAAAAAAACAGAGACAGAGACTGAGGGATGGGGGAAGGGGGGAGGAGAAAGAGAAAGCGAGGGGAGACAGGCAGACAGACAGGACAGACAGACAATAGATACAACCATAGAGGTAACAGATAACGACCAAACTTTGTTATGATTTAATTTGAACACATACAAATGTTTTAACATCCTGTTTGCCTGCCTGCCTGCCTGCCAACGTGTTTGAGTATTTTAAGCATGGCACTTTCAATTTTATCTCGTTTGTTGATACATGTCAGTCATATCTTAAATGCAATATTATTACAAATGTGTGTATGTCTGTTTCATAGTCCCCCGTCTAGTTGTCATAGCTCGTGTGGTGTGTGTGTGTGTGTGTGTGTGTGTGGGGTGTTGTGTGTGTGTGTGTGTGTGTGTGTGTGTGGTGTGGTGTGTTGTGTGTGTTGTGTGTGTGTGGTGTGTGTGTGTGTGTGTGTGTGTGTATGTGTGTGTGCTATGTGTTTGTGTGTTTGTTGTGTGTGTGTGTGTCTGTTGTTGTGTGTGTGGTGTGTGTGTGTGTGTGTGTGTGTGTGTGTGTGTGGGGTGTGTGTGTGTGTGTGTGTGTGTGTGTGTGTGTGTGGTGTTTGTGTTTGTGTTCGTTCGTTCGTTCTTTGATTTAACGTCTTTTCACTATAAGTGATATTAGACGGAAAAGTTTTGTTGTGTGTGTGTGTGTGTGTGTGTGTGGTGTGTGTGTGTGTGTGTGTGT
>JAPXFY010000013.1:13299722-13302222 GCA_030674185.1 Monoplex corrugatus | reverse complement strand
AAGAGAGAGAGAGACGAGATGAAGGAACGAGGGAGGGAGAAAACGAGGGGGAAGAAAGGGAGAGAGACAGAGAGAAAGAGACAGACAGACAGACAGAAAGAGACAGACAGACAGGCAGAAAGAGACAGACAGACAGGACAGACAAACAAACAGACAGACAGACGGGCAGATAGAGAATACAGTTTATTAAGCATAAGTTGATGAGTAAAATAATATCAAAAATAGGTACAGAAGGTGTTAACACTGGAACTTAAATAAAGCGGTGGAGAGCTGAAAGTTTCTTAAAGACATCGCAAACGTAAATAAACACACACTCTTTTTTAAATAAACAGAATTATGTCCACATCCGACCCACACACTCACAAATTAAGACGGCTTGAATTGAAGCAAAAAACACAGCACCGCAGTTTACAACAGAGCCCATAACCCTGCCACACTAAACATTTAAGATGGCTGAAAAAGAGTTTTGCAATTAGCTTCAAGGCCCATAACTGAGCGTGCAGGACGGTATTAAGACGTTTTTATTCTGCGTGTTGCACGCGCACGGCAGTGCCTGACTTAAAAAGAAAATAGCGATGAGCAGTTCAGTGGAAATTAGGAAAAGTTAAGAAATATATGAAAAAAAAAAAAGAAACTGATAACCAATTGTAATTAGTCTAATGACAATATAAAAAACAGTATGTTCAGGTCATATTTACAATCTTCCTCTTATGAAATACAGTGGTGCCCCCCCCCCCCCCCAAGTCGAATCTAATTGGTTCCTCGGGCCATTCGACTTGAGAATATTCTAGTTAGGAGGCAATTTTTCCCATTAAAATTAAAGTAAAAAGAATTAATTCGTTCCAGGCCCCCAAATCCCCCTATCTATTTTACATTTTTATGCGTTTCTGTTGTGCCCTGTAGCCAGATAACTGCCATAAGAGTACAATAGCAAGCAGAAATAGACTTAAATACACTTAAATAAAGCAGAAATAGACTTAAATACTAATACTTTGCACTTTCTTGGGAGCCATAATGAGGGATAATTTGAAGAAGAAATGCAAAAAAATGTCAGCAACAACAGAGGATGATGTGCACGGCACGGGGGAGTGAGCGGGACTGGGCGGGCAGCGCTCGCCTCAGGTCCTGGCTTTGTTGCCAGACGTTCGAGATGGGAGTGAGATTCGACATGGGAGGCGAACTTTTGCCGACATTTTCGTTCGACATGGGAAAATTCGACTTGGAATGCATTCGACTTGGGGGGGGGGGGGTACCATGTATCTGCACACGCCAGAAGGGACTGCCTACTTGAAGAACTGATAGAAAATATTGATATATTATATTCATTATAGATATGCACAGTCTGCAAAAAGGTTACTCTTCACTGCTAACTACGCTTTGAAACTCGAGAGCAATCTTAATATACCAAAGACATAATGCAAATTTAATATACAACAAATGTCCTTCAAACATTATTTAGAAGTCTGTGATGAAAATTAAATATCTTATATAAACCTACCCACAAACCAATGAAGAAAAACGAATATTAAAAAAATAATTATAGGTTTTTGATAATTTTTCTCCAAGTTTTAATTATAATGATAAACTTATTAAAAAAACCAGTGTCCCATTGAATCCATGCATCTTCCACGTCCTGTATAGCTGATATGTTTTATTTATTACCAGAGGGACAGACATGAACACACACACGCGCGTGCGCGCACACACACACACACACACACATACAAAACACTCACACACACATGCGCACACACACACATGCGCACACACACACATGCGCACACACACACACACACACACACACACACACACACACACACACACACACACACACACACACACACACACACACACACACACACGAAAAAATGACGGGTATGATAGAAGCTCTTTATTTATTTATTTTTCTTTCTTTCTTTCTTTCTTTCTTTCTTTCTTTCTTTCTTTCTTTCTGTCTTTCTTTTTTCTTTTTTCCTTCTTTGCTCTTTCTTTCTTTCTTTCTGTCTGTCTGTCTGTCTATCTATCTATCTTTCTTTCTTTCTTTTCTCTATCTTTCTATCTTAGCTGTCTTGTATGCTTGCCTGTAAATGTTGATCTGTTTTGTAAAATACCAGACGTGGGGTTTCAGTAAGTATAAAGCTCTCACATCTCAACACTGGACACGATCAGACGACTCAAATAAACAAAGAGGATTAAGACACACACCCAAGTAGGAGCTCCATTTCCGGAACAGACAGAATGAGAATAAACAATGGAGACAACACTAATGTGAAGCACGACAATGCTTCTTTGAGACTTTGCCATAGTATAAAGCCATTGATGGTGACTAAAGCAGTATTGCTTGGACTCCATTCAGCCCAACGATAATGTATGAATAATACAGTTGTATGAAAGATGAGGAAACAGGCATCTACGTGGAAGCACGTCTACACACACACACACACACACACACACACACACACACACACACACACACACACACACACAACACACACACGTA
>JAPXFY010000013.1:13294043-13296543 GCA_030674185.1 Monoplex corrugatus | reverse complement strand
TTATATAGGAACAATAAAATAGATAAAGACATAAAAAATGAACACACGCTCGTGTTCGTGCACACACACACACACGCGCACACACACACACACCACACACACACAACACACACACACACACACACACACACACACACACACACACACCAGCGAGAAGAAAGGTAAAAACCAGAAGAAAATATATTTTAAAAAAGGGAGAAAACAAACTGAAGAAAAGGATGGAAAAGGGATATAGTTGAAATCAATACTTAGTTGAAGTAGACGAATAAATAAATACATAGATACATAAATAAATAAATAAATAAAAGAAATAAAAGAAAGAAAGCAAACAAAATGAAATAAAACATAATCAAATAAGAACCAGAGAATCATGAAAAAAAAACAACAGAACGCTATTTAATACAATCAGACAAGACAGGCGGAAATTTTCGGCCAACTTCCTTTGTCAAGCGTCGACGTAAGATCCCAAATGAACAAGGGCCAAATACAAAAATAAAATAAAATAGAATAATAAAAATAAAACAAAAATAAAATAAAATGAATGAAATAAAATTAAAATAACAAAATAAAATGAAATAAAATAAGATAAAATAAAATAAAGCAAAATACAATGAAATGAAATAAAATAAAATAAAATAAAATAAAATGTATAAACAAAACAAAATAAAATGAAATAGATAAAATGAAAAAAGAAATTAAATGAAGAAAGTTTTAAAAAGTAAAAACTTGGAAAGAAACAGAAAAAAATCTTAAAAAGAGAAAATAACCGTCAACTTTTATTCTCTTTTTTCTTCGTCTTTTATTCCGTGTCATCCTTGACGTTGTGCCTACAACAGTATTGTACATCAATTCGAGTCAAAACATGCTTGCCTTGGGGTTATGGAGTAAAATAGCGCGCGCGCGAGTTTTCGTGTGTCTGTGTGTGTGTGTGTGTGTGTGTGTGTGTATGTGTGTGTGTGTGTGTGTGTGTGTGTGTGTGTGTGTGTGTGTGTGTGTGGGTGTGTGTGTTTGTGTGGCTGTCTGTGCCTGTGTGCTCTTGTGTACGCGTGCATGTGTGTGTGTGTGTGTCTGTGTGTCTGTCTGTCTGTGCCTGTGTGCTTTTGTGTACGCACGGATGTGTGTGTGTGTGTGTGTGTGTGTGTGTGTGTGTGTGTGTGTGTGTGTGTGCGTGTGTGTGTGTGTGTGTCTGTGTGTGTGTGTGTTTGTATGCTTTTGTGCGTGTGTGTGCGTGTGTGTGTGTGTGTGTGTGTGTGTGTGTGTGCATGTGTGTGTGCTGTGTCTGTCTGTCTGTCTGTGTGTCTGAGTGTCTGTGTGTCTCTATGTGCTCGTGTGTGGGCGTTTGCGTGTCTGTGTGTCTGTGTGTGTCTGTGTGTGTCTGAGTGTCTGTGTGTCCCTATGTGCTCGTGTGTGCGCGTTAGCGTGTTTACGTGTGTGCGCGCACAAATGCTTACCATCACGCATGCATGCTTGTGTACGTGTCCGATCGTGGATTTACGTATTTCGGTCTGCATATATAATGTTTGTGTATGTTTTGCTTTAAACAAAAGGTTGTGCTTAAGTTATGAATCCCCATAAGATGTTTTCCAAAAATCCCGCCACAGCTGGAGCCCAGTTGAAAAGTATACTTCCCAGATTTCATATTTGAAAGGGCAAGGGCTAATTTTATTTTAGGTTAGTATGACATGTGATAACAAAAAACAACGAAAGAAATGAATTGATCAAACAATAAAATAAACTTACATTTGAAAGGGCAAGGTATGGTTTTATTTCTAGGTTATGATGGCATATGATAACAAAAAAATAAATGAAATGAATGTTTTAATTCAATAATGCGAACAAAACATTGGTTATAACATGATCAACAATTGGGAAATAAAATAACAGTTTTGAAATTGGCAAAAACAAAACATTGGTTGCACTTGACCAGAAATGGAGACATAGAATAACAGTTTTGAAATTGGCAAAAAGCTTTCTGTTTTTATGAAAAGCAAACTCAAACCAATCTTACCGTATTTATGCAATCAGATGTCAAATTACAAGCGTAAAATTGAGTTGGATAAAAAGATAAGTCTTAAATTGATTATCGACAAAACGTTTAAATGTTGTACAATGAAATAACGTAAAATGTAAATACATGTAAATCTAAATCGAGTCAAATAAAATAAACCCCTTGACTCCCCCACCCTATCCGCCAAATGCAAAAATTGAACCCCTGCGCAAGATTGTGGATGAGGTGAGGAAATCAAAGGGTTAAGTTTTTGCTTTGCTAGTATGGTTGGCAATACAGAATGCTGGTGGACAGGGTATGGGAGTCAAAGTGTTAAACAAAATAATGTCGTTATTGTGATTGGTTCCCCAGTGGCTTCCTTGCTAGCTGAACTTCTAAATCAAAACAAACAAACAAACAAACAAACAAACAAACAAACAAACAAAACAAAATGTCAGGACATGAAGACATGATTTCCTTTTCATCGTGGTTGGACACGTGACCAAAATGAAA
>JAPXFY010000013.1:13284043-13289043 GCA_030674185.1 Monoplex corrugatus | reverse complement strand
TAGTTGTATAGTTCTTGGCAGTACTGCGTCCATCTGTTCAGAACAGCGGAGCTTTCTGTCAGCAGCTCGCCTGAGGTATCCTCGATGACTGACGATCTGTTTTGCTGCGTCTTGGTAAGGTTTTTCAGTGTGGTGAAGGCATGTTTGCTGTTTCCTTTTTTCATGCCTTTCTCGATGTTCTCACACTGGTTGTTGATCCATTGTTCTTTGGCTTCAATCATTTTCTTCTTTACAAGGTTGTTGGTTTTACGATACTGTGCGGCTTCTTCAGGGCTGGAGTTTTTCGTCTTCTTCAGTGATCTTCTGTTGTCGCAGAGGTCAAGGGTGTCATTTGAGATCCATGCTTGGTGTTTCTTCCTCTGTCGCCCCAGTACCTCCTCTGCTGTTTCGCGGACTGCCTCACCAAAGTTGTTTGTGAGGTCGTTGATGTCGCTGTCCAGGAAGTTGAGTGCCGCGAACCGCCCCCCGAGCTGTGCCTGGAATGCCTCTTCTATCTCTGGATCTTTTAGCTTTTCCAGGTCAAACTTGACAGTATTGTACATCAAATCGAGTCAAAACATGCGTGCCTTGGGGTTATGGAGTAAAATAGCGCGCGCGCGAGTTTTCGTGTGTCTGTGTGTGTGTGTGTATGTGTGTGTGTGTGTGTGTGTGTGTGTGTGTGTGTGTGTGTGTGTGTGTGTGTGTGTGTCTGTCTGTGCCTGTGTGCTCTTGTGTACGCGTGCATGTGTGTGTGTGTGTGTCTGTGTGTCTGTCTGTCTGTGCCTGTGTGCTTTTGTGTACGCACGGATGTGTGTGTGTGTGTGTGTGTGTGTGTGTGTGTGTGTGTGCGTGTGTGTGTGTGTGTCTGTGTGTGTGTGTTTGTATGCTTTTGTGCGTGTGTGTGCGTGTGTGTGTGTGTGTGTGTGTGTGTGTGTGTGTGTGTGTGTGTGTGTGCGGTGTCTATCTGTCTGTCTGTGTGTCTGAGTGTCTGTGTGTCTCTATGTGCTTGTGTGTGGGGTTTTGCGTGTCTGTGTGTCTGTGTGTGTTTGTGTGTGTCTGTGTGTCTCTATGTGCTCGTGTGTGCGCGTTTGCGTGTTTAAGTGTGTGCGCGCACAAATGCTTACCATCATGCATGCATACTTGTGTACGTGTCCGATCGTGGATTTACGTATTTCGGTCTGCATATATAATGTTTGTGTATGTTTTGCTTTAAACAAAAGTTTGTGCTTAAGTTATGAATTCCCGTAAGATGTTTTCCAAAAATCCCGCCACAGCTGGAGCCCAGTTGAAAAGTATACTTCCCAGATTTCATAATGGAAAGGGCAAGGGCTAATTTTCTTTTAGGTTAGGATGACATATGATAACAAAAAACAACGAAAGAAATGAATTGATCAAACAATAAAATAAACTTTTATTTGAAAGGGCAAGGTATGGTTTTATTTCTAGGTTATGATGGCATATGATAACAAAAAATAAATGAAATGAATGTCTTAATTCAATAATGCGAACAAAACATTGATCATAACATGATCAGCAATGGGGAAATAAAATAACAGTTTTGAAATTGGCAAAAACAAAACATTGGTTGCACTTGACCAGAAATGGAGACATAGAATAACAGTTTTGAAATTGGCAAAAAGCTTTCTGTTTTTATGAAAAGCAAACTCAAACCAATCTTACCGTATTTATGCAATCATATGTCAAATTACGAGCGTAAAATTGAGTTGGATAAAAAGATAAGTCTTAAATTGATTATCGATAAAACGTTTAAATGTTGTACAATGAAATAACGTAAAATGTAAATAAGTGTAAATCTAAATCGAGTCAAATAAAATAAACCCCTTGACTCCCCCACCCTATCCGCCAAATGCAAAAATTGAACCCTTGCGCAAGATTGTGGATGAGGTGAGGGAATCAAAGGGTTAAGTTTTTGCTTTGCTAGTATGGTTGGCAATACAGAATGCTGGTGGACAGGGTATGGGAGTCAAAGGGTTAAACAAAATAATTTCGTTATTGTGATTGGTTCCCCAGTGGTTTCCTTGCTAGCTGAACTTCTAAATCAAAACAAACAAACAAACAAACAAACAAACAAACAAACAAACAAACAAACAAACAAACAAAACAATGTCAGGACATGAAGACATGATTTCCTTTTCATCGTGGTTGGACACGTGACCAAAATGAAAGGAAATATAAAGAATATATGATTAAGCACAATGCTCTTCGATTTATTTCGGTTGTGGATTGTTCTTTGACTGTGTTGCTTGCAACACAATACGGTCAGCGTATCGTGTGTTTTTCGTTTTTTGTTTTTGTTTTTTGTTTTTTGTTTTTTGTTTTTCGTTTTTTTGTTTTTGTTTTTTGTTTTTTGTTTTTTGTTTTTCGTTTTTTTTTTTTTTTTTTTTTTTTTTTTTTTTTTTTTTTTTTTTTTTTTTTTTTTTTTTTGTTTTTGTTTTTGTTTTTGTTTTTGTTTTTTGTTTTTGTTTGTTGTTTTTTGTTTTTTGTTTTTTGTTTTTGTTTTTGTTTTTTGTTTTTTGTTTTTTGTTTTTGTTTTTTGTTTTTTGTTTTTGTTTTTTGTTTTTTGTTTTTTGTCTGTCTGTCTTTGTCTGTCTGTCTGTTTGTTTTTCTTTCTTTCTTTCTTTCTTTCTTTCTTTCTCTTTCTTTCTTTCTTGTCTTTCTTTCTTTCTTTTTATTTCTTCTTTTCTTTTGTCTTTCTTTCGGTATGTCTTTCTTTCTTTCTGTCTTTCTTTTCTTTCCTTCTATTTTTATTTCTTTCTTTTTGTATGTCTTTCTGCATGTATGTCTTTGTGCGTGTCTTTCTATCTATTTTCTTCCTTTCTTTTTTCTTTTTTCTTTCTCTCTTTTCTTTCTTTCTTTTCTTTCTTTCTTTCTTTCTGTATGTCTTTCTTTCCATCTTTTGTCTTTCTTTCTTTCTGTATGTATGTTTTTTTTTTATCATTCTTCTGTGAGTCTTTCTGTATACATGTCTTTCTGTATGTATGTCTCTCTCTCTCTCTCTCTCTCTGTCTCTCCTCTCTCTCTCTCTCTCTCTCTCTCTCTCTCTCTCTTCTCGTTATTTCTTTATTTATTTTGCTTTTTAGTTCTTTTGTTATTTTCTTTCACTGTCTCGTCATTTCGGTTTTTTTTCTTTTGTTCATTATTTCTTTCTCAGGTTGTTGTCGCCCTTGTTCTTTCTTGAGACGTAAAGGCCTAATATGGTGTGAATATTATGTCTTTATGAACATTCTCTGAGGATGTAAAGACGTGATTTTCTCTTTATTGTTGTTGGACATAACGTAACCAAAATGAAAGGAAATAAAGGAGACTACAAAAACAACACAATGCATTTTTGATTCCTTTCTTTTCTGGAATATTCTTTGACTGTGCTGCCTGTAATACAATATGGTTAACTTTAAATTCGTGCCTTCTTTTTACCTTTATTTTTCTTTCTTTCGTTCTTCCTTTCTTTCTTTCTCTTTTTTCTTTCTTTCTTTCTTTCTTTCTTTCGTTCGTTCGTTCTTTCTTTCATTTCTTTTCTTTCATTTGTTCATTACATTTTTTAAAGATTTTTATGGGTCTTTTGTACATTATTTCTGTCTCTCTCCTCTCTCTCTCTTCCTCTCTCTCTCTCCTCTCTCTCTCTCTCTCTTCTCTCCTTCTGTCTCTCTCTTCTCTCTCTGTCCTGTCTCTGTCTCTGTTTGTCCTGTCTCTGTCTCTGTCTCTCTGTCTCTGTCTCTGCTCTCTGTTTCTCTGTCTCTGTCTCTGTCTGTCTGTGTCTCCTCTGTCTCTCTCTGTGTCTCTCTGTCTCTCTGTCTCTCTGTTCTCCTCTTCCTCTGTCTGTCCTCTCGTCTGCCGCTCTCTCTCTCTCTCTCAATCTCTTCTCTCTTCTTCTGTCTCTCTCTGATCTCTCTCTCTTCTCTCTCTATCTCTCTCTCTCTCTCTCTCTCTCTCCTCTCCTCTCTCTCTCTCTCTCTCTCTCTCTCTCTCTCTCTCTTTCTCTTCTCTCCCTCTCTCTCTCTCTCTCTCTCTCTCTCTCTCTCTCTCCCTCTCTCTCTCCTCTCTCCCTCTCTCTCTCTCTCTCTCTCTCTCTCTCTTTCTCTCTTCTCCCTCTCCTCTCTCTCTCTCATGTGTATAACCTTTTCCTGTGTCGAGGGTTTGCCGTGAATGTTTTCGTTGACTACCACTGTACACAGAACCGAAATGAAATAATGCTCATATGTACAGTGTTCAATCGAATGAATACTCCCTGTATTACACATATTGCTGCAGCGACTTCTATTCATACTTCCTGTGCTTGTTTATGTGTCATTATTTCGTTTTAGAAGGAATCAAAACGAAGTTTGACACACACACATTTTTTTTTTAAAAAACAGCAAAACCAGTCGCGGTTAACGCAACGAACTACCGACTGGAAGGTTGTGGGTTCGAATCCCCATCAATACCTTCAAAAATCATTGTGGGATTTTTTCGGCTCTAACCGGCTTCTACCCAGAGTTGGGCGTGCTATGAGCTCATTGGGAAGACTGGAACCACAGAGTCGAGTTTCGTCCACTTCACGGATGCGTCATTGAGGGTACTGCTCAAATCTTCTGACCAACACCGCAGATGTCTGTATCTCTCAGGCCTGGTTGACGCCTGTCACGCAGTCTCAATCCTAGATGGAACTCCATAGCGTCATGATTATCATCCACATCGACACCATCATCATCGCATAATAAAAAAAAAACTGTTCCAGCTTCTGTGGCCATTAAAGTGGTGTAGAAAATGGAACGGGAAAAAAAATAAAGGTGAGCACAAAGGTAACGTCCTTGAGTGCAATGATCCTAAAAAAAACAAAAGCAAAAAACAAACAAAAACAGCAAAACAAAACAAAAACAAAACAAAACAAAACAAAAGAAAAACATTGCCTTTGCTTTTATTCATTGCTAAAACAGAACGAGAAATGATAGAGAAAAAACAACGTTCGATATCTGAATCAATGGGTCTAGATTGAAAACAAACATTGGTATGAAAAGGCAACA
>JAPXFY010000013.1:13246543-13249043 GCA_030674185.1 Monoplex corrugatus | reverse complement strand
CAAGTGTGTATCCAGTCCACCTTGGCATCTGTCATCATCATCATCATCATCAGGTGCCCTGCCGCATGGCGTTGGCGACCATGGACTTCCAACCATCTCTATCTCTCGTTGCCCCTAGCATCTCCCCCACCCTCCTCATCCCCAGCCACTCTGCAAGTCCATCCAGCATTCTCTCCTTGGGTCTACCTGATGCTCTCTTTCCCTCCAGCTTTCCCGTTGTGACCAGGTGCTCCAAATCCCCCTTCCTCATAAAATGGCCTATAAATGTTGCCTGGCTTTTCCTAATCTTTTTTATGAGTGATCTACTTGTGTCTGCCTCCATCAAGACTGTCTCGTTTATTTTCTTTGCTGTCCATAAAACTCTCAACATTCTTCTCAGAAACCACATCTCGGCTGCCTCAATCTTGCTCTGGCTTTGCTTGCTGACTGTCCACGCCTCGCATCCGTACAACAGTATTGGTTCTATATAACATTCAAGGACTCTCTTTCTGATGTTAATTATAGGCATTTGTTGGCAAGAATGCTTGTCATCTTCTTGAATGCTGTTTTGGCTTGGCTGATTCTGCCGGCTATTTCCGATGTGCATCTGCCGTCTGATGAAACGACCGTTCCCAGTTATTTGAACTTATTAACCTATGTCAATGTTGTGCCATTTGATGTTATTTTGCATGAGGGGATTTCATGTTTTTTTTACTGATCACCATGACTTCAGTCTTCCTCCTGTTTAGTTCCAACCCCTTACCTTTGCTTTCTATTTTTCCTCTTTTCTTTGTCCATGGTTTTCCTGGGCATCTATACGTTATTATTATTGTTGTTTAAAGCCCAGCTGACTGCTTACAGCCATTTCATGGCTATAACTGCTTCCTTCAAACTATACAAAACTTCAACCGGAAAAAAAAAGAAAATTAAGAAAACATATCAATGAATTCGCGCGCATAATTTATGGACATGCCCCCGGCTTGACCACTCCGTCCAATGTACCACACAGGGGATCTAAAAACATACTTGAATACAACTCTAAGAATCCCTAAGGATGTTAAAATATATATGAAAACGGGCATAAATTATCTAAAATTGCTTCCGCATATCTCATCCTCATAGAACCAAACATGCGTTTAATACGTGTTCCCAATCATCAATTCTAAGATAAAGTACGTAAGACCTTATAGAAAAAATACAGGTGAATGGACCAGCAAGGCAGACAATGATAGAAAGAAATGACAGAAAGCAAAGGAACAATCCAGAAACAAAGGGATTGACAGAAAAGAGGAAACTTCTAACACAGAATTTCCAGAAGATGGGAACACTATTTATAATGAAAGAACCCCCAGCATCCCCAGGGGGGTGGGGAGAGGGGAGGGGGCATCTGTGCGTACGGAGTCTGCTACGCCAGTTCTATACAGGAGTATATTCAGTCCACCTTGTTATGTGTGCATGTGGAATCTGCTGGCATCTTGTTCATTGTCAAATAAGATACCAACAAACAACTGGAGATATAGGTAAAACGGGAGGCATGTAATACAGGGGGGTGCAAAAGTAGGTATACAGTAAGTATCATACCATTATCATAATGCTTAATTCCGCTCTCCATTAGAGGAGTGTGTGAATACCGACGGCAAGCAGTTTGAGTATCTGAGGGATTAAGGCTGTGCTTGTAATTACATGTATATGCAATATTCATTTGTTTGTATAATAGATGCAATGAGTATTGTCCGTGTTTTTCTTTTTTCATAACTGTATATCTACTTTTGCACCCCCCTGTATAACAATAGCTTTAAAAACAATATTTGGGCAGTTCCAGTGCAAACATGATAATGAATTTTCTCCCAAACTTTTTTTTCGCATCATGTTCAAGAACGACATTCTCTAATGACTTTTTCATTCCAACAGCTATAATATTATGTAATATGAACAATAACAGAAGTTCAGCCAAACTTGATATTTGATAATCAGACTGGTTTTGTTGCATACTGGTATGTTGGTGATGATTAGTTACAGCCATTACTGATTGGAGTGGAGAGTGTGATTTCTTGAATACCAGTTTTGCTTTCTTTAGATTTTGATATATTTTGCTTTGTTTAGGTTTTGATAAAACTTGCAATTCGTCTGAATGAACATGTCTGTTTAGAATTTTAAAAGCATTGTGGTTCGAAAAAAAAACCACTTTGTAAATGGATAAAAAGAATTCATAAAAACACATGAAGCCATCAACGCTAAATTCCAAATGTAAACGCAAAAAAAAGGTTGCAGATAAGGTGACCCACTGTCTCCTTATTTATTTTGTATTATGCGTGTGTATATCAGCAATTATGATCACAAAAGAAAACTATATCAAGCCAGAAACCATCGTTTTGGATGAGGGAATTTTCTCCTCATTTGAAGTATAATTATCCCATCGTGGCATCTTATCCATTTCAACGAAGGTGGGTCATCTGTGATTATGAAAACCTGATGTCTAATTCTAGCATTTATGTAATCACGACAGACGAGGGATCATAAC
>JAPXFY010000013.1:13226543-13231543 GCA_030674185.1 Monoplex corrugatus | reverse complement strand
AACAATAATAATAATAGTAATAACAATAATATGATAACTTATAATAATAATAATAATAATAATAATATTGATAATAATAATAATAATAAAATATTAAAGGTGATAATAATAATATGAATATAATAATAATAATAATAGCAATGGTGATGATAATAATAATAATAATAATGATATAATAATAATAATAATAATAATAATAATAATAATAATAATAATAATAATAATAATAATAATAATAATAACGATAACATAATAATAATAATAATCATAACAATAATGGTGATGATAATAATAATGATGATAATAATGGCAACAACAATTTCATTTCTGTACAGCACAAACGATCTATGTCAAAAGATAAGCTCATTACACTTTAATAGTAAGTAAAATCCCAGTTCAATTTGTCGTTCAACCACGTCAGTTTTAATGTTGCTAACACTGTGTCACTAAAAGCTATAGGAAACCACAAACAAACGAATTAATCCCTCAGAGACAAAGAAAAAAGAAAAGATAAAAAATAAAGAATAAAGAAAAAAAAAGAGACCAAGGTGGGGGTGAGTGAGGGGCTGGTACCGCTTGATGTAAAAGTGACGGGTGATTTCTGACGATGAGTTCTTGAGCGTGTAGGTTGTCATGACAACATAGTTATAAAGTGTCAAAGTTTACGAAACTTTATGCCAGACCAGAAATGTTTCAACCAGATAAATGCAATTGTTTTCTGTCTTGTGAGGTAAAGAGGCAGAATGATGATGACGACGACGACGACGATGATGATGATGATGACGACGACAACAACAACAACAACAACATAATAAATAATAATAATAATAATAATAATAATAATAATAATAATAATAATAATAATAATAATAATAATAATAATAATAATAATAATAATAATAATAATAATAGTAATAATAATAATAATAATAATGATAATGATGATGATGATGATCATCATCATCATTTATTTATTTATTTATTTATTTAAGTATAATAACGATGATATGGGTTTGGGGGTATTTAGGTATCTCACACGTGTGTCAGAGCAAAGCATTTCCAACAATTTAAAAATATCAAATACGGTCTAGATAAGAGAGAGAGAGAGAGAGAGAGAGAGAGAGAGAGAGAGAGAGAGACAGAGACAGAGACAGAGACAGACAGACAGACAGACAGACAGACAGACAGAGAAATCAGGAAATTGGCAGCACAGAGGACTCAAGTTTGAAAAAAAAAACCACAAAAAACAGAAGAGCCAAGAATTACCTCCCATTGTGTTACATAGGGGAAACCAGTCTCGTCAGATCAAAGGGAGATAAGATGCAGACATTTGCACCAAAAACATGGCAGTTGAAGTGATGAGCCACGGTTTACCCATCATTTCTTCTCTGTTTTGATGGGGAATGTTGGCATTGTTTATTTTTGGAAGTTTAACCGAGATGTTGTGGCTTTTGTATGAGTTGTTTTACAATAGTTTCCGAAAAAAAATCATTTACTTTTTTTCTCAACAGGATTGAATCTTCAGTTCTGTCAAAATTATTCTGCAAGTGTGTTTTTTGTCACAACCTTTTGTCGATGTCAGTTCACACACTTGGTATTCGATAAGAAGAAGGCTGAAACAAATGGCAAGAAAGGGGGGGAGGGAGATACGGGGAGAGAGAGAGAGAGAGAGAGAGAGAGAAAGACAGAGACAGAGACAGAGAGAGACAGAGAGAGAGATAGAGAAACACAGAGACACAGAGAAAGACAGAGGCAAAGAGAGAGAGAGAGAGAGAAACACAGAAAAAGAGACAGAGACAGAAAGAGGGAGAGACAGACAGACTAACAGACAGTCAGAGAGAGAGAGCAACAGAGTGAGAGAGAGAGAGAGAGAGGGGGAGAGATAGAGATAGAAAGAGACAGATAGACAGACAAACAGACAGACAAACAGACAGACAGACAGACACAGAGACACAAGGACACAGAGAAAGACAGAGGCAGAGAGACAGAGAGAGACAGAGAGAGAGAAACACAGAAAAAGAGACAGAGACAGAAAGAGGGAGAGACAGACAGACTAAAAACAGTCAGAGAGAGAGAGCAACAGAGTGAGAGAGAGAGAGGGAGAGAGATAGAGATAGAAAGAGACAGATAGACAGACAAACAGACAGACAAACAGACAGACAGACAGACACAGAGACACAAGGACACAGAGAAAGACAGAGGCAGAGAGACAGAGAGAGATAGAGAGAGAGAAACACAGAAAAAGAGACAGAGCCAGAAAGAGGGAGAGACAAACAGACTAACAGAGACAGGCAGAGAGAGAGAGCAACAGAGTGAGAGAGAGAGGGATAGAGAGGGAGGGAGAGAGATAGAGACAGAAAGAGACAGATAGACAGACAAACAGAGAGACAAACAGACAGATAATCAGACAGACAGACAGAGACACAGAGCTTCACTCTTACACTCGAAAAAAAACCTGAATACATTTTCTGTTAGGCTTACAGGAAAACCAATAGACACAACTGTTCCGTTAGTCTTACGTCTTCTTGACATTTTTTTGCAACAAAACCCTCATTCACTATTCAAAGATTAACACATCAAGAATTAAGGATACCGAACATAAGTATAGAGGAGGTTTGGCCGGGGAAGCAGAAAGAAGGGGATAAAACTTTGTGGCTAGCATTGCAAAGTGAATCAAAAGTAGGGAAATAGACTCTCTGTGTATGTCTCTTTGTCTTTTTCTCTCTGTCTCTACCTTTCTCTGTCTGAGTATGCCTCTGTCTTATTCTTGTGTTAGCAGATTATGTGATGGGTGAGACGACAAAGCTTCTATGTTCTCTTTGTCTCGCCCCCTCTCTCACTTTGTCTCTATCTGTCTCTCTCTCTCTCTCTCTCTCTCTCTCTCTCTCTCTCTCTCTCTTTCTGTTTGTCTGTCTCTCTCTCTTTGTCTATCCCTCTGTCTTTCTGTCTGTGTCTCTCCCCTCCCTTCCTCTCTCTCTCTCTCTCTGTCTCTGTCTCTCCCCTCCCTTCCTCTCTCTCTCTCTCTGTCTCTGTCTCTCCCCTCCCTTCCTCTCTCTCTCTCTCTCTTTCTCTCCCTCTCTGTCTCTTTCTTTCTTTCTCTGACTCTGTCTCTGTCTCTCTGGCTCTCTGTCTCTGTTTGTTTGTCTGTCTATCTGTCTGTCTCTCTGTCTCTTTCTTTCTTTCTCTCACTCTGTCTCTCTGGCTCTCTGTCTCTCTCTCTCTCTCTCTTTCTCTCTTTCGCTTTCTCTCTACCTCCCTCTCTCTGTGTGTCTCTCTGACTCTTTCTTTCTCTCACTCTGTCTCTTTGGGTCTCTGGCTCTGTCTCTCTCTCTGTCTCTCTGTCTCTGTCCGTCTGTCTCTCTCTCTCTCTTTCTCTCTCTTTCTCTCTCTTTCTCTCTCTCTCACTTTATCTGTCTGTCCATCTGTCTGTCTCTCTATGTCTGTCTGCCTGTTTATGTCTATGTCTATGTCTATGTCTCTCAGACTCTCTCTCTCTCTCTCTCTCTCTCTCTCTCTCTCTCTCTCTCTCTCTCTCTCTCTCTCTCTCCCTCTCTCTCCATCTCTGTCTCTGTCTCTCAGACTCTCTTTCTCTCTCTCGCTCTCTGTTTTTCTCTCTCTCTTTCTCTCTCTCACTCTCTCTCACTCCCCCCCCCCCTCTCTCTCTCTCTCTCTCTCTCTCTCACACACACACACACACACACACACACACTCTCTATTAATGCACACGTGCCCCACATCGAGGCATCCTTCAACGTTAATCAGGATCAAATGCAGACAGGAAACAGGAAGTTTGTTGTGAAATTCGCTTGCATCAGAAATACAGAGAAGGGGGGGGGTGAAAGAGAGCGAGAGCAAGAGAGAGAGAGAGAGGAAGAGAGAAAGACATAGAGAGAGAGGGGGGAAAGAAAGAAAGAAAGAAACGGAGAGACAGAGAAAGGCAGACAGAGAGAGACAGACAGTGAGAGGGAGAGAGAAAAGGAGAGAGAGAGAGAGGCAGACAGGCAGAGACGAAAAAGAAAAAAGTTACCACCCCAACGTTTCACATATGAAGAAAACACGGCATAAGATACAAAGGAGATTCATTTGTAATAGAAAAGTGGTATTTTGAATGATGAGTCACCAGTTCCCTTTGATTTCCCATTTTTTTGTGAACCAGACGAGTGTTGGTATCGTTCATAGCTGACACTGAGCCAGATTTCAGGACTGTCATGTAGACAAATATTTTCAAGATAACATGCACAGATACATACGTTATTTACATGTAATCAAGATTGTTCCAATAATGATACAATACTAGTATAATAATGTAGACTAGTTAAAACATAGGCTAGGTAGGACCTCAGGACCTGGCCAGCTCATGAGTTTATGTGCAGGCTTAAAACACATGGAATTCGTTCCGAGCGTGGAGACCAAAGACTAACATGAGTAACTGAAAATGAAACTCGAGAGAATCATTGACAAGGAATCAGCTCGTGTCTTCTGAAACTGAAATAAACCTGTGGTCTCTCTAAATGTCTATTTTGTCTGGTTTTGTTTTTGTTTTGTTTTGTTTTCTTGTGGTTTTCTTGTGGTTTTCTTGGTTTGGTTTGGTTTTGTATTGTATTGTATTGTATTGTATTGTATTGTTTTATTTTGTTTTGTTTTGTTTTTGTTTTTGTTTTTGTTTTGTTTTGTTTTGTTTTTGCTTTGCTTTGCTTTATTTTGCTTTGCTTTGCTTTGTTTTGTTTTGTTTTGTTTTGTTTTGCTTTGCATTGCATTGCATTGCTTTGTTTTGTTTTGTTTTGTTTTGTTTTGTTTTGTTTCGTATTGTTTCGTTTCGTTTTGTTTTGTTTCGTTTTGTTTTGTTTTGTTTTTGTTTCCAAAGCCTTTACACGACACATGATCTATTTCTTCCTTTATGTGTTTACACGCTTGCTTATCATGTATTTGTTGGTTGGTTTGATTTGTGTTGGTAATATATATTCTTCGTTTAAATTCTTGTCACTTAACCTGAACAAAGA
>JAPXFY010000013.1:13196249-13218943 GCA_030674185.1 Monoplex corrugatus | reverse complement strand
AAAACTTTTCAAAAGGTTGCAAGAAAAAACATTTTCTTTTGTGCCTTTGTCTCTATCCTTCTAAAATAAAATTGACAAAATTTTGAAAAAATCAAGATCGATTGTTGTTGAAAGCATTTTTTCAAAAAGGTCGACGAAGGAAAATCTCTCTCTTTCTCTCTTTCCTCTCTCTCCCCCTCTCTCCTCTCTCTCTCCCTTCCTCCCCTCTCTCACATTTTCCCATCTGTGCATACAAAAACAATTGCTTTTTTGATTTTTTTAAAGCATGCGCTAAAGTGTAGAATCCACAGGAGGGGGGGGATTTTCCTTCTTATCTGAAAAGAAAAAACAAAACCAAAACCACATCCAAAAAAAACATCCAAAATAAAAACCCCAAAAAACCAAAACCAAACCCAAAAAAACGAAATTCAACAAAAAATTTATACTGTCAATCTGTTAAAGCGGACTCCCAAAGAAAATTTTCCTATTACTCGTTATTTCAGTGTTTTGGTCCCAAATGGGCTTTTGGGCCCTGCCCATATCGCCCTGAAAAAACAACTACAAACAAATCTGAAAAATAGGTAGACCTGCGGGGGAATGTAGGGGGTTTTTCAGAGTGAATGGGGAATGGACAGTACAGGAGTTTTTACTTGCAGGGCCCAAAAAAAATGGGTTTTCATGTGGGGGGCCATGTTTGCTAAAGACAAGGGGGCCCGGGGCTGATGTTGGATGTTGTTGATGATGATGATGTTTTTCCTACAACGCAGGGAAACTTTAGCATTCGAGTTTTAAAATTTTGTCTGAAACACACACACCACACACCACACACCAACAACACACACACACACACACACACACCACACACACACAAAAAATCACCACCACACCCCAAAACCCCAAAAAACCAAAAAACAAACAATCAATCAATCGATCAAGCCAGCAAAGCAAGCAATCAATCAACCCCAGATCTAAAGGAGAAGAGGCAGAAAAAAAAAAATTCCCTTTGAACCAAACAGGGCTGCAGAACTGGAACCCAATATCCCCTTTAAAGCGAAAACACTTTCCACCAAGCCATTTCCCAAGTAATGGGACGGGTTGGAAAAGGAAAAATCTCAGCACTAGTCCCAGAAACAGAAAAAGAGAGGAAAATGAAGGTCTTTTTTCGTACGTTCTTTGCCTGTGGTTGGGACAGGATCTGAGAGGGTTTCCCAGTTTGGAAATTTGAATTAGTCGTCTGGAAACTGTTTTTTGCGGCTTTTCACAGTGACTTTGATTTCCATGGCAAAGGCGTTGTGGCTTACACAAGATTTTAACACGGTTCCTGCAGGTTTCGGGACTTTCCCAAGTAATTTCAAGTTAGATTGTCCCAGCAGTCGTGGTTTTACTTTTCCTTGTGAATGCTGGAAGTGGAATCAGTTTGATAAAAAAAAATTGAATTGGAGACGATGCATCCCCAATGGCGATTCAATGCATGCATCCAGGCACCCCAAAAGGGTCTTTTTTCCCAATGTCCCTTTAAAGTCTCTCCCTCATCTTTTCCCTCCCCACTTTTCCCCTCTGTGTAGGGTTCTCTGCCCTTTTTGTGTACATGTACTCACATACACACGCACACACACACACAAAAAAACCATGAAAAAAATTATGTGTATTTATATTATAATATCAGTTAATGTCTTTCTCTTTCATTTTGTCTCCCTCTCCCCCCTCTCTCTCTCTCTTCTAAATGTATTTTTTGTGTGTTTGGGGTGGTGTGTGTGTGTGGGGGCCGTGCGTGCGTGCGTGCGTTTCGTGCGTGCGGGGGTGTTTTTGTGTACACAGAAAGACAAACAGAAAGCAAAAGAGATGTTGAGAGGGAAATTAAAATGGGTTGTCCTTCCTACCCAGTCCTCGGGAAATCAATGAAAATTTCAGACAGAATGAAATCGAATCTCGTTGTTTTTTTTCCCCCTCCTCTTTTCTTATACCCCAAACTTCACTGGCCAGGAGTCGGGGGACCCTGGGAAATTTTTTTCAAAAATTTTATGATGACGTAGGGCGTGGGTATGTTGTTCATGATGCTATGGAATTTCATTCCTGTTTGGGAAATTGGTATGGCAGCCCAGTATTCGATGCTTTTTTTTGAAATTAACCCCTGTCGTAAACCGGGCCCCGGGAGATATACGAAAAACCCAACCTACAGTTTTTTCGTCCGGATGTTTTAGCATCAACTTTTATGGAAGTATCCGTGAAATGGGGCGAGGGCTCTTGTGTGTAGTCCTAGTCTTCCTGTTTAGCCAGCTCACAGGACACTTGACTCTGGGCAGGGGGGGCGATTCAGGGCGAAGAACACAATGATGTTAACCCGGAACCAGAAGAACAAGAAAACCCAAAATAGGCGCGTATTCAACAAAACAAGACAAGACAAGCGCATTTTTTATAATCCAAAAAATCCGAAAAAAGGGGAATAACAACCTGCAAAGATTAAATTTTATAAGGAATAACAAATTTCCAGTCGTCGTGGCAATGTGGTTAAACACACAAAAAAACAGAAGGGTGGACGGCGGGGGGTTCGAATTTTGATATTTCTGTAAACCCTTTATTGTAAACCAAAAAAAAGTGCGACTGCCTGGCTCAAGCAAATAGGAACCCAAAAAGAACAAGGAAAAACCAAAAAATAGGGGCGTATTCAACCCAAAAAAAGACAAGACAAGCACAAATTTTCGGGGGCCCAAAAGGCCCTTTGTCAAGCGGGGAATTTTCACGGTAAAAAACAGACCACAAACCCAAAACCCAAAAAACGGGTAATAAGAAGGGGGGCTGAAAAATTCCCTGCCGCCTCGTCCAGTGGATCAAAAGGGACCAATGGAATGCCCCTGTGTTCATCTGGCAGTAGAAAACTGTGGCCGTTGCATTCGCGCTTGACAAAGCCGGTTGGCCGAAATATTTGACGATTGTTTGTCTTGTGTTGAATACGCGCTTAACTTTGGTTTTCTTGTTCTTCTGCGTTTCCTGGTCTTGCTTGCTGGAGCTGGCAGTCGCACTTGTTTTGGATACAGTGATGTTGAAGAAATGATCAGATTCGAAATCCCTCAGCCGTCCCGTCTTCTGTCTTTTGCGTGCTGACCACAGTGCCACGACGACTGGTATTTGTTATCCTTATCTAATTATTATTGCAGGTTTTGTTTTCTCCTTTTTACAGGACTTTTTGGGATTATGAAGATGCTGTTAAAGTCAAATTTGAACGAGCACATTTAAGACATGGAATCTATTGCGGTCGTTCTTAACTGCTGTTTTTTCTGTTTTTCCTTGATTGGAACATGTTGAATATTTTTTTTAAAACAAAACACTCTATCGACCAACCAATCGACCAACCAACCAACCAACCAAAACCAAGCAAGCAAGCACCTAACAACCAAACCAAACCAAACCAACCATCCATCCAACCAACCAACCAAACCAGCCAACCAAACCAACCAACCAACCAACCATCCCACCCAACAACCAAAACAAAAAATAAAACAACCAACCAACCACCATCCAAACCATCCAACCAACCAACCAACCAAACAACCAAACAACAACCAACCCAACATCCAACCATCCAACAACCAACCAACCACCAACCACCAACCAACCAACCAACAAAACCAACCCAGCACCCAAAACAAACCACCCAACAACAACCACCAACCCCAAAAAACCCAAACCACCCAACCAACCAAACAACCAACCAAAAAAACAAAAAAAAAAAAAAAACCCAACCCAAAAAACACCCAAACCCAACAACCCAAAACCAAAAACCAAAACCAACCAACCAACCAACCAACCCCAACAACCAACCAAAAAAAACAAACAAAAAAAAAACCCAAAACTAACCCCCCAAAACCCAACCCAAACCCAACCAACCAACCAAACCAACAACAAACCAAACAACCAACAAACCAACCAACCAACCAACCAACCAAAAAACAAACCAACAAACAACCAAAAAAAAACCAAACCCAAACCCAAACCAAAAAACCCAAAACCAACCACAAAACAACCAACCAACCAAAAAAACCAAAAAAACCCAAACCCAACCAAACCCAAACCCAAAACCAACTAACCAACCAAACCAATTAACAAACCCAACCAACAACCCAAAAACAACCAACCAAAACAAAAAACCAAACCAACAACCCAAACCCAAAACAACCAACCAACAAACCAACCAAACCAACCAACAAACCAACCCAAACCCAAACCCAACCAACCAACTAAAAAACCAACAAACAAACCAACCAACAAACAAACCAACCAACAAACCCAAACAACCAACAACCAAACCCAAACCCCCAAACAACAACAACCCAACAACCAACTAACCACCAAACCCAAAAAACCAACCAACAAACCCAAAACCAACCAACAAACCCAACCAACTAACCAACAACCAAAAGAAACCGAAACAAAAAACCCAAAAACAATCAAAAACCAAACAATGAAACAAATGACCGGAAAGCAGGAAAGGGCAAACAGACAACAAGCAAACAAACAAACCACAATGGGGAATAGTTGAATGGGTAATGAGTTTCCCGACATGCAAACACACGGTCACGCTGATTCGTTTTTTTCATTAAGAACACGTTTTTGTGAGAAAATGTGCGGCATCCTTCTTGTCACCTAAAATGCGCTCACGTACAAAACAAGCACCAAAAGAGATCAAGCCACCACACACCACACACAAACACACCACAAAAAACAACACACACATTCACCTTTCACGCACGCACACAACACACACACCCACATACACACGCACGCACGCACGCACGCAAACACCCCACACACCAACACACACCAAAACACACACGCACGCACGCCCACCACAAACACACACACACACACACCCCACACAGCACGAGGCCGCCACACACACACACACACACCACACCACCGCACCCCACACACACCCCAAAACACACACACACACACACCCACACACCCCACCCACACCCCACGCACGCACGCACGGGACGAAAAAACACCCACACACACAACACACACCATTCCCAAACACACACACACCACACACACACACAACACACACTAACCCCCCCTAAACATACCCCAATCCCAAACAAACACATATTCCTTACATAAATGCAACACCAAAACACATACACCACGCCAAGTGCCATACAAAATACCAACACGCACAAGTGAAACACAACAAACACACACACACACACATACGCACACACACACACATACACACACACACACACAACACACACACACCACGCCCCCCTTCCAAAACACACACAGAGGCCCGGGAGAGAGAGAGAGAGAGAGAAAAGAGAGAGAGGGGAGGAAGAGAGGAGAGAGAGACAGAGACCCGCCCGACAGAAGACAGACAGACAGACAAAGACAGAGATAGACAGACAGAAGGACAGAAAGATGATGTGTTTATGTGATGATGATGATGGGTGATGATGTCGATGATGATGTTTCATTTATTACTTCGCGTACTTTTTCCGAATTTTTTGCATTAGCTTCAAAAGAAGGGGGACCTGCAGACAGAAAGCGTCAAAAGATTAAACGGGGAAAACTGTACTGTTGGTTGGAACCATTTCTTTAAATCAAATACCCTCGATTTTTTGGTACCATCGTCAATGGGTTGAGACAAACTTGAAATTGGACATCTGGAACTTACGTTTCATCCGGTTGATGCAGTTTTTTACTGTTTCTAGTTTGGGTTTAAATTGTATCTCGGTAAACGACCAGACCCCTTTCTATTTCCCTATCGACAGAATTTAAACCCCTTTTATTCCGACCCTTGTCGCCCCGCATCCTGCATTTTCACAAAGAAAAGCAAAAAAAAAATTTACCCTTTTCTCCCATCACCCAAACCAAACCAGCTTCTTGCAGAAGTGGTGGATTGTGGTTAGGAGTCAAAGGGTTTTAAGTTTCTGCAGTCGGTGGATTGTGTTTTTGTGGGAGTCAAAGGTGGAAGCAGAATGTATATAGAACCAGAAGGGTCTCTATTTTCAATTGAACAAACCTCAGCTTCTGGGAACTAAGTCTCCCGACCTCTATCGCCCAGGGCGATTTCTCTATGAGACCGTTTGTCAGGTGAGGAGTTTGACTGGAAGTACATTCTGTCAAAGGTAACGCAGGTGTCCTACGGCGAGCCCAGCGAGGATGGATACCTCACGTAGAGTTATAAATGGTAGAATAGCTCCCGTGATTTTGATTTCTGTTATGAGTACAGGACAGTGAAAGTGTGTCCTATCGATCCTTTTGTCTTTAGGAGTTTTAAGCAAGAGGTGTTCAGAGAAGTTACCCACAGGGATTACTGGCTTGCTGGTCAACCAAGGTTGTATAGGGATTTTGGTTGTTTAGATCCTTCGATGTTGGTTCTTACTATCATTGAGAAGCAGGATTCACATTAGCGATGGTTGTTTACACATTGGGCAACACTTTTCTCACCATAAACGACAAATACTTTTTTTTTTCCTATTCACAGTTACAAGGACAGAGCATTAAAACAGAATTGTATAATCACCCTCTGGGCCGGTACATCTGTCTAAAGGTAACGATGGTGTCCTAGGGCAAGCCCAGCGAGGTCAGAATCGCGCGATGAGTAAAAGGACAAATGGATCCGCTTGATTTTGATTTTCCAGTACGAATACAAACCGTCCGGCAGTGTGGACTATCGATCCTTTTGACTTTTAGGACTGTTTTAAACTAGAGGTGTCAAGAAAAGTGACCAACATGGATTACTGGATTGGTTGGCCAACACGCGTTTTATAGTGACATTGGTTTTGGTCCTTTGATGTTGGTTTTTCTATCATTGAGAGAGGAGAATTCACAAAGCGCACGGATGTGTTTGTTTGCAACTATTGGGCACGCTTTTATCACCCGTAAACGACAACAGGACAGAACATTAATAACATAATTTTATATTGACCCTCTGGGCCCGGTACATCTGTCAAAGGTATCGCAGGGTGTCCTTGGGCAAGCCCTGCGAGGTCGGAAACCTCTCCGTAAAGCCGAAAAAACGGCGAAAAGCTCCCTTGGATTTCGATTTTGTGTACGAATAAAGACAGTGATTCTGGGCTATCGATCCTTTGGACTTTAGGAGTTTTAGCAAGTGGATGTCAGAGAAGTTTACCGCAGAGATAATGGATTGTGGCAGCCCAAGTGTTAATTGTGATGTCGGTTTTTAGGTCCCTTCCTCTTGTTTTTCCTTCACTGCGTAGTAGTAGAATTCGCCATGCATTGGATTGTTCATCCAATTGGGCACACTTTATCACCTGCAACGAACAAAATACTTTCTATCAGTGGCCTGGTACAGAACATAAAAACAACGGTTATATTGATCCGGCGGAGTCTATGTTGGCTTCCATGGGTACACTTTATCACCCTTGCAAAAGACCAGATACTTCCATCGGTACCAAGACTGAACATATATAAACTCAGAACTGTATTGGCTCGAATGACTCGTGACAGTCTATCTTTGTAGTTCGTGCGCAAAATTTATAGGTATACGGGGTAAAACATAAAACTTGATGTTGGCTGTTTGCCTGGGACCTCTGTGAATTTTAGTACTATGCGAATAGTAGACCATGTTGTTGTTATGTCTGAGTGAAGGAATATTTGAAGGCGGCAGCACAGACATTCCCTCATTGTCGTCGTCCGTACCACTATCATCATGAGTCCTGCTACTTTGCATTGCGATCGTGGCTCTCCATACGAATATATCCCTTGTCGTTGTAAGCAAATTTTCCACCCTCTCCTGTCCTCATCTCAGCACACCCTCGCAAGTCTGTCCAATATTTCTCTTCTGGGTCTACCTAATGCTCTCTGTCCCTCCAGGCTTTCTTGTTATGACTAGGTGCTCTAATTTCTCTTGCCTCATAAAATGTCCTATTAAATGTTGCGTGTCTCATCCATATGTTTTCATTAATGCTTTTCTTGTGTCTGCCTCCGTCAAAAATTGTCTCGTTCGTTTTCTTTCTGTCATTGAAATCTCATTCATTTCTTTTTAGAAAACACATTTCAGTTGCCTCAAACTTGCTTCATGACTTTGCATGTTGTTTGTCCTAGCCTCTCATTTTATCACCTGTAAATGACAAAATATTTTCTATTGTTACCCACCAGACAGAATAAAAACCTCAGAAAAACTGTATATCTATATATATATAGAATTTTATATAGTATATTTATATATTATATATATAACATTTATTATATGTAACTATGATATATATATAATAATATATATATATATATATATATTTTGTATATTGACTCGAATGACTCCTTGACAGTCCACTTTGTTGTTCGTGCTAAACATTATGGGTCTCACATCTTACATTTTAGGCCACTGAATGTTGGTTTTGTTCTCGGATGTATGAGATTGGAGGTCTGCCTTTCTTCCTTTTTCCCTCTGTTTTTCCTTAACAAATGGTCGCTCACAAGTAGTCCCGTTTTCTTTGCTGCGTGACTTCACGGACAAGTGTATGTTATGTTTCTCATGTTGATGTCTGATAGTAGTTTCACATGGTGGTATCTAAGTTCTTCCAGGAATAATTTCATTAGTTCTTCTGTCTGGTCGATTTGCAGGAAATTGTCTCCGTTACACTTCTCCTGATACTCAATTCTTATGCAGTCATGCTTTTCTCCGAGTCTGGGTATACGATGCGTAAACAGGTAAAAATAACATGATGTTGCAAATTTGCCTAGGACTTATAATGATGTTTCACTCTATCGAATAGTTGTCTAATTATTGTGTTGTCTGAGTGAGAAAACAGAACGGCGTCAGACCATGCATTCCAGCTTTCAGATAATCAGCGAAAGCGAAATTGGTTACCATAAATCGGTAAGTCTGGAGTGAAAGAAACAATGCTTGGTGCAATCTAACTCTAGTTATGTTTATCAGTGGATAGCTCTCTGTCTGCAAGTCACAGGTCTTTGGATGTAATGATGAAATGTCTTTGTGTGGCGTCGGGGTGTTCTGGCTGGTTGATTGTCCTGAGAGTGGAAGAGGCAGGCATTGATGCTCTTGGTGCCATCCACACCTTGTGTGTTTCTTGTTTAGATAAATATGCTTTGTAGTGAGTGAAGCTGTTAAGCACTATCAACATTTACTCGTTGGAAGGCATTGACCATTTGGTCAGTCCAGACAGTAAAATGTCGATACTCGATGCTGTAGGGGGAAAATATATCTTTTGGTAACCATATGAAACAGCAAGTTGTGTTCTTGGGTATGACGAAAAAAAAAGTATTACACTATTACTATATGGATTCACATCCCACCTCCTCTCCTCCCCATTCCCGAATTCATCTGCCTGTTTCAGTATCTCTCTCTCTCGGTCGTCTGTTTGTCTGTCTGTCTGTCTGTCTGTTTGTCATTTATCTTACTTATCTCCCTCCTTCCTATCTAGCCTCCTCCCCCCTCTCTCTCCGTCTCTCTCTCTCTTTTTGTTTGTCTCTCTCTCTGTCTCTTTCTGTTTCTGCCTTTCTCTCTCTGTTTCTCGGTCTGTCTGTCTGGCTGTCTCTGTCTTGCTCTCTCTCTCTCTTTATCTCTTCTCTCTCTCTTTCTCTCTGCTTTCTTTCTTTCTTGTTTTTGAAACCCCAAATTTATCTGAGCAGGAGTCCCAGCCATTGCAAAGCCTTTCAGCTTGCCTGAGTAAGCGTTGTATGTCATGTAACGGACATGATCAAAAATGCAAAGTATATAAATGGAAAGCAGCAAATAAACAGGACCAAAATATATGGACAATTTAATAAAAAAAAAAAATTAAAGGATGGCTAAACCATTCTTATCATAAAGTTCCAGACTTATACATTGATCTGGGGGCACTTAATCTCATGACTTGACGAGTTGCCTCACGCAGAAGCGTGGGCAGTGTAGGTCAACTGCATTAGAACTCATCTGTGTCACGGATATATTGGTATCTAGCTTTATATATTCGATACGGGGTCAGTGGGAGTTTTTACTCTGATTTACAGCTGTGTCATACTTGGTCTTGGGACGGGTTGTGTTAGGGGTTGGCGTATTTGGCTGTATGTTGTTTAAGGGTGAGGGGGTGGTGGGGGGGGGTGGGGAGGTGTGTGGATGGGTGGGGGAAGGACGGGGAATTCGTGGGGTGGGTGAAGAGGGGGTGTATGGGTTGTGTGGGTTTGAGGGTGTTGGGAATTGCTGTGTGGAGGGTGTGAGAGGGGGTCAATTTCGGGTTGCAGTCAAGAGGTAGGAGGAGGGGAGGTAGTGTAGTAGTAGTAGTGTAGTAGTAGTAGTAGTCGTGGAGTCGTAGTAGTAGTAGTGTAGTTGTAGGAGTAGGAGTAATAGTAGTACGTAGTTTGTTGTGAAAATGGACGGTACTATTGGTAGTTTGTAATTGGTAAGGAAGGTTGGAATGATGGGGTAAATGGATATGTATATATTTTATGTGAGAGAGGGGAAGAAGAAGAAGGGGGGGGGGGGTAAGGGGGGGGGGGAGCGGGGTGTGGGGGGGGGGCGGGGGGAGGGTGGGGGGGGGGGGGGGGGGCGGAGAGGGGGGGGTGGGCGGGGTGGGGGAGGGGGGGGGGGGGGGGGGGGGGTGAGTGGGGGGTGGGAGGGGGGTGAGGCAGTGGGGGGGATGGGGGGGGGAGGGGGGGGGTGGGGTGGGGAGGGGCAGGGGGGGCGGGCGGGGGCCCTGGGGCGGCGGGGGGGGGGCAAGGGGGCGGCGGGGGAGGGGGGGGGGGCCGGGGGGGGGGGTGGGGTGGGGGGGGGGGGGGGGGCGGGGGGGGGGGGGGGGGTGAGCGTGGAGGCCGGGGGGGGGCGGGGGGGCGTGGGTGGTGGGGGGGGGGGGGGGGGAGGGGGGGGGGGGGTGGGGGTGGTAGTGGGGGTGGGGGTGGGTTTGTTTTTTTTTTTTTTTTGTGTTTTTTTTTTTTATTTTTGTTTTTGTTGTTTTTTTGTTTTGGCTTTTTTTTTTTATTATTTTTTTATTTTTTTTTTTTTTTTTTTTTTTTTTTTTTTTTTTTTTTTTTTTTTTTTTTTATTTATATTTTTTTTATTTTTGTTTTTTTTTTTTTTTTTTTTTAGTTTTTTTTTTTTTTTTGTTTTTTTTTTTTTTTTTTTTTTTTTTTTTTTTTTTTTTTTTTTTTTTTTTTTTTTTTTTTATTTTCCTCCCTCCCCCCTCCTCCCCCTCCCCCTCTCCTCCTCCCCTCCCCCCCCCTTCCTCCCCCCCCCCCCCCTCCCCCCCCCCCCCTCTCCCCCCCCGACCCCCCTCCCCCCCCCCTCGCCCTCCCCCCCCCCACCCAAACCCCCCCCCCTCTGCCCCCCCTCCCCCCGAAACCCCACCCATCCTCCCCCAATCCCCAACCCTTATACCAATCCTGTGTCCCCTGTTTCCGACCTGTCACATGACCCACAAACATCTCTCTCTTTTAATTTTTTTTTTTTTTCTTTTTGTTTTTTGAGAGAGATGTTTGTGGGTCTGTGAATGGCTGTGTCACCTTGCTGCGCTATTCGGAATGTATTGGGCTTAGTATTGTGTAGATATTGGGGATATATTGTTGTTAGTAGGGGTTAGCTAGTGCCCGTGATTTGTTATAGTAGTGTAGTAGTTAGCAGTAGTAGTAGTAGTTAAAGTAGTAGTAGTAGTTTGCTAGTAGTAGTAAGAACAGAGCCAGTAAGAGTCGCTACTTGGGCCAGATTCGAACTTCATGCTCTCTGATTGGAATTATCACGCTTTACTCTCCTAACTGTCTCACACGCTGAAACCTTACTATCGTTGGAACCGACGAACTCCGATCATATATCCTCCCATCATCCCCAAATCCTCAGCATCAATATTAATACTTCAGAAATAGAGCAAAAACCTTTATATTCCCGTCACCTATCCAAGAGACTCACTGCTGGAATTCTGTGGGAATATACTCCCACAGTCACGTTCGTTATATGCTTGATACATTTTTCTGTCAAGAGGTGTTCAATGCTGTTGAACCTTCACTCCACATTAATGCGTGTGGGCAACTCGTCAGCTTGAGTTATGTGCCCTCTGATGCATTGATTTGTCTGGACTTTTGAGAAGTGGGTTTTGTCATCCTTTTTTTTTTTTTTTTTTGTCCATTTTTTTGTCCTGTTTTTATGGCTGCTTCCATTTATATGCTTAGCTTTTTTTGTTCATGTCTGGTACATGACTGAAATCGTTCTCTGCATGCTGAAAGGCTTTGCAATGCTCTCGGGGACTTCCTGAAACTCAGATAAATTGGTTTCAAAACAAGAAAGAAAGAAAGAAGAGTGAAAGTGAGAGAGAGAGAGGAGAGAGATAAAGAGAGAGAGAGAGAAAGACAGGACAGACAGGTCAGACAGGGACAGAAACAGAGTGAGATAGGCAGTGAGACAGAAACAGTAAGAGACAGAGAGAGTGAGACAAACAAAAAGAGAGAGATGAGACGGAGTGAGTGGGGGAGGATGCTAGATAGGAAGGAGGGAGATTAGTAGTAAGATAAAGACCAAACATGGGACAGACAGACAGACAGACAAACAGACAGACCCATAGGTGAGAGATACTGAGACTGGCAGATGTATTCGGAATGGGGGTATAGGGAGGTGGTGGGATGTGAATCCATTTTGTTGATTGTGTAATACTTTTTTTCGCATACCAAGAAGAACACAACTTGATTTTCATATGGTTAATCCCCAAAAGATATTTTTTCCCCCTACAGCTTCGAGTTATCGATTTTTTCTGTCTGGACTGACCAAATGGTCTGATTGCATTCCAACGAGAATGTTGATAGTGCGTTAAACAGCTTCACTCACTTCTAAGCATTTTTTTCTAACAAGAAAAAACAACAAGGGTCGTGGATGGAACCTAGAGCAGCAATGCTGCACTCTCCACTCTCAGGACAATACACCTGACAAAACTCCCGACGCCACTCGATAGTCATTTCATCATTACATTCAGAGACTGGTGACTTGCAGCACTGAGTGCTACCATGGATAAACATGAAGCCTAGAGTGTAGATTGGCACCTTGCTTGTTTCTTTCACTCAGATACTTTACAAGAATTTATGGGTACCATTCGCTTTCGCGGTTATCTGAAAGCTGGAATGCTGGTCTGGACGCCCGTTTGTATTTTTCATTCACTCAGACACACAATAATTATGATACTATTAGTTAGAGTGAAATCATTAGAAGTCCTAGGCAAATTGCAACATCATGTTATTTTTTACCTGTAGCATAGTATACCCAGGATCTTGAGAAAAGCTGTTGCATGATGAATTGAGGTTGCAGACGATGGGTTATCTAGGAGAATATTTCTTGTCAAAATCGACCAGACAGAAGAACTATTCGAATTTTCCTGGGAAAGAAATTGATACCAACAGGAAACTACTTAGCAGACTTCAACATGAGATAGACTAAATACACTTGTCCGTGGAGTTCCACGCAGCAAGGAAACACGGACATCTTGGCGACCATTTGTTAAGGAAAAACAGTGGGAAAAAGGAAGAAAGGCTGACCTCCCAATCTCATACATCGAGAACAAAACCAACATCAGTGGCCTAAATATTAAGTTGTGAGACCCATTATGTTTAGGGGGGGCACGGAACTACATAGTTGGACTGTCATGAGTCATCAGAGTCAATTCTTCATATATATTTATATATAGATATATATATATTTATATATATTATTTACTTATATATATGTATATATACTTTATTTATATTTATATACTATATATTATATATATTATATATACAGTTCTGAGGTTTAGGTTCTGTCTTTGGTATCAATAGAAAATATTTTGTCATTTACAGGGTGATAAAATGTGTGAGGCGTGGACAATCAATGCAAAGTCAGAGCAAGTTTGAGGCAACGTAATGTGGTTTCTAACAAGAATGATGGTTCCATGAACAAGGATAAGAAAACGGTAACGTGACAATTTTGACGGAGGCAGGAGACACAAGAGAAAATCATTAATGAAGAGATTATGGATGAGACAACGCTACATTTATAGGATTTTATATGAGGCAAGAGAAAATTAGAGCACCTTAGTCCACAACAAGAAAGCTGGAGGGATAGAGAGCATTTGTAGACCAAGAGAGAAAATATTGGACAGACTTGCAGGGTGGATGTGCTGAGATGAGGTCGAGAGGGTGGTAAAATGTGCATTTACAACGACATGGGAGTTATATTCGTATATGGAGAGCCACGATCGCAAATTGCTAAAGTAGCCAGGGACTCATGATGTTAGTGTCGACGACGACATATGAGGGTAATGTCTGTGCTGCCGCACATTCAATTTTCCTTCTCTCAGAAATTCTATACTATGCGCTACTATTCGCCCTTAGACCTAAAATTCACAGAGGTACCAGGCATTCTGCCAACATCATGTTATGTTTTACCAGTTTACCTATAATTTTGAGCACGAACTACAAAGTTAGACGGTACACGAGCATTCGTGGCCATTTACAGTTCTGTGTTTTATGTTCTGTATTGGTTCCGATGGAAAGTATCTGGTCTTTTTGCAGGTGATAAAAGTGACCCAATGGAAAACATAGACTCCGCCGGATCAAATATACAGTTGTTTTATTCTCTGTACTGGCTCTGATAGAAAGTATTTGTCGTTTGAGGTGATAAAAGTGTGCCCAATGGGTGAAACAATCCAATGCCTTGGCGAATTATTCTTGCAGTGTAGGAAAAATCCATGAGGGAAGGGACTAAATACAACATCATATTTAACACTTGGCTGCCACAAGCCAGTTATGCCTGCGGTAACTTCTCTGACATCTCTTGCTTAATCACTCCTAACAGTCAATAGGATCGTTAGGCCAACAGTATACTGTCTTGCATTCAGTACCTAAAAAATCACGAAATCAAGGGAGCTTTCGCCGTTTTTCAATTTACGAGAGGTTTCCGTCCTCGCTGGGCTTGCCCTAGGACACATTGCGTTACCCTTTGGACAGATGTTCTCGGCCAGGTGGGTCATTATAAAATTATGTTTTTGTTCTGTCTTGTTGTCGTTTACGGGTGATAAAGCTCAAGTGCCCTAATTGTGCAAACAAAACCATCGACTTTGTGATTCTCTTCTCAATGATGAGGAAAAACACAACATCCAAAGGAACCAAAACATTGTCACTATTAAAACGCTTGGTTGCCACAATTCCGTTTTATCATGTGGTCTCTTTTCTGACACCTCTTGTTTTAAACAGTCCTAAAAAGTCAAAATGATCGATAGACCACACTGCCACGGTTTGTATTCCGTACCCCTGGGAAATCAAATTCAAGCGAATCATTTTGTCCTTTTACTACTTCGCGAGATTTTCGTCCTCGCTGGGCTTGCCCCTAGGACACCTTCGGTTACCTTTTGACAGATGTACCAGGGCCCAGAGGGTCATTATACAATTCTGTTTAATCGCTCATGTCTTGTAACTGTTAGAAAGTTATTTGGTCGTTTATGGCGTGAGTAAAATGTGTGCCCAATGTGTAAATCAATCCATCGCTAAAGTGATTTACTGTTCTCTATGATAGGTAAGAACCTAACATCGAAGGATCTAAACACCAAAATCCCTATACAACGCTTGGTTGACACAAGCCAGTTATCCCTGTGGTAACTTCTTGACACCCTCTTGCTTATAAAACTCCTAAAAGTCAAAAAGGATCGTATAGGACACACTTGCACTGTCTGTTCTCTTTAAGAAAATCTAAATCAATGGAGCTTTAGCCTTTTTTCTCTACGTGAGGTTTCCGTCCTCGCGGGCTCGCCTTAAGGACACCTGCGTTACCTTTTGACAGATGTACTTCCCAGTCAAACTCCTCTCCTGACACGGTCTTCAGAGAGATCGCCCCTGGGACGTTAGAGGTCGGGTGCTTTAGTTCAAGATGCTGGAGGTGTTGTTCAATGATAATTAAGACCTTCTGGGTCAATATACAATTTTTCTGCTTTCACCTTTTGTCTCCCACATACACTATCCCCCGACTGCAGAAGAGAATCTTACCAGTTGAATCCCTATCTCTATACCTCACCATGCTTCCTGCAAGAAAGCTGGTGGATTTGGGGTGATGGGAGTTCATAAGGGTTAAATTTTTGTTTTCTATCATGGTTTTGATCAATGCTGGATTGCTGGCGGACAAGGTGCAGGAATCAAAGGGTAATTTCTGTCTTGTTACGGCATAGAAAGTGTCTGGTCGTTTACCGTTGATACAAGTTTATCCACTTGATAACAGTTATCATCTAGCTTCTAGCTCGGATGAAACGTATGTTCCAAGATGTCCAATTTCAGAGTTTGTCTCAGAACGATCTTGGACAGAATGGTAGCCAAAAATCGCTGGGTATTTGACTGATAAGAAATGGTTCAGGACCAGACATGTACAGCTTTTTCCGTTAATCTATGACGTCGTTATGTCTGCTGTCAACCTTCTTTTGAAAAGCTAATGGCAAAAAAAAAATGTTCGGGTAGTACGGCGAGTAGTAATTAATGCTTTATCATCATCGTCATCATCTACATCCATCTTCATCATCATCATCATCATCATCTGTCTGTCTGTCTGTCTGTCTATCTCTGTCTTTGTCTGTCTGTCTGTCTGTTCTGTCGGTCTGTCTCTGTCTCTCTCTCCTCTCTCTTTCTCTCTCTCTCTCTCTCTCTATCTCTTCCTCTCTCTGCCTCATGTGTGTGTTGTGGAAGGGGGGAGTGTGTGTGTGTGTGTGTTGTGTGTGTGTGGGTATGTGTGGGTGTAGGGAGTATTGTGTTTGTGTGGTTGTGTGTGTGTGGTTTGTGCACTTGTGAGTGTTGGTATGTGTATGGGCACTTGTTCGTTGTGTGTATGTGTGTGTGTGTGTTGCATTTATGTAAGTGTATATGTGTGTGTTTGGATTGTGTATGTGTATGGTGGGGTTTTGTTTGTGTGTGTGTGATGTGTGTGTGTGTGTGTGTGTGTGTGTTTTGGGGAATGTGTGTGTGTGTGTGTGTGTGTTGTGTGTTTGGTGCGTGCGTGAGTGCCGTGCGTGTGTGTGTGTGTTGTGTGTGTGTGTGTGTGTGTGGTGTGTGTGTGTGTGCGTGCGTGTGTGTGTGTGTGATGTGTGTCGTGTGTGAGTGCCTGGTGCGTTGTGTGTGTGTTGGGTGTGTGTGTGTGTGTGTGTGAGTGGCGTGCGTGAGTGCGTGTTGTGTGTGTGGGTGTGTGTGTTGTGTGTGTGTGTTTGCGTGCAGTGGCGTGCGTACGTTTGTGTATGTTGTGTGATGAGTGTGTGTGTGCGTGCGTGCATGGGTATGTGTGTGTGTGTGTGTGTGTGGTTTGTGTCGGGTGTGTGTGTGTGTGTGTGTGGTGATCTCTGTTTCGTGTGCTTGTTTTGTGTACCGTGGAGCGCATGTTTAGGTGATCAAGAAGGACTGAACAACTCCACATTGTGCTCATTCATGGAACGTTTGTTCTTGAATGAATACGACATCAGCGTGACCCGTGTGTTTGCCGTGTTCGGGAATCTTCATTACCCTAGTCATCTAATTCGATTGTTGGTTTGTTTGTTTGCTTGTTTGTCTGTTTGCTTGCCTGCTTTTCGGTCATTTGTTTCATTGTTTGGTTGTTTATTGTTTGGTTGTTTGTTTTCGTTTTCTTTGTGGTTGGGTGGTTAGTTGGTTTGGTTAGTGGTTGGTTGGTTTAGTTGGTTGGTTAGTTGGTTGGTTGGTTAGTTGGTTGGTTGGTTGGTTGGTTGGTTGGTTGGTTGGTTTGTTGGTTGGTTGGTTAGTTGGTTGGGTTGTTGGTTGGGTTGGTTTGTTGGTTGGTTGGTTAGTTGGTCTGGTTGTTTGGTTGGTTGGTTGTTGGTTGGTCTGGTTAGGTTTGTTCGGTTGGTTGGTTGGTTTGGTTTTTTTTTGGTTGGTGGTTGGTGTGTTGTTTGGTTGGTGTTCTTGGTTGGTTGGGTTGGGTTGTTTAATTGGTTGGTTGAGTTATGTTGGTTTGTTGGTTGGTGGTTTAGTTTGTTGGTTGGTTGGTTTGGTTGGTTGGTTAGTTGGTTGGTTGGTTAGTGCCGCCCCCCCTCCCCTCGCAGTTGGTTGGTTGGTTGGTTGTTTGTTGGTGTGTTTGTTGGTTGTGTTTTGGTTGAGTTGGTTGGTGGTTGTTGTTTCTGTTTTTGTTGTGGTTGGTTGGGTGGTTGGTTGGTGTTGGTTGGTTATTGGTTGTCTTGGTTTGTTTGTTTGTTGGTTGGTTGGTTGTGGGTTGGGTTGGTTGGTTGGTGGTTGGTTGGTTGTAGGTTGGTTGGATGTTTGGTTGTTTGAGTTGTTTTCTTTCTTGTTTTTTTGGTTGGTGGTTTGGTTGGTTGGTTGGTTGGTTGATTTGGTTGGTTGGTTGGTTTGGGTTGGTTGGTTTGTTGGATGAATTTGTTGAGTTGGTTTGTTTGGTTGGTTGGTTGGTTGTTGGTTGGCTGGTTGGTTGGTTGGTTGTCGGATGTTGAGAAGTTTGGTTGGTTGGTTGTTTGGTTGGTTGGTTGGTTGGTTGGTTGGATGGTTGGTCTGTTGAGTTGGTTGGTTGTTCTTCTTTTTTGTTTGGTTGTTGGTTGGTTGGTTTGTTGGTTGGTGGGTTGTTGGCGGGTTGGTTGGTTGGTTGGTTGGTTGGTTGGTTTGGTTGGTTGGTGTGGTTTGGTGCTTGTCTTGCTTGGTTGGTTGGTTGGTTGGTTGTCGATTGGTTGGTCGTGAGCGATTGTTCTTGTTGGTAAAATAAATATTCAAACTTGTTCCATCAAGGGGAAAAACAGAAAATCATCATTAAAAACGCCCGCAATAGATCCATGTCTTAAATGTGCTCGTTCAATTTGACTTAATGCTTCTTCATAATCCAAAAAGTCTCTGAAAATGGTGAATAACAACCTGCAATAATAATTAGATAAGAATTACTAATACCTGTCGTCGTGCGACACTGGTGGGTCAGCACGCAAAGACAGAAGAATGCGACGGCTGTGGGGTTCGAATTCTGATCATTTCGGTAACATCACTGTATCCAAAAACAAGTGCAGACTGCCTGCGCCCAAGCAAACAGGAACCAGTAAAAGAACAAGAAAAGAAAACCAATAGTTTAGTAACGCGTATTCATCCAAGACAAGACAAATGCCGCAAATTTTTCGGCCAAACGGCCTTTTGTCAAGCGCGAATGAAACGGCCACATTGTACCTATGCTCAATTGATATCACTTGGGCATTCCAAATTCGGTCCCTTTTGATCCACTGGACGAGGCGGCAGAGAAGTTTTCAGTCCACCTTATTATTTACCCGTTGTTTGGTGTTGTTTTGTTGGTCTTTTTGTGGACCGTGCATTCGCGCCTTGTCAAAGGCCCGGTTGGCACGAAAATTTGTGATTGTCTTGTCTTGTTTTGTTGAATAAGCGCCTAATTTGGTTTTCTTGTACTTCTGGTTCCTATTTGCTTGAGCGCCAGGCAGTCGCATACTTGTTTTTGGATACAATGTTGTTCTTCAGATATGATCAGATTCGAACCCACAGCCGTCCTGTACTTCTGTCTTTTGTGATGCGCTGTACCACAGTGCCACGACGCACTGGTATTTGTTATTCACTTATTTAATTATCATTGCAGGTTGTTATTCTACTTTTAAGACCTTTTTGGCTATGTAAATTGGCGCTTGTCTTGTCTGGTTTTGTTGATATAACGCGCCTACCATTTGGGTGATTTTTCTTGTTCTTCTGGTTCCTGTTTAACGCTTCATGTAGTTTCTTCGCCCTGAATCTGCTCAACCTGCATCAGAGTCATGTGTACCGTGGTGATGGCTCATCAGGAGAGACTAGGACTACTCACATGTCGTCTCGTCCTCTTCACAGATACGTCCATAGAAGTGATGCTGATCATCTGGTCGAACACTGTAGGTTAGGTTTTCTGTATATCTCGGCCCTGGTTCTCGACAGGATATATTAACAAATAGAAGCATCGAAATTACTGGGCGGCAAATACCATTCCATTTCACGGAATGAATTTACCTTAGCATATTGAACAAACATAACCTTCGTCTTACGTCATCTTAACATTTTTGAAAAAAAGTGTCCCAGAGGTCACCAGACTCTTTGGCCAGTGAGTGGTGTTTAAGTATGTAGGAGGGAAAAAAAAAAGCAGTCGAGATTCGATTACATTCGGTACTGATTATTCATTGATTCAGAGGTCTGTGGTCAGGTATGGACAAACCCATTCAATTCCTCTCTACATCTCTTTTGCTTTCTGGTTTGTCTTTATGTGTAACTATTACACACTCGCACGCACGCACGCACGGCACGCACGCACGCACGCACGCACGCACGCACGCACACACACACACCAACACATAAACACACATACATTACATTTAGAGACTGAGAGAGAGAGGGGGAAGAGGGAGAAGGGGGGAATACCATATGAAAGAGAAAGTCATTTAAAACTATATATCATACTATATATATACAAATTTTTACATGTTTGTGTGTGTGTTGTTAGTGCCGTCGTGTATGTGAGTACTGGTACTCAGGAGACAGAGAGACTATACACAGTGGGAGAAAGGTGGGGGAGGCAGGATAAGATTGAGGGAGAGAATTCAAAGGGACATGACAAATAAAGACTATGTGTGTGCTGTATGCATGATTGTATCTGCCATGGGCATGCATCGTCTCCTATCATTTTTCTTTTCATCCAAAACTGATTCCACTGCCAGCATTCACAAGGAAAAGTAATCCACGACTGCTGCTCAATCTAGACTGGAAATTACTTGAGACGTCTAATTACTGCTAGGAAACCGTTGTTTAAAATCTTGTGTAGCCATCGCCCTTTTGACATGGAAATTCAAAGTCATCTGTGTTAACGCCTGCAGAAACAGTTGCACACGACGTCTAATCAATTCTCCATTCTGGGTACAGTCTCAGATTCCTGTCAAGCCACAGGCAAGAACGTACGAAACAAAGACCTTCATTGCCTCTCTTTTGTGTCTGCACTAGTGCTGAAGATTTCTCCTTTTCCAACGTCCATAACATTGGTGAAATGGATGGTGGTACGGAGTTGTGTCGCTTTAAGGAGATATTGGGTCTCCAGTTCTGCAGCCCCTGTTTGGTTCAGGAATTTTTTTCTTCTGCCTCTTATCCTTTAGATCTGGATTGATTGATTGCTTGCTTGCTGGCTTGTTCGATTGATTGATAGTTTGTTTGATTAGGTGGGTGTGTGTGTGTGTCCCGTGTGATGTGTGTGTGTGTGATGTGTGTGTGTGTGTGTTGTGTGTGTGTGTGTGTGTGTGTGTGTGTGGGTGTGTGTTCTGACAAAATAAAGCTCGAATGCTTAGTTCCATGCGTTTGTTAGGCAGCTTCATCTTCATCATCATCATCATCATAGCCGTGCCTCCTTGTATTCAGGCAATCATGGCCACCCCACATGAACCGAATTTTTTTGTCCCTGCAAAGTTTTATCTACTGTACTGTCCTATCCCACATTCACTCTGAACACTGATACTTTCTCCCGCAGGTCTACCTAGTTGGTCTGATTGTTGTTTGTTGTTCAGACGATATGGGCAGCATTAAATTATAAAAATAGGCAGCACAAGAGCCCATGTGCACCATACACTGAGAATAAGCGGTAATTTTGGTTAATTGTCTTTGCAGTCCGGCTTGTTAACAGATTGACAGTATAATTGTTTGTTGAATTCGTTTTGGCTTTGGTTTTGGTTTTGGTTTTGATTTCTGGATGTGGTTTTGGTTGTGGTTTTGGTTTTTGTTTTGTCTTTTCAGATATGTGGAAAAATTCCATCGTACTGTGGTATTCTACAATGAGCGCTTGCTTTCAAAAATATCAAAAAGCAATTGTTTATGTCATGCACAGACTGGGAAGAATGTGAGAGGTGAGAGGAAGGGAGGGATGAGAGAGAGGAAGACGGTGGAGAGAGAGAGAGAACGAGAGAAGAAAGAGAGAGAGAGATGTTATTCTTGTCGACTTTTTGAATAAATGCTTTCTACAACAAATCGATTCTTGAGTTGTTCAATTCGGTCATTTCAATTGAGATGGATGAGAGACAAATGGCACAGTGAGAGTTGTTCTTTCCTTGTCAACTTTTTGAAAAGTTCATTTTCCTTATATCCACCTGAATTGTTTCATTCTTTCTTTACATTTTCTTTGGATGGAATAGCCTGACACACTCTCAGCTGAGATTGATGATTGGGATGGCCATAGTGAGTGACGACTGGCTGGACGTTTGTTGCCAGTCCAATGCACGTGTCTTACCCGCGCTCAAGTCAGACAGGATGTGTCACATAAGTGGGTCAGGTACTGCTATAACTGGAGGGGGTTACTCGTGAGATCTCTGTGGCCCTAATCCTGCCTCCTGTTCATTGTGGAGTGACATTGAGGCAAACACAGGGTGTAAGTGTGCACGTGATTAAACTCTTATTTCTGCCCTCCACTCAATCTCTCTCTCTCTTTTATCTGTCTGACTGTCTTTCTGTCTCTGTGTTTTCTGGTCTCTGTCTGTCTTGTCTGGTCTTGTTTCTGTCCTCTGTCTGTCCTGGTCTATCCTCTCTCTCTATCTGTCTGTCTCTCTCTGTCCTTGTCTATTCTGTCTGTCTGTCTCTCTCTGTCTCTGTCTCTCTCTCTCTTTATGTCTTCACTCTCTCTCTCTCTCTTTCTCCCTCACTCTCTCTCTCTCTCACTTTTTTTTTGTCTTATTCACTCTCACCACTGATACGTTTTTGCATGTATCTCAAGGTATTTAGTCTGCCATTGTGGCCAGTAGATACATTTGTGTTTTACGACAAGAGAA
>JAPXFY010000013.1:13176249-13178749 GCA_030674185.1 Monoplex corrugatus | reverse complement strand
GAATCCAGAGACAATAACTATATTGCAAGAGCCATCCAGCTAACCACCTGAGAGAGAATCTTCCGTCTTATTCATCAAGTGCCTGTCTTTATTTTGGCTTTGTCTGAACATACACTAGCCCAAACGTACAAAGAGAATGACAGAGAGAGAGAGAGAGAGAGAGAGAGAGAGAGAGAGAGAGAGAGAGAGAGGAGTGAGAGAGAGAAAAGAGAGAGGGGGAGAGAGGGAGAGAGAGAAACAGAGACAGAGAGACAAAAAGAGACAGAGATAGAGATGAGGGAGGGAGAAAGAAAGAGAGAGAGGGAGAGAGAGACAGAGATACAGAGAGACAAACAGACAGACAGAGAGATGACGGAGGGAGAAAGAGACAGAGACAGAGAGACAAAGAGAGACAGAGAGATGAGGGAGGGAGAGAGAGACAGAGACAGAGAGGGAGAGACAGAGACAGAGAGACAAAGAGAGACAGAGACAGAGACGAGGGAGGGAGAAAGAAAGAGACAGAGAGGGAGAGACAGAGACAGAGAGACAAAGAGAGAGAGAGAGAGATGATGGAGGGAGGGAGAGAGAAAGAAAGAAAGAGTGAGAGTGAATCATACAAACAGAGGGAGGGATAACGAAAAAATGATGTGGAGAGAGATGTTTGTTTTATTTGTTGCATTCCATTCTTTCCTATCTTTGATCTCCTTAGAATTTCGATAAAGCCTTGTAATGCCCTGCTCTTCACGATTTTCAACTGCCGTAGTATCTTTAGCGTGCGCAGCCAGACGGCATACAGGTCCGACTCGTTTTTCGTCCCCTTCTGAAGGACTAGACATTCAGTTCGATTTTCCGGTAAAACTGAGGAGAAATGTCGAGGCTTCTACAGGGAGCCAACCCTGGAACCTCGACTTCAATTATTGGCAGGCAAACGTCTGAACCATTCTGCCACTCTTCTCCCCATTGATATGGATTGGGTGCATATGTAATATGTGACCTCCCACCACAAAATCAGTCTTAACTAGCATTTTGGGCATTTTGAGATATACATATCACTGGAAAGTGCACATTCTGATGATTATTTTGGTACTTGAATAAAGCTTGTACTAAAAAAAATGTAGAAGTTATGTATGTTTAAAGTCATTAAGTTGTATGACAGTCATTTTGAGAAAACGGCCTCTAAAGTTTTTGTGTGCTCTCCTACACATTTTCCTTATATTTCTTTATTTGGTGGCTTTGACCCTTTTGTTCCTAATTTTCGCTGTCATTATCTGAAAGGTGCACCAAAGAGCTTCCCATGAGTATATTACATATGCGGGTACTGTACAGGTTACGGTTCATAATAAGAGACAAAAATAGGTACTTTTGGTAGGAAATTGCTTTCTTTCTGTTGCGATCAATGCATTAAAATACCGATTTAAATTGATTAATAACATTTTTTCAAGAAAAAAAATTATGTTGGGGATAGATTACAGTCTACAGAAATCACTTTTCAGAAAAAGTCAAAACACCCCAGGTAGACCCTCAGTCACCTTTTCAGCTCCTAGTGCTGTTCGACTGACTGCGAGTTAAGACTGATTTCGTGGTGGGAGGTCACACATGCGATCGTCCTAACTCCATGAATCCAGCCAGCCAACCTGCTAAAAAATTGTTTCTTTCTTATCCATCATATGAATGTTTATATTTTGGCCTTGCATGAACGTCTACTTCAAATTTCAGATTCAAACTCTTTCTTTTCCGAGCACGTTCGTTCCTTCATTCGTTCTCCAGCTTGTTCGCTTGCTTGTTTGCTTGCTTGCCCATAAGTGTTCTTCTGCTTCCAAGATTTATACCAGTGGTCTCAGTCAGTCACAAAACTTTGACAACTCAGCGTCCTCTATCTGACCAGAATCAATCGACACAAAGAATCAGAACAGTATAAAGACACCCAACCAAGTAGAAACCCATTCTGAGATAAGACAGAGTGAGGATAAACAAGGGAGACAATGTCTGTGTGATAATTTCACCCATTCTTGTCTGAGACATCGACACTGTCTGAGTATGGAATGTATGGACTGTGGGGTTTATTCTAAAGGGATTCTTATTGTTTTTGGACAGTTCCATGTGGTTTATATCCAATCTGCCCACCGTCATCTAGCAGACGCCTCTAACCTGCACAAACCTTTGTGCACTGAACAAACTGGCCAGGTCTGGAACCGGAGGGATATGGAGAGAGAGGGGGGGGGGGGAGGGTTAAGAAATGTGAAACACTGAACTGACACTGCCAGAATGATCTGAGCAGTAATTTTCGCAACGAACAGACTGTTTCTGTTTCTGTTTCTGTTGTTGTTGTTGTTGTTGTTGTTGTTGTTGTTGTTGTTGTTTGGTTGGTTGGTTCGCTCGTTCGTTGTGTGGTTCGTTGATTGGTTGTTTGGTTTGTTGGTTGGTTGGTTGGTTGGTTGGTTGGTTGGTTGGTTGGTTGGTTGGTTGGCTGGTTGGTTGGTTGGTAGGTTGGTTGGTTGGTTGGTTGGTTGGTTGGTTGGTT
>JAPXFY010000013.1:13123749-13138749 GCA_030674185.1 Monoplex corrugatus | reverse complement strand
TATCTATCTATCTATCTGTCTGTCTGTCTATCTATCTATCTATCTATCTATATTTCTATCTATCTATCTATCTACTTTATTATATGTTCTCTTTTCTGAAGATAAGATACACAGATCCTCATGTCATTTACATGTAACCAGGATTGTTCCAGTGATAGGCTGATACAATACTAATAGAACATATAGAATGGGTAAACCATAGGCTAGGTAGGGCCACAGGACCTGGCCAGCTCTTGGGTTTATGTGCGGGCTTAACGCTTGTGCCATGATCACCATACACGTGGCACCTGTGACGTTAGTGCATATGGAAATCGTTCCGAGCGCGGAGACGTCATCTTGAGAAACTGAAACTTAAACATGAGAAAGGACAAAAACCTTTCTGTTGATATGCATTTTAAGCCAAAACATACCCCAGTGTTTCAGTCATTTCACAGGTTCGTCAGTAATGGTGTTGTTGAAATGTCCTGACCAACACCGCAGGTGTAGCCAATGTACTTCTCGGGACTGGTTATATGTGACCTCCCACCACGAAATCAGTCTTAAGTAGCATTTTGGGCATTTTGAGATATACATATCACTGAATAGTGCATATTCTGCTGATTATTTTGGCACTTGAATAAATCTTGTACTCAAAAAAATGTAGAAGTTATGTATGTTTAAAGTCATTAAGTTGTATGACGGCCATTTTGAGCAAACGGCCTCTAAAGTTTTTGTGTGCTCTCCTAAACATTTTCCTTAGATTTCTTTATTTGGTGGCTTTGACCCAGTTTGTTTCTAATTTTCGCTGCCATTATCATTATCTGAAAGGCGCACCAAAGAGCTTTCCGTCAGTGAATTACATGTGCAGGTACTGAACAGGTTACGGTTCATAATTAGAGACAAAAAATAGTACTTTTGGTAGGAAATTGCGTTCTTTCTGCTGTGATCAGTGCATTAAAATACCATCTTAAATTGATTAATAATATTTTTTCAAGAAAAAAAATTCTGTGGGGGACAGATTATAGTCTACAGAAATCAATTTTGAAAAAAAGTCAAAACACCCCAGGCAGACCCTCAGTCACTTTTTCAGCTCCTAGTGCTGTTCGACTGACTACGAGTTAAGACTGATTTCGTGGTGGGTGGTCACATATCATAAATGGAAGCATGAAGTACAGCCCTGTCACGCTGCATCACTCTATAATGGAACTCTATAGCATCATGATCATCATTCGTATTGCCATGCATCACCATGGCATTTTAAAACTTTATGTCAAACTGTGTGTGGGAAAAGATAGAACAACAAAAAAGTAAATAAACAAATAAGTAAATAAATAAATGACTGAGTGAATGAATGAACGAAGGAAGGAATGAGTGAGTGAATGAATGAATGAATGAATGAATGAATGAATGAATGAATGAATGAATGAATGAATGAATGAATAAATAAATAAATAAATGAATACACAATTTTGACAAAAATGAAAAGTAACCAAACAAACAAACAGAACAGTAAGTTGGCAACAAATATAATTCACGTCTGAAAAACACACACACACACAAATAAACAAACAAACAAACAAACAAACAAACAAGCAAAAAATCCGAGAGTCAAGAGTTACCACTCTTTGTTCCACATACAGGCCCCTGATATGACGTAAGAAGCAAACGTCTGCACTGGCAACACGAAAAGGCCAGGTGGTGATGTACGAGTTCCCTGTCAGTTCCCTCTGTGTTTCTGGAATGTCTGGGAATTGTTCATGTTTTGGTAGTCTGACCCACATCTGTTGGCCTATGTCTGAACTTATATCTCCTGAAAAGAACGTAATTCACATTTTTTGTTTTGTTTTGTTTTGTTTTGTTTTGTTTTGTTTTATGTTTTGTTTTGTTTGTTTTGTTTTGTTTTGTTTTGTTTTGTTTGCTTTGTTTTGTTTTGTTTGTTTTGTTTTGTGTTGCATTCTATCGCATCGTGTCGTGTTATGTTGTGTTGTATTGCGATGTGTTGAATTGTGATGTGCTGCATAGCGTTGCGTTGTGATGTGTTGTGTTGCGTTGCGTTGTGTTGCGTTGCGTTGCGTTGCGTTGCGTTGCGTTCCGTTGCGTTGCGTTGTTTTGTGTTGTGTTGTGTTGTGTTGTGTTGTGTTGTTTTGTGTTGTGCTGTGCTGTGCTGTGTTGCGTTGCGTTGCGTTGCGTTGCGTTGCGTTGCGTTGTGTTGTGTTGTGTTGTGTTGAGTTGTGTTGTGTTGAGTTGTGTTGTGCTGTGCTGTTCTGCGTTGAGCTGTGTCGTGTCATGTCGTGTCATGTTGTATCCTACAGTGTCTTTTGAATAGTCGTCTGGGTACAACTTCTTCTTCACGTGAAACTCTAACTAAAAACCCTCCGTGAAGCGTGCACATCTTTCGCGTTAAAGAACCCATGACAACACTTTGGTAAAAATCAGCTGGAAATCATTTTTTCACAGATCAAATAAAAATAAATGTTTGCAGACAGAAAACAAGTTAATTTGATTTAAGAAAACTATTTACAGACAGGAAAGAAGTGAAAAGTTCATATTCCATCTGTTTTGTCAATAATCATTGTGGGATTTTTCCACCCCAGTCAAATACCTTATGCCTGAAAAAAATAAAGCATCAAAAAACAAACAACCCAAAACAGAAAGAAAACAAGTAAACAAAAGAGACAGAGACTGAGACACAGAGACTGACAGACAGACAGACAGAGACAGAGACAAAGACAGAGACAGACAGAGACATAGACAGAGACAAGGACATAGACAGAGACAGAGACAGACAGAGACATAGAAGAGACAGATTGACAGACAGACAGATAGACAGAGACAGAGACAGACAGACAGAGACAGACAGAGACATAGAAGACAGATTGACAGACAGACAAACAGACAGACAGAGACAGAGACAGACAGACAGAGACATAGAAGAGATAGATTGACAGACAGACAGAGACAAAGACAGAGACAGACAGACAGAGACAAAGACAGAGACAGACAGACAGACAGAGACATAGAAGAGACAGACAGACAAACAGACAGACAGACAGACAAAAAGAGACAGATAGAGAGAAAGACAGGGAGAGAGACAGAGACGCAGAGAGCGAGAGAGAGAGACATAGAAAGACAGAGAGACAGATTCAGAGGAGAAATAGAGACAGACAGACAGAGACAGAGAGAGACAGACAGAGAGAGAGAGACAGACAGAGAGAGACAGAGAGATAGAGAGACAGAGAGAGAAACAGCTTGAAAACATCCCATGGAGTTAATTTACCACCTGCTTTGCCTTTTTATGAATGTTATTCATGCAGTGAAGGGATCAATGAATTTGCACGCAGTGACTTTTATAGAACTCCACACAATCTATTGACATAATGCCACACTTGTGCATTGCGTGTTTGTGTTACTAACAGATATGTAAATAAAATAAGCTTGTTTACATTTTTGTTTCGTTTTTTGTTGTTGCCTTTGTTGTTTATTTGTGTGTTTTTTTGTGTTTTTTGTTGTTGTTGTTTTTGTTGTTGCTGTGGTGGTGTGTTTTTATTTGTTTTGTTTTGTTTTGTTTTGTTTTGGTGATTTTTTTTGTCTTACCTCCCCCTCTCTGTCTCTCTGTCTCTGTCTATCTGTCTGTCTGTCTCTTTCTCTCACATTTTTCTTTCTCTCTATATCTCTCTCTCTCATTCTCTCTCTCTCACTCTCTCTCTCTCTCTATTTGTATGTCTCTCTCTGTCTCTCTGTCTCTCTTTCTCTCTCTCGCACTCTCTCTCTCCCTTTCTCTGTCTCTCTGTCTCTCTGTCTCTCTCTGTCTGTCTGTCTCTCTGTCTGTCTGTCTCTCTCTCTCTCTCTCTCTCTCTCTCTCTCTCTCTCTTTCTCTCTGTCTATCATTTTCTGTTTCGTTTTCAATGATCAAACTAACCATGAGTACGTTCTGCAATGTTGACCATCCGGTGAAAGTAACGTTGGGTTTTCTCATGGCGTGATGATGATCACTTACGTGGCTTGCCCAGGTTTCTACTCTCTTGAGTTTTAGGATGGAACAAATCGAAAAGAATGCAGCATGGTAACTTACCAGCAAACCAGCATTCTCACAGGATGTTTTCAGTCAGAACACAGCATGGTAACTTACCAGCTGGCCAGCATTCTCACAAGATGCTTTCAGTACGCCAGTTCTATAGAAGTGTGTATCCAGTGCACCTTGGCATCTGTCATCATCATCATCATCATCAGGTGCCCTGCCGCATGGCGCCGGCGACCATGGACTTCCAACCATCTCTATCTCTCGTTGCCCCTAGCATCTCCCCCGCCCTCCTCATCCCCAGCCACTCTGCAAGTCCATCCAGCATTCTCTCCTTGGGTCTACCTGATGCTCTCTTTCCCTCCAAATCACCCTTCCTCATAAAATGGCCTATAAATGTTGCCTGGCTTTTCCTAATCTTTTTTATGAGTGATCTACTTGTGTCTGCCTCCATCAAGACTGTCTCGTTTATTTTCTTTGCTGTCCATGAAACTCTCAACATTCTTCTCAGAAACCACATCTCGGCTGCCTCAATCTTGCTCTGGCTTTGCTTGCTGACTGTCCACGCCTCGCATCCGTACAACAGTATTGGTTCTATATAACATTCAAGGACTCTCTTTCTGATGTTAATTATAGGCATTTGTTGGTAAGAATGCTTGTCATCTTCTTGAATGCTGTTTTGGCTCGGCCGATTCTGCCAGCTATTTCCGATGTGCATCTGCCGTCTGATGAAATGACCGTTCCCAGTTATTTGAACTTATTAACCTGTGTCAAGGTTGTGCCATTTGCTGTTATTTTGCATGAGGGGATTTCATGTTTTTTACTGATCACCTTGACTTCAGTCTTACTCCTGTTTAGTTCCAACTCCTTACCTTTGCTTTCTATTTTTCCTCTTTCCTTTGTCCATGGTTTTCCTGGGGCATCTGTACGTTATTATTATTGTTGTTTAAAGCCCAGCTGACTGCTTACAGCCATTTCATGGCTATAACTGCTTCCTTCAAACCATACAAAACTTCAACCGGAAAAAAAAAGAAAATTAAGTAAACATATCAATGCATTCGCGCACATAATCTATGGACATGCCCCCAGCTTGACCACTCCGTCCAATTTACCACACAGGGGATTTAAAAACACACTTGAATACAAATTTAAGCATTCCTAAGGACGTTAGAATATAAATTAAAACGGGCATAAATTATCTAAAATTGCTTCCTCATATCTCATCCTCCTAGAACCAAACATGCTTTTAATACGTGTTCCCAATCATCAATCCTAAGATAAAGTACGTAAAACCTTATAGAAAAGATACAGGTGAATGGACCATTAAGGCAGAAAATGATAGGTAAAAATGACAGAAAGCAAAGGAACAATCCAGAAACAAAGGGAGTGACAGAAAAGAGGTAATTTCTAGCACAGAATTTCCAGAAGGTGGGAATACTATTTATAATGAAAGAGCCCCCGCCGTTCCCACGGGGGTGGGGGAGGGGACGGGGCATCTGTGCGTACAGAGTCTGCTACGCCAGTTCTATACAGGAGTATATTCAGTCCACCTTGTGATGTGTGCATGTGGAATCTGCTGGCATCTTGTTCATTGTCTAATAAGATACCAACAAACAACTGGAGATATAGGTAAAACGGGAGGCATGTAATACAGGGGGGTGCAAAAGTAGGTATACAGTAAGTATCACATCATTATTATAATGCTTAATTCCGCTCTCCATTAGAGGAGTGTGTGAATACCGACGGCAAGCAGTTTGAATATCTGAGAGATTAAGGCTGTGCTTGTAATTACATGTATATGCAATATTCATTTGTTTGTATAATAGATGCAATGAGTATTGTCCGTGTTTTCTTTTTTCATAACTTAACTGTATACCTACTTTTGCACCCCCCCCCCCCCCCCCCTGTATAACAATAGCTTTAAAAACAATATTTGGGCAGTTCCAGTGCAAACATGATAATGAATTTTCTCCCAAACTTATTTTTCGCATCATGTTCAAGAACGACATTCTCTAATGACTTTTTCATTCCAACAGCTATAATGTTATGTAATATGAACAATAACAGAAGTTCAGCCAACTCGATATTTAATGATCAGACTGGTTTTGTTACACACTGGTATGTTGGTGATGATCAGACTGGTTTTGTTGTATACTGGTATGTTGGTGATGATCAGACTGGTTTTGTTACACACTGGTATGTTGGTGATGATCAGACTGGTTTTGTTGTATACTGGTATGTTGGTGATGATCAGACTGGTTTTGTTGTACACTGGTATGTTGGTGATGATCAGACTGGTTTTGTTGTACACTGGTATGTTGGTGATGATCAGACTGGTTTTGTTGTACACTGGTATGTTGGTGATGATCAGACTGGTTTTGTTGTACACTGGTATGTTGGTGATGATCAGACTGGTTTTGTTGTATACTGGTATGTTGGTGATGATCAGACTGGTTTTGTTACATACTGGTATGTTGGTGATGATCAGACTGGTTTTGTTACACACTGGTATGTTGGTGATGATCAGACTGGTTTTGTTACATACTGGTATGTTGGTGATGATCAGACTGGTTTTGTTGTACACTGGTATGTTGGTGATGATCAGACTGGTTTTGTTGTACACTGATATGTTGGTGATGATCAGACTGGTTTTGTTGTATACTGGTATGTTGGTGATGATCAGACTGGTTTTGTTGTATACTGGTATGTTGGTGATGATCAGACTGGTTTTGTTGTATACTGGTATGTTGGTGATGATCAGACTGGTTTTGTTACATACTGGTATGTTGGTGATGATCAGACTGGTTTTGTTGTATACTGGTATGTTGGTGATGATCAGACTGGTTTTGTTGTACACTGGTATGTTGGTGATGATCAGACTGGTTTTGTTGCATACTGGTATGTTGGTGATGATCAGACTGGTTTTGTTGTATACTGGTATGTTGGTGATGATCAGACTGGTTTTGTTACATACTGGTATGTTGGTGATGATCAGACTGGTTTTGTTACATACTGGTATGTTGGTGATGATCAGACTGGTTTTGTTGTACACTGGTATGTTGGTGATGATCAGACTGGTTTTGTTGTACACTGATATGTTGGTGATGATCAGACTGGTTTTGTTACATACTGGTATGTTGGTGATGATCAGACTGGTTTTGTTGTACACTGGTATGTTGGTGATGATCAGACTGGTTTTGTTGTATACTGGTATGTTGGTGATGATCAGACTGGTTTTGTTACATACTGGTATGTTGGTGATGATCAGACTGGTTTTGTTGTATACTGGTATGTTGGTGATGATCAGACTGGTTTTGTTGTATACTGGTATGTTGGTGATGATCAGACTGGTTTTGTTACATACTGGTATGTTGGTGATGATCAGACTGGTTTTGTTGCATACTGGTATGTTGGTGATGATCAGACTGGTTTTGTTACATACTGGTATGTTGGTGATGATCAGACTGGTTTTGTTGTACACTGGTATGTTGGTGATGATCAGACTGGTTTTGTTGTACACTGGTATGTTGGTGATGATCAGACTGGTTTTGTTACATACTGGTATGTTGGTGATGATCAGACTGGTTTTGTTGTACACTGGTATGTTGGTGATGATCAGACTGGTTTTGTTGTATACTGGTATGTTGGTGATGATCAGACTGGTTTTGTTACATACTGGTATGTTGGTGATGATCAGACTGGTTTTGTTGTACACTGGTATGTTGGTGATGATCAGACTGGTTTTGTTGTACACTGATATGTTGGTGATGATCAGACTGGTTTTGTTGTACACTGGTATGTTGGTGATGATCAGACTGGTTTTGTTGTATACTGGTATGTTGGTGATGATCAGACTGGTTTTGTTGTACACTGGTATGTTGGTGATGATCAGACTGGTTTTGTTGTATACTGGTATGTTGGTGATGATCAGACTGGTTTTGTTGTATACTGGTATGTTGGTGATGATCAGACTGGTTTTGTTGTATACTGGTATGTTGGTGATGATCAGACTGGTTTTGTTGTACACTGGTATGTTGGTGATGATCAGACTGGTTTTGTTACATACTGGTATGTTGGTGATGATCAGACTGGTTTTGTTGTACACTGGTATGTTGGTGATGATCAGACTGGTTTTGTTGTATACTGGTATGTTGGTGATGATCAGACTGGTTTTGTTACATACTGGTATGTTGGTGATGATCAGACTGGTTTTGTTGTATACTGGTATGTTGGTGATGATCAGACTGGTTTTGTTACATACTGGTATGTTGGTGATGATCAGACTGGTTTTGTTACATACTGGTATGTTGGTGATGATCAGACTGGTTTTGTTGTACACTGGTATGTTGGTGATGATCAGACTGGTTTTGTTGTACACTGGTATGTTGGTGATGATCAGACTGGTTTTGTTGTACACTGGTATGTTGGTGATGATCAGACTGGTTTTGTTACATACTGGTATGTTGGTGATGATCAGACTGGTTTTATTGTACACTGGTATGTTGGTGATGATCAGACTGGTTTTGTTGTACACTGATATGTTGGTGATGATCAGACTGGTTTTGTTGTACACTGGTATGTTGGTGATGATCAGACTGGTTTTGTTGTATACTGGTATGTTGGTGATGATCAGACTGGTTTTGTTGTATACTGGTATGTTGGTGATGATCAGACTGGTTTTGTTGCATACTGGTATGTTGGTGATGATCAGACTGGTTTTGTTACATACTGGTATGTTGGTGATGATCAGACTGGTTTTGTTACATACTGGTATGTTGGTGATGATCAGACTGGTTTTGTTACATACTGGTATGTTGGTGATGATCAGACTGGTTTTGTTACATACTGGTATGTTGGTGATGATCAGACTGGTTTTGTTGTACACTGGTATGTTGGTGATGATCAGACTGGTTTTGTTGTACACTGGTATGTTGGTGATGATCAGACTGGTTTTGTTGTATACTGGTATGTTGGTGATGATTAGACTGGTTTTGTTGTATACTGGTATGTTGGTGATGATCAGACTGGTTTTGTTACATACTGGTATGTTGGTGATGATCAGACTGGTTTTGTTGCATACTGGTATGTTGGTGATGATCAGACTGGTTTTGGTGCATACTGGTATGTTGGTGATGATCAGACTGGTTTTGTTACATACTGGTATGTTGGTGATGATCAGACTGGTTTTGTTGTACACTGGTATGTTGGTGATGATCAGACTGGTTTTGTTGCATACTGGTATGTTGGTGATGATCAGTTACAGCCATTACTGATTGGAGTGGGGAGTGTGATTTCTTGAATACCAGGAGTTTTGCTTTGTTTAGATTTTGATATATTTCGCTTTGTTTAGATTTGAATGAAGCTTACAATTCCTCTGAATAAACATTTCTCTTTAGAATTTTAAAAGTATTGTGGTTCGAAAAAAAACACAACGTTTTGTAAATGGATTAAAAACAACTTACAAAAGTACATAAAAAGTCATCAATGTTAAATTCCAAATGTAAACGCAAAAAAAAAAGTTGCAGATAAGGTGACCCACTGTCTCCTTATTTATTTGTATTATGCGTGTGTATATCAGCAATCATGGTCACAAAATAAAACTATATCAAGCCAGAAACCATTGTTTTGGATGAGGGAATTTTCTCTTTATTTGAAGTATAATTATCACATCGTGGCATCTTATCCATTTCAACGAAAGTGGATCATCTGTGATTGTGAAAATGTTATGTCTAATTCTAGCATTTAAGTAATCGCAAAAGAAGAGGGATCGTAACCCCAGAAAGAGATAGAAAGGGGATGGAGAAATTACAGTGTGAAAGTCTTAACCCCAGAAAGAGATAGAAAAGGGATGGAGAAATTACAGTGGGACGATCTTCCTCTATTATATCCTTTTTATCCCATCATCCTGTGATCCTTGTGACAAGCAGACACATTCAGTGTGATTGTCTAGCCACTGACATGGACACTGCTAGAGTGATAGTCCACTTAGGGGCAAATAAATCAGCCAGCATTTCAATGAAACCAGAGAGTGGAGGCAAACTGGCTAATCCCATCACAGTATAAACTGTCTGTGACGGCTTTTCTCCCTAACATGGAGCAGACTAAGGACCCTGTCCTCCGCTAGATACCACTACCTTAAAATTGAGTTGTAAAACTGAGTGGATAGTGACGTTCAGCCATGTGGAATTAATGTTTCTGGCAAGAGGTGACTTTTATGGAAATTTATGGAATTTGGAAAACAGATCACAGGCTGTTCAGAGAAAGGGGTCATGGGGAAGAATGAAGTGGTACCGGGTTTCATGTAGTAGCGTCAGGTGGTTAGTGAAGATTAGTTCCAGAGAACTGCAGTGTGTCATGAAAAGTGCCAAAATACATTACATTTTACGCAAGGACAGAAATGAATTTGATCTAGTAGCAAAGGAACATGTGTGGTTATGTAATATGTAATGCAGGAACAGTAGAAGTAAGGGGCTATGGTAGATGATGACATTACAATCTCGTAATATTGTTTCTGTTTTATTTGGTTTACTTATGTATCCGCTTATTACACCCTGAATTTAAACGTTATCTTGCAATTAAATAGCCTCAATGTAAGACTCAGACAGAAACATTGACACTGACATTTATATATTACTTCCTCATTCCAAAAGATAACCAGCTGTCCAAAGAGCAACAAGTGGTATTTTTAAGGCCATGTACAGTCACAGCTGGGTCAGTACACATATGAACCTCAAGTTCAAACTAATTCCTTCGCCAACTTTGCTACTGCAGTTAAGAGGATCAAACAGTTGGCACGTATTGCAGAGATGTCATCTCTACTAAATGGACCGACATGAGATCCGTATGACCGACTTCAGCATCATTGACCACCAGAATCCATGACATCCAGCAGGTATTGTAAAAACACTTCTAGTCATTGCCAGACATGGTCTGACCATATAGCGAATGGAAGAGTTCAGTTTCAGTTTCAGTTTCAGTTTCTCAAGATGAGGTGTCCGTGCACGGAATGAATTCCATATGCACTGACGCAACTGGCGCCATGTGATGGGGAAGATCCAAAATGGTCTTGGCACAAGCCTTAAGCCTGCACATACACCCTGAGCTGCCATGGTTCTGAGGTTCTATCTAGTCTAGAAGAAGGAGACGAAGACATCTGACAGTCACTGATATTGAGTCACTATCATAAAAACGCCTACTTTTATGGAAATACTCAGCTACACCACGTTAAATTGTCTGGTATACGAACACACGGAGATGAGAATACCTGTACATTTGAAAATCGCTAAACACACTGTAAGTTGGACGGCCGTGGCGGTTAAGTGGGTTACAGGTTGACATTCCACCCGAAGATCCTGAGTTCGTCCGTTTAGACATCTCTACCTTGTAAATAAAAGATGAAGATTTGGTTGAACCAGCCGCTAACATGTGTGGCATACCTGACAGTGTTGAAACCCCTTTTCTGTGTTTACACATGCACGATGTCAAATATACACATGTACACGTAAAAGATATTGATGGTCATGTCAGTGGCTGTTTTATGGAAGCATGTAAACACCCAATACACGCATCCAGATTGTGCAGTAAGATAAAGGAACGTGCGCATCAAGTGTTCACGAACGGTGGTGTTTCCTGTGTTTCCTACTACATTCGGATACAAGTTTGAAAGCTCAAAGTGGATTTTCTTTCTCATCAAAGTCTTTACTCTTCTTCAGCGGAAGCTGCTAAATGAACGAAACTCATCCCGGTCATAGGTCTCAAATTTCCATTCATTCTCTCTCTCTCTCTCTCTCTCTCTCTCTCTCTCTCTCTCTCTCTCTCTCTTCCCCTCTCTCTCTCTCTCTCTCTCTCTCTCTCTCTCTCTCTCTCTCTGTCTCTCTCTCTCTCTCTCTCTCTCTCTCTCTTTCTTTCTCTCTCTCTCTGTCTGTTTCTCAATCTCTCTGTTTCTGTCTGTCTGTCTGTCTCTGTCTGTCTCTGTCTCTCTGTCTCTCTGTCTTTCTCTCTCTCTCTCTCTCTCTCTCTCTTTCACACACACTCTCTCTCTCTCTCTCTCTCTCTCTCTCTCTCTCTCTCTCTCTCAGACCCATCCAACGGTTGCTTATTGTCTGAACTATACACATATCAGACCACTCTGTAAGCCAGTGGACAAAAGGGAGAAGACAACCAGAATGACGTTTCACCAGTCTGCCCTGTGGTCAAGAGGACTAAAGGACTAGACAGACAAGTGACACATCGTGTCTATTAACCCTTTGACTCCCAGACCCTGTCCACCAACTGCAAAAATAATCCCCTTAATTTCCTCACCCTATCCGCCAGCTTCTTGCAGGAATCTGGCGGGTAGGGTTACGGAATCAAAGAGTGAAGTTTTTACTCTGCAAGCATGGTTGACAATGCAGGATGCTGGTGGACAGGGTGTGGGAGTCAAAGGGTTAACTTTTTGCTCTGCAAGCATGGTTGACAATGCAGGATGCTGGTGGACAGGGTAAGGGAATCAAAGAGTTAAGTCGAACGACACGAGATTTGGCTAATGGCGGATTCTCGGACCATCATGTTCTATGGCGGAAATTGGGGGAGGAGGAGGGGGCTTTGGGGGGGGGGGGGGTCACAGTCATGGCCTGATATGGTCTGACCATGTAGATGGTGAAAAAAAAAAGAGAAGTAAAACTTGAGGTATTAACCACAATTTTAATTAGATGTATGAAAGAAGAAGTAAGATTTAGGGCATTAATTGTAATTTCCATTGTTAGAAAACTGTATCGAAGAAGTAAGATTTGTGTCAATTTCAGTTGTAAAATAAATATATCAAAGAAGTAAAATTTGGGGCATTAGACGCAGTTTCAATTCAAAGAGAGATGTGCGAAAGAAGATGTAAGATTTGGGGCTTTAACCGAAATTTCAATTCTAAGGTAGATGTAAGAAATAAGAAAGAAGATCTGGGGCAATAAAACGCAATTTCAATTCCAAGGTAGATGTATGAAAGAAGAATTAAAGATTTAGGGCAATAAAACAATTTTAGTTCTAAGGTAGATGTTCAAAAGACGAAATAAGATTTAGGACATTTCCCGAAATTTTAATTCTTAGATGTATGAAAGAAGAAAGAAGCGAGGTTTGGGGCATTAACCGCCATTTCAATTCTTAGATAGGCCTACTTTTTGAAGGAATAAGTAAGACTTGGGGCATAATTAACCGCAGTTTGTGTTCTTAGATTGATATCTGCCTTATGAAAGTCATGAAGGTATTTATTTATAGCCTCCACTAGTGTGTGCTTTCACGTTCATCATCATCATCATCATCATCATCATCATCAGGTGCCCTGCCGCATGGCGTTGGCGATCATGGACTTCCATCTGTCTCTATCTCTTGTTGCCCCTAGCATCTCCCCCACCCTCCTCGTCACCAGCCACTCTGCAAGTCCATCCAGCATTTTCTCCTTGGGTCTACCCGGTGCTCTCTTTCCCTCCAGCTTTCCCGTTGTGACCAGGTGCTCCAAATCCCCCTTTCTCGTAAAATGGCCTATAAATGTTGCCTGGCTTTTCCTAATCTTCTTTATGAGTGGTCTACTTGTGTCTGCCTCCATCAAGACTGTCTCGTTTGTTTTCTTTGCTGTCCACGGAACTCTCAACATTCTTCTTAGAAACCACATCTCGGCTGCCTCAATCTTGTTCTGGCTTTGTTTGTTGACTGTCCACGCCTCGCATCCTTACAACAGTATTGGTTCTATATAACATTCAAGAACTCTCTTCCTGATGTTAATTGACAGGCATTTGTTGGTAAGAATGCTTGTCATCTTCTTGAATGCTGTTTTGGCTTGCCGATTCTGCCGGCTATTTCTGATGTGCATCTGCCGTCTGATGAAATGATCGTTCCCAGGTATTTGAATTTATCAACCTGTGTCAAGGTTGTGCCATTTGTTGATATTTTTCAAGTTAACATATCTTATTCAGACAAAATGCTGGGATTTGCACGATGAGAGAAATAAACAGTTCAGACACGTCTTCGGAAGTATTCTTCCAGACGTCATTTTTAAGTTTTTACAAGATATTCAAAGGGCTCGTCTTACATACCGAAAATTGTGCACGGATAAGATTTTTTAATGAATGTTACACTTAAAAGTCTACTTATGTATTTGGTTTTTAACTGTTGTTTTTTTTTCCTTTACACTTGGGATTTCTTTTCTGGTTTTTATTTTGTTTTTGTTTGTTTTTTGTTCGTTTGTGTGTGGGGGTTTTTCTGTTTGTTTTCAGGTATCATTGTTTTGTTTTTAACCATTGGCTTTTTCATTAGACTTGCAAATGTTTTTTGACGTTGTGTTATCCCTAATATGTCCTAACTGGTCGACTGAGCCAGAAATAAGAAGATTTCGATTTGTCTTACACATGTGTCTTTCGTCTGCATGAATGATGGAAATGTAGATGAGTCCCCTGTTTAGTAATGACACACTGCATAATTCTCTCCGGACAGAATGGAATATTATTCGGAATGAGGGGAAAGTAGAAGTAGAGTGGTCTGAAGGAAAGAGAGAACAGGGACAAGTGAAACAGAACTTCATGTCAAAGTAGGTCAGTGCCCTCCGTGTTTCTGTCTCTGTCTCTTTGTGTCTCTCTCGATCTGTCTCTCTGTCTCTGTTTTTGTTTGTCTGTCTCTGACTGTCTCTGTTTTTGTTTGTCTGTCTCTGACTGTCTGGCTATCTGTCTGTCTGTCGGTCTGTCTGTCTGCCTGTCTGTTTGTCTGTCTCTGTCTCTCTCTCTCTCTCTCTCTCTCTCTCTCTCTCTCTCTCTCTCCCTTTCTTTGTCTGTCTGTCTGTCTGCCCGTCTCTTTGTTTGTTTGTTTGTTTGTCTGTCTGTCTGTCTCTCTCTCTCTCTGTCTCTCTGTCTCTGTTTTCTCTCTCTCTCTCTCTCCCCCTTTCTCTCTCTCTCTCTCTCGGTCTCTCTGTCTCTCTGTCTGTCTCTCTGTCTCTGTTTCTCTGTCTCTGTCTCTGTCTCTCTCTCTCTCTCTCTCTCTCTCTC